>JAWWMO010000078.1:4090138-4103747 GCA_035047845.1 Dendrocincla fuliginosa | reverse complement strand
GGAGCGGAGCCGCGGGCTCGGCGCGGGGCCCGGCGCCGCCCTCGACGGCTTTCGGGGCTCCTCGCTGCAGTGGGGCACGGCGGCCGACAGGGCCGGGCCGCTGAGGCCGACCCTGGACAGGTTTCGGGGGTCGAACTCGGCGTCCCAGTGGAGCCCGTCGGCCGAGAGGGCCGCGGGGCTCCCCCCGGACGGCCTCGGGAGGTTGAGCTCCACGCCCTACTGGGGCTCCTCGGCAGGCAGGACCGGGGGGCTCGGCTCCAAACCCCTTCCCAGCGAGCAGAGCGGGGGCCTGAAGTCCAGGAGCGCCTGGGGCACGGCGGGAGTCGGGGGGCAGAGCTCCTGGGACACGGCAGGGGACAGGAAGGGGCTCTCCTCCAACAGCTGGTGGCGGCGGGACAGCGAGGCGACCCCCGGCAGCCAGTGGGGCTCCTCGGCGAGCCCCGGGGGCTTCGGTGCGCTCTTCAGGAGGGGCAGGGAGGAGCAGGCTCCCAGCGCGGGGAGGGAGGCAGAGAGGGATGCGAGCTCGGGCAGCAGGGCCGGGGGGCTGATCCGGCGCTTCCCGTGGCGCGCCGCCAGCGATGGGGGGTACGGAGTGACCCCCCGCACTGCCCTGCTCCGCTCAGCCCCGCGCCCGCAGCCCGAGGCGAAGGGGAAAGGCCTGGAGTACTACCTCTCCCAGTTCCTCTACCTCGCCAGCTTCGTGCTGCTCCTGATTTTTCTGAGCATCCTCGCGGTGAAGATGGTTGGGTCCGGCTGGCTGGACAAGAGAGAGGAGAGCTGTACGTTCATGGGTTTAATTCTGATTTAAACTTTCTTCCTCACCTTTTCCCTGCTTTCCTTTTAGTGCTTCTATCACTGTTGTGTCTATAATTCTCATTGCTCTAACATGACCTCTGCTTCTGACCCTGTTTCCACCTCCCCTTGCCCATGGGAAACCTTGTCAGTCATGGAAAGGAAGCCAAGTGTGTGCTTTTTCCAAATGAGTTTGGCCTTTGGTTCCTCAGAACTGTGGAGTTCATGGGGATGCCATTCCTGTTAGGCCAAGGATGGGTTTTGTGGTGTAACACATTGTCTGTGTAATACCTGATGTGTGTTCTGGATGTGCCCTCTGCCAGCGTGGCCCTTCCCTGCCTTTATCCTGGGCAGGGGTGAAGTGCAGCAAGTGAATTTGGCACTCAGGATGTGACAGAGGTTCCTTGAGAAGTGAAAAGGGTCTTCACCACCTGGTTTATAAAGCAGAGTTCCCCAGCTGGAATAGCCGGAAATATGGACATTTTAGGGCTTTAAGTTGAATGTAGAAGGGTTTGGGGGCAGTTGGGAAGGTGCTGGTCTGAGCATTCACACACTGTGCCCCTGGGTGTTTGTGCCCTTTGCATGGGCTGGGAGAGCTGCTGTGTTCCCAAAGTCAGGGTAAAACTGCGCCATGTCATGGATTCTGGTGCACCTGTTACAGCCTTGAGAGGAGTTTGAAGCAAGGAATGTTGCCCAGCTGTGGATTCTGCCAGTCCTCAGGCAGTGCAGGGCGCTGGAAGGTGCCTCAGGTGGGCAGCACAGACTGAAGGGATAAAGCACGGCCATAATCTGCAGAGCCAACAGCTCCAGCTGAGATAAATCCTGTACCAAAAGCCTTTGCCTCGAGGAGGTTTGATTTCCCTCCCTGTTAGTGCTGCCATATTTCAGGTGACCGTGGTGGGCAGTGAGAGGCATCACTGGAGTGTAAAGATCAGCATGAAGAATCTCAAACAGGGGCTGCTAAAGCATCCAGCTCCAGTTTTCCCAGCTGACCAGATTCATCACTTGCACTAGTTTACTTATTTTTCTTTCGTGCCTCCCCCAAAGCAGCTCCTATACAGGCTGTTTGCATTGCAAGGTGCTCTCTGAGGGAGATTAACAGTCACAGAATCAGGCTTTAAAGCAGAACTTCTTTTAAAAGATAATTACTCTCTTGATCAAAGCCCTTATTTGCAGCCAGCTAACTTACCCTCTTCTCTCTTGTAGTTAATCTCTTGCCTGTGGATTGTGACAAAAGCACAGATAATGTAAGCATTTATTTATTTATATTCAGGTCTTGGGGATTCTCACAGAGCAGTGATTATTCTATGTAACATCCACCCATAGCAGTATCACTGTAAAATGATTAGTTCTAGCATTTTACAGAAAACTTGGGACTTGATGAGTTAGAATTAATGGGCCAGATTAAATTAGGAATGTGTATGGGACTCCGAAAGATAAAAATTTAAATTCCCAATTATGTGAATCAATTTTCTTTAACAGTTGTACCAGAAGTGATATTGGTTTGCAATAAAGCTGTTTTCAGCTTTAACAGTACAAGATTTAATTCATCCAATTCCCTGAACTCCACCATGCAGTGTCTGCACAGCCTCTTTCCTCTAGCAGGATGGATTGTTAAAGAAGCTGTGACTTCCCCATCCCTGGGGGTGTTCAGGGCAGGGTTGGACGGGGCTTGGAGCAACCTGGGCTAGTGGAAGGTGTCCCTGCCTATGGCAGGGGTGGAATGAGATGATCTTTAAGGTCTCTTCAAACCTAAACCATTCCATGATTCTCTGGTCAGGAGTGAGAAAATGTCCTGTTGGATTTGGAGTTATGGTTGGTGGCTGGGATGTTCTGGGGACAACAGATCCATCTGTGGGGGTCTGAGGGGGTGGCTGGTGCTGCAGGCTGGGCTGGGGGGTCAGTGGCACTTTGTAGAATCCCAGACTGGTTAGGGCTGGAAGGGACCTTAAATCTCACCCAGTTCCACGCCCTGCCGTGGGCAGGGACTTCAGAGCACTCACCAGGTCACTTGTGCTCAAACCTGCCAGTCTTTGCTGTGGCTGTTTGGTTAGGGCTGGTGATGCAGGACTGAGACAGACTCCACTGCTGCTGTTTGTGTGGAGTCTGTAGCTGCTCTCACTGTCTCATTGCCACTGTTCATGTCTGTTCCTGTCTCTGCCCCTCAGTTCTGCCAGGCCAAGCAGAAGGATATGACCATGGCCGTGCTTCATGAGCTCTACAATTACCTGTCAGTGCAGGCAGGTGAGTTCCAGTTGCTTATAAAACACTTCTGGCCATGCAGAAGCTGCCTCTCCCAGATGCCTGGTCGTGCTTGCTCTCACCTTGGAAAGAGTGTTTTATGGAACAGTCAGTTCTCTTTGAAGAGCTCTGAGGAAGTCAGGTACTAGGAAAACAGGAAAAGGTGGGGTTATTTTTATTCTAAGTACTGCTTGGCTAATGCACTGGTATCACCCTGCCCTGGTGAGTGGGTTTTATTTGCACTTGACATGCTGGGAATTTGAGGTAGAAATAGTTGGGTTTATGATTGTTTTCTGTCAACATCTTGAAATTGTCTTCAAGACACTCAAAGCCATTAAGTGTAAGCTGGTGTGTCCTTACAAACAAAGTAAAAGTGACTTAAGAAATTGCCATTTCTGCTGAAGTGTGGCAGCAGATGTGTGAGGGCCTCTCTTTTCTCACCACAGAATAGGACAGGCTCTCTGAGCTGAGTTCAGTCAGCTCAGTCCCTACCATATGAGTAAATTCAGCCCATCACGGGTATTTTGGGACGAAGAAGGCTGCTAGAAATCCTATGAGTAGAGACTTGTTCAGCAAGATCCATAGCAGTGGTAATGAGTAAAAGTGTTTCAGTTCCATTTTCTGTATTTCAGACCTCAAGGCTGAAGCCTTTGGATACTGAAGCTGCCCAGAATTCCTAAATCTTTTCAAATCTGACTTCGGCAGCTGCTGGATTTCCACCAGATTTCCTTAGTCTCTCAGCACATTTGTTTAGTCAACTTGGTGAGGCAAGATTTAGAGGATTTAGTTCCTCGCCAGCATTTCTGTGCCTGGATGAAAGGCAGAGCTGTGATTTAGGCTCCTTGGGAGCATTTTGAATTTGATCATTAGCTCCACTCTGCAGTCCCCAATACCTGATGACAGGAGCCCCTCTGGGGGGCACCAGGGCACAGATGTGGCTCTGTGCTCTGCAAGGGGCAGAAACAGTATTTTCCCCCTCATTCTGTGTTCAGCAGCTCTGAAGTGTGAGGTTTGATTGCCCTTATCCAGCCTACATGCAGTGGCTGAGCATTTTATTAATAGTCATAATCTGATCTGCCTGCAGTATAAATCTCACCTTGGAGTCATTTTGCTCAGGGCTGGAGCTGATTGGAAAGGAAAGTATTTCTTGGTGTACATTCAGAATGTAGTTCTGAGCTGTTCAAGGGCTTTTTTCCAAACATTATTTCTATTTGACTTTTTTACCAGGTAATTTTGAATGTGGAAACCCTGAGAATCTAAAAAGCAAATGCATTTGGGTGAGCGAGGCGAAGGACCACGTGATGGTGAGTAGGCTGGGAGCAGCTTTGTTATAACCTAGTGCTTAGTCTCTTATAAGGCCATAAATAATAGACACTAAAGCAATTCACCATCCGTTTTACTCCCTCATCCTAGTTTGATTCTTTCCCATATCTCTCACTTCCCCTTTGGCCAGTCCTGTTCTCAGCAGTTCTTTTGAAAATCATTTTCTCCTCCATCTCTGATTCAGCCCCTGTAAATCTTAACTTAATGGTTTGTTGTTTCACCGGAGTCATCAGTCTTGTGAAACCAGAAATTTCCCTGGATTGAGGGCTGGGCAGAAGAAGGATTTTTCTATACCCCTGAGTGTCAGGAGACAGAGTGCTCTGATCGAGCATTCCATTTCTTTCCTGGTAAACTGTCAGTAAGATTATGTTGTATTTAGTGGTTAGTCTTAACAGTCTGGGATGATGTTATTTCACAGAGTGCTTCATGCATCATCTACCCAGTCAGGAGACTTTAGTCCAGGCAGACCTTCAGGCTTAGTTCTCCTTCCTCCAGTTTGCAGAATTCTGATAAGAATTAACCTGGGGACAGCTGGCTTGGAATGAATTCTCCCACTCCTGTAATGAAATAGTGTTGTTCGGTATTTTAAGTGAATGGAGAACTAATCTTCTTATGGATTCCTTTGCACAGAATGTCACTGGTAGTTCCCCACAAAAGTTTGAAGCTGCCCTGCACTGGATACTGAACAGCAACAAAGATTTGGGAATTTGGTAAGTGGAAGGCCCAGTGTGTCAAAGTCATGGTTCTGGCTGTTGGCTGATGTGTAATTTGGCAGGTCTTTGGGTGCCCTTTAGCTCCCAGACCTTGTTAGACTTCAGCAGATAATCTGGGATTGGCTGTGGCAGTGCTTGCTGGGCAAACTTCCAGAGGAAAAGTACAGCCCTGCAGTAAAATGGCAACTGAGCTCACTCTGGGAGTCTGATTGCCAGCCCTGGCTGCAGGACACTGTGTCCAGGGATGTCTTGCTGCCTTGCAGATGAGATGGGAATGGGAGCTCAGGGCTGCTTGTGGCATTAGTGCTTGTGTTGTGCCTCATGTGAGGTTTGGAAATGGTGGTCCTGCTGTCCTGGCCACAGTCCTGCACCTACAGCTCCTCTTAAACTTGCCCACGTGGTTGCTTCTCCCAGGATAACTTTTCTCCAGCACAGTTACAGGACACAGAGCTGCAGCATTGGTGGAGCTGCATCCTTGGACCAAAGGGTTCACTGGTCAGCAAAGCCCTCTGTGCAGTGAGATCCCACTTTGGGATCCTTTGGAGCAAGTCCCAAGGAGAAGGAGAGGAAAATGGACATGGAATGATATCTTTAGTGTCAGTGTCTCTCTGGCAGAACACCCAGTGCACATTAAATCACAGGATCATTGAGGTTGGACAGGTCCCCCAGGATCATCAAGTCCACCCTGTGCCCGATGCCCACTTTGTCCCCCAGCCCAGAGCACTGAGTGCCACAGCCAGTCGTTCCTGGGGCACCTCCAGGGATGGGCACTCCAAACCTCCCTGGGCAGCCTCTGCCAATGTCCAATCACTGTTTCCATGAGGAAATTCTTCTTGAATGGATGGTCTTGAGTGTGGATGGTGGTTGGTCAGTGAGGGGGAGTTCCTCAGCCAGCAGGCTCTGTACATGAGAAACAGCAGCAGTACTGGGTTTTCGGGGAAGAACCACAACATTCAGTCCATAACCTAAGGAAGAAGTGTTACCCAGAGTCTGCAGCCACCATTGCCTTCCTCTGGGAAGTGTGGGCTGCCTCCAGTCTGTGCCAACTCGGAAGTCTAACAGTTGTTTGCATTTTCACGTTGCTAAATGTGTCTGTGATTAACTGAATTGCAGCAGTCACAGTGATGGGGTTGGTGAGCAAACCTTGTCGGAATTCCCACTGCTCTATTTGCTCTTAAATATTCCTGCAGCTGCTGCTGTGATCCGAGGATCAGACAGTGTCTGCTGCTTTGATTACTGGTGTGTGCAATTCCCAGGATGGGACATGGTTTCCTTAGGGGCAGGTTTGGATTTGTAGGTGGGCTGGGATCCAGAATTTTCAAATTCATGTTCTTCTACTTGAGTCAGGAGCTGTGGGATACAATATACTCCCACTTTTTATTTCCATAATTAGCAGCTCTGCTGTTCCCCAAATGGATGTGCTTCCCTGGAGCCCGTGTGTGGTGCAGGAGTGTGGAACATCCCCAAAAATCTGCCCCTGGCATTTTTAGCTACATGAGATTATTTTTTAGGTGCTAGTCTGAGAGGCATGGCTGAAAAGAGCTTTGCACTGGGTGATTCTGCTGCATGTTTTAAATATTTTCATGGAATTTGGATTGTAAATAAGACAAGGGGGTGGGAGACAACTGTTTGTCTCCAGCTCCTGTAGAATCCGGAATCGAATCCGAGCTGTCAGCACTTTGTGAGCTGAGCACTAGTAAATTGGGAAAACCTCTTTGTCTAATGGGTTATTCAGTGCAGATGGAACTGGGAGCTTAAAGAAATAAAATCCCCCTTGGTCCAGTTCCTCTGGATCTGGTGGCTCTCACCTGAATCCCTCAGTGCCTGTGAGCTGTGAGTACCTGCTGAAGGAATGGCACGGGATGCTTGGAGCAGGTACGGGGCTCAGGTGAGCAGCAGTGGCTGCAGGTGGAGGGTTGGCGGGTTGGCAGTGGTGCCCTCCCTGCAGACACAGCTGATGCTCTGCCACTGTTTGAGCTGAGCTGTGTCTGCTCCCCAGTGCTGAGGAGAGCAGCCCAGGCTCCCTGGCCTCCCCCAGCTCTGGCTGCGGTGACTCAGGGAACGGTTCCGTCTCTGTGCTGGGAGGTGGGAATCCAATTTAGAGTTTAATCTTGTGCACGCCGAGAGGGGCTGTCACAGAGGCTGTGGCAGGAGACTGCAGTGTGCCAGTGGGAGTTGCAGCCCTGCTGCCTTTCTGAAGCCATATCCATCCCTTGCTAAGCAGCCAGTCCCAAAATGTCCTGGCAAGAGGCTGTCGGAGTATTTCCTGTGTGCTGCGCAGGAGGAGTTACTGCATCTGCAGTCTGTTTGTTCTCCCTGCCTTGATTAAAGACTGCAGTTGGAGTCTGCTCTCCTCAGTGAGATTTTTCTGCCTCTTCCCACCAGGCTGAAAGGCAGAGACCTCTCGGGGCCGGTTTCCAGCGTGGAGGAAGTGTTCTGCCTGGAGTCTGCCCACCCGCAGATGGGGCTGGGCTGCCGCTTCCGCCGGGCCATGGTCACGGCCATCACCAACCTCTTCCTCTTCTTCTGGAGTAAGTTGGTGTGAGTGCTCAGCCTCCCCTGCCAGCTGCAGGGACCAGCCCCTGTGCACACACACACACACACACACACGTCCTCCAGCCGTATAACAGAGGTGAAATAAATCTGCTGATGAGTTAATGTCTAATTAACCTTTGTTCTGGCAGCACAGGGAGACCCACAGCCCTGCTCTTGTGCTCTGAGTGCTTAAAACGTGTTTTAAATCAGCCAGCTGATTAGCTCTCTGGGTATTCCTCAAGTACCCATTAGTATGGGCTGCAAACTAAGTGTGTTAACTTAGCTAAAGGAGTCGCTTTTTCTTTTTCCTTGCCCTAAGCTCCAAAGTCTTCCAGCCTCTTTAATAATGACTTGTAGCATTTCAGGGTTGGAGGTTTTATTGGAACAGTGTGTCATGCCTCAGCTGAGACAGAGGTTTTACCCAGCGAGGTGATAACGAGAGCTGTGTGAGTGGAGGAGTTTATAATCCAGCCCGATGGTGTGGGGGGTGACAGGGGACAGTTTTGTTTATTGCAGAGACTGTGATGCTGAAGTCTAATGGGGGCATTGTCAATGCTAAACCTTCCATATAGATCTGAATTTTGGGCTGCCACTGGAGCCTCAGGCTTTATTTCCTGATCAGGCTGCTCTCCTTGGAGCAGTGAAGCCTGACAGTCTTCCAAAGTGATCATTGTGGGGGAGGCCTCTGGCAGACTCCTCTGGGGCTTGAGAACTGTGGTTGTGCTGAGGGTTCTTTTATGGGGGTGAGCTCCATGCTGAGGCCTTCCAACCACCTCATCCCACATCCATTTGTGCCCTTCTGCTGCAGGAGGGGTCAGTACCGAGGGGTTTTGGGGTGCAGCTGCACTGGGAACCAAAATGAATCGCTTGAAATTCAGTTCCAAGCAGGCCTGGGTTGCAGGGAGTGAAAGATGCCTCTGGGGAGAGGCAGTGTCAGAACTAAAATTGCATCCAGCAATTGGATGTCAGTTACTGTCAGTTACTGTCAGGACTGTCAGTTACTGAATTCTGTTTGGTTTTATTCTCCTAGGTCTGATTACTCTTTGGGGGATCCTGATCTTCCTCAGGTATCGCTGGAGGAAGATGGAGGAAGAGGAACAAGCCATGTATGAGATGGTGAAGAAGATCATAGGTAGGAGCTCTATGAGTTCAAGTAGCCAGCCCTGCTCTGCTTCCTGCAGTGTTGAGCTCTGACTGTTCTGTCCTCTTATCCCCCAGCTGTTGTCCAGGACCACTATAAGGAGTGGGAACGAAATCTGGAACGTTACCCCTACGTTGGCATCTTCCATGTCCGGGACAGCCTGATCCCTCCTCAGAGCAGGTGAGCTGGATCTGGTCCCTCCGGAGGGCTGGAAGCAGCAGGATGTGCTTCAGCACAGCTCTGAAATGCAGCCATAGTTGCTGCAGGCAGGGAAGCACAACGAGGTTGTGATTCTAATTTATTTTCTTGCTGTTTCTTGCAGAAAAAAAATGAAGCGGGTGTGGGAGAGAGCTGTGGACTTCCTGGCCTCCAACGAGTCCCGGATCCAGACAGAGTCCCACAGGGTGGCTGGGGAGGATATGCTGGTGTGGAGGTGGACTCAGCCCTCGTACCTCTCGGACTCGGAGCACTGAGGAGGAGCAGGAGTGGAGCAGCTGTGGATGTGGATGTGGACATGGACCTCTGCAAGGGGACAGGCCCCTCGCTGGTGGTGGGAGGAGCAGGGCCCGAGGGTTGGGGTTACACGTGTCTGTTTGCTCTTCTTTCTGAAAAATCTTCACACACACAAATTCAGGGCAATAATGTTGGCTTGGAGAGAGGATGGGCTTGAGCTGGTGGGAAGCTGGAATTGCACCAGAGTGAGCCTTCCCCAGAGACCTGGCTCCCGTGGCAAGCAAACAACAGCTTACAAAGAACAAAAGCACTCCTGCTCTCCAGGCCTGGGGGGTCTCTGCCAGAGCCTGGGGGCGCAAAATTTGACCTCAATTCTGCAAAGACCATCTGGTGGCAATGTCCACCAGGGATTGTGCTTAATGATAGCATTTCCCATGGAAACATTAGGGTGGCAGTTCAGATATGTTTTGTTAGAATTTGTTTTTATCAGGACAAAGAGTGATGAAAGCACTTGCTGCTTCCCAGCGAGGAAAACATGTTGGCTTCACCCTTCAAAAATGGGGGAGAGGAGGAATTAAGTGAAGGGGGGCCTGGAGGGAGGCAGCCTGACGTGCCTTGGTGGTTTGGGCTGGGCTGGGGGGATGGAGAGAGGTTGTGACCCTGTTACACTTTAAAGTCTGCAGTCTGTGTGCTTTATGATTTTGGGGTGGGGGGGGCGGAAAATAAAGGATATAGAAAGCTTCCAGAAGCGCTTTGCTGTGGCTGCAGCCACAGGGACTGGTCTGTGGCTATTAAAGAGCAGCTTTGGGAGGGCCTTGAGCACTGAATGTTTATGTTTATGCTGGGCAGCTGCAATGTCTGTGCTTGTGTTGGAGCAGGGATGTGTCCACGCAGTCAGGGATTGCACGTCTGCGTTCCTGCAGCCCCCCGGGGGTCCCAGGGGCAGCCGTGGATCCCGGCCCTGCTGCATTGTATCTTGTGTCCATAATCACTTGGTTACTTCAGCTTCTTTTTGTGTCCAGCAAATGTCTCTTTGTCTCCACGGAAATGGCACCAGTGTGTGGTAGTTTCGGCTCGGCAGAGATGCTGCTGCTCTGCCCCTCCCAGGGCTGTGCAACAGCTTGTGGGGCTGCAGGGACCAAATCCATTCCTGGCATCGGGCAGGGAAACCGCAGAGTGAAGCCAGTGTTGATTTGATCCTGTACCCTATGAATGTTGTCTCTGAGGAGAACATCCCGAGGCTGGATGCACAGAGAGCTCTGGGCTGGCTGGGGGCAGCTACTGCAGCCCCTGGGCAGGTGATGCCACATCCAGCTGGGCTCCTTGTGCCAGTCCCTGCTCCCCTGGCAGAATCTGTAGCTCTCCCCACATCTGCCTTGGTGGGGAGTCCACTTGGCACCCCCCAGGCTGCTGGGGAACAACCACGGGCACTCCAGACAGATCTCCTGCTGGTGGACGTCCACCAGAAGGGGTGGAGGGAGCAGGTTCCTCTGGGAGCAAAACACGGGGAGGCCTTTCCCATTACATGGGGAATATCCTGTGTGGAGCTGACTGTTACCCCCTATTTTTGGTTGTGAAGGTCGGGTGTTTGGGCAGGAGACTCAACAGCTCTTTGTGGGAAGGACCAGCTCCTTCCACTGTAATAAATAGGGAATGAAATGAAAGCAGCCTTGATTCTCCCAAAATGTAACAAAGATTGTCACTGCTGCCATAGAAATTCTCTCAAACACCGGTGCCTACATTCTTAAATCTTTTTAAACTCTTTGTGGGGCTTGGGTGAGCTTTTTTAACCGTCCAGAAGTGCAGAGTGAGGCATTGCCGTCATCCTTTTGTATTAAACCTGGTTTTGTAGGACAAACTTCAATGGCTTGGTGCTGTTTATATGTTCCATTTAGCTCTGTAAATCAATATAAAAAATAAATTTATTACAAATAATTTGTTACATTTATTTTTATGGAGAAATCATTTCCAGACTGTTCCAAATGCTTTTGCTCTGATCAGGTAGATCCTGCCCTGGGGAGGAGCTGCCATGGGGACAGCGTGGGAGCCTAACGAGGCCACAGGGAGCCCTGTGGTGTCACCAGCAGTGTCCCGAACTCCTGACTGGAACTGGTGTTCTGGGAAGGGCTGGCAGGGAGCAGAGGTGAGTGTGGAAGGAGGGAGCTGGGCTAGCTGTGCTGTGCAGACATTGGCAGCCTGGAGGGGTGTGGAGTGGTGAATCCTAGTGTGGTGGGTGGATCAGTGTTCCTGTGGGCTGTGGCAGCAGGGAAGGGGATGGGGCAGTGTCTGGGGACTGAGGGGCCTCAGGCTCCAGGTGTCCCTCCTGGGCTCCAAAAGCAGATCCTCACACATCCGTGTCTGGGGTGAGCAGCAGCTGCAGGGTCTTGACCCCAGTCCAAGCTGCTGCTCCGGTGCCTTGGGGCACCCTCAGGCTCTGGGGAACTCAGTGGACTTTTGGGACATGTGCCAGGTGACGGTATAGGAAGACTGGGAAGTACTGAGGATGGAGTGGGATGGATGTCCCTGCCCTGCTCCCATGCTGTTGGCACACAAGAACATCTTGGTGGTAAATCAGAGTTGTCTTTAGGGCTCATTTCCTTGAGTGCTTCAATCCCTCTCTCCCATGAGTTGGTGGAACATCTACGGTGAGTTCCAACTTCTCCCAAGTCCCCTGAAGTGGCAAGAGTGGTCCCTGAGTCACCATTGTGTAATTTCTGTGGACATGGTTGACTCATGTTTGGTTAGAGAAATGTTTAATTGATCTCTTCCTATGGGTCTGGGTGACAAAGGGGGAGATTTCCAGCAGCACAGAGGGGTGGCTTTGTGGCTGTCTCCCCTCTGGCCAGAGTCATATCTAAGGTTTGGGAACTAAAGGGAATGCAAGGCTGCATCGCCTCAGGACCTGCATTCCTGTCAGGATGCTTTTACCCAGCTGAGGTTGCTAAGTTACAACTGGAATATATTCAAGGTTAGGAAATGGTCCTGTTTGGTGTAATTCCCTCCCTCCTGCTGTTTGGTGCAAAGCTCCCCCTGGGGGGCCCCAGGCCTGGCCACAGGTTTGCTGAAGTCCTCAAGTTCCCACTGGGGATTGATGTGGGACTGGGGGTGAGAGTGGGCACAGTCCCCTCCTTGTCCCAGGCACTGCCCAGGCTGTGTTTGCCTTGTGATCCCCTAAATAACCTGTGGGTGCCGTCTCATTGGGGTGCAGGGGCTGGCACAGCATGTCCAGAGCCTGCCCTGGGCACACGCTGGAGAGGACGCTGGGCTGGGGGGGCTGGGGGCACATGCTGTCCTTGACTGGCTGCAGGAAACAGCCTGGCCTTGGCTGGAAGCTCCCTGGGACTTTTCCATTCCCCACAGTGCTCCCAAGCACTGACGTGTCTCTTTTCCCTGCACGGGGCTGTTGGCAGGGCCGGGGCTCCAGATCCACTCGCCTGCTGCCCGGCTTTGGGCAAACCCCGCTCTCACCGTGAGCATTGCCCCCCTTGCCATAAATACCTTCCTTTGCCACAAAGATGGGTGATTCGGTGTCCCACAGCCCCTCTCACCACCCTATTCCTGGCTCACAGCCCCCTGTGCCTCTCCTCCCCAGGCTCCCTGGCACGTTTTTCTCACACAGCCGGTGGGTTTGGGAGGTCCGGAAAGATGATACCCATCCTTTCCCCACCACCAGCCCCAGCCCAGCCTGCAGGGAGGTGGTAAACAGGGGGTGGGGGCCAGGGGGTTCAGTGGAGAACAGCCTGGATCAAAGCAGGAGTTGTTTTCCTGGAGAGCCGATTGCCCAAGAGGCCGGAGCACACGGCGGGCTCTGCTGACCCTGTCCCACCCAGGGTGCTTCTCCCGGGCACAGCTCAGCTGTCAGCCCCACATTCCGGGCTCCTGCCAGCGCCACCGCAGTTGGGCAGTGCCCACACGTTCCTTCATTCCTTACTCTGGAGCCACAGCGAGAAGCAGCGAGAACCCAGAGCCAGCAGCACCCCAAAGCTCACCCTGAGCACCGATCGAGCCCCTGCACACACAGGTGAGGGCAGGGCAGGAGGGGCAGGGGCAGGATGGGATGGGCATGGCTTTGGAGCATGGGGGGACATTATTAGGAATGCTCTGAGCACAGCCGGGGCTGGTGGGGAGGGATGGGGACAGCAGGGACAGCTGGCACTGGGGGATGGCCCTGAACCTCTGGAGCAGCCCAGGGGCTGCAGACGTGGGGCTGGGGGCTCCCAGTTGTCCGTCATGCTCGTGGCACTGCTGGGAAACAGCAGGCTGGACAGGAGGGGCAGGTGGTGCTGGGTGTTGTGGAAGGGACCTTGGGCAGGGGGCTGAGGGAACCTGTTTCTGCTCTGGGTGGTGGCACCGTGTCCCGGCTCTGGGTGGTGGCACCGTGTCCCGGCTCTGGGTGGTGGCACCGTGTCCC
>JAWWMO010000078.1:4077391-4090038 GCA_035047845.1 Dendrocincla fuliginosa | reverse complement strand
GCTCTGGGTGGTGGCACCGTGTCCCGGCTCTGGGTGGTGGCACCGTGTCCCGGCTCTGGGTGGTGGCACCGTGTCCCAGCTCTGGGTGCTCGGTGCAGGGCTGGCTTGGGCTCCAGGGCAGCTCCAGCAGTGAGAGCAGTGGGCACACAGAGCTCAGCCATGTCCTTTCCTTGCCTTTTAATAGAGCTAAGAAAGAACCTGCAGCCTCTGCAGTGCTTCAAACCTGACTTTGCAGAGGAGCTTTGGGGTGCTCTGGGGAGCCAGGTCCCAGAGGGGAAGGTGACCATGAGGTGTAACACTAAGAACATGGTTCCATGCACAGAGCTCTTGTTTTTAAAGTCCTTTTGCTTTTTAATATTCCCAAGTATTTCTGCCACAAGGACCCAGCTCTTTTCCAGGTGAGGGCTTCCTCCTGTGGATGGGCTGGCTGGGCTTTGCTCCCAGACTTGGAGCCACACGAGTTCCGTTTGGAATGGGATGGAGTAGGTGCTAATTAAAGATTAGAGAATTTAATCCATTTGGGTTTTTTTGGCTGGGAATAAATAACCTGTTTATCTTAGACACTTTTGACATTTGGCCCTGGATGAGAGCAGGGTGGAAGGTAACAGCATGTGGGGAGCAGAGTGTCCCCAACAGCTCAGGCTTGTACCTGGGCAGAGCTCACCCAGTTCCAGGCCCTGCCATGGGCAGGGACACCTTCCATAGGCCAGGTTGCTCCAAGCCCCATCCCTTTTCTGCAGAAGGGGGTTCTCTGTACAGAGAAATAGTCTCCATGTTCTCCTTCCCCAATATTTTCTGGCTCACCTCCACCTGCAGCACCTGGGCTGCTTTTCCTTTAGCTCGAGGAAAAATACTGAAGGTTTCTGGTTTGCTTGGAGGACACGGATTTATCTGTAATTCAGTGTATGTTTAGTGACGTAAATATCTCCTGGCATTTGTGATACCTTGAGCCAGTGGAAGTGATTTATTTCAAGTGTCTTGTTTCAGGGGAGCTCAGAGCAGCTCAGTGTTCGTGGTTACATTTATCTGCTCCGAATGGATGAGCTGCTTCCAAACAGGAGCTCCCTGAAAAGAACCTCCTTCTCCTACTGCAAATCCTGCTCCAAGTTTTGCCTAGGAGAAAACACTCAGAGCTTCATCAAATTGTGGGTGTTTTTCCCCAACTCCCTTCGCAATGCCAAGGTCGCCAGAGCTGTCAGGGCGTTGTGGCAGCCGAGTTTCAGCCTTGGACAGTCTCTGAAGCAATAAAGGATTTAAGTCATGTTGTGCTCTGCTCCAAAGAGGTGTTATGACAAATCCGCTTGCTTTTGGCTTTTCTCCTTATTTTTAAGGAAGGAAACGGGGGGGAAAAACCCACACAAAACAAACCACAACAAACCTGCAGCTCTTGAGGCAGAAAATCCTCTTTAAAAATTGTCACAACTTAACAAAATGCCAAATGCTTTTATTAACTCCTGGAAAGGCTCTGAAGGGCCTCTTTCTTCCTGGCTGGAAACTGCTTGGCTTGGGCCTGGCTTTGTTCACCCGGGTAAGGTAATTGTAGAGGAGAAATTCCTCTCCAAAGAATAGAATAATTGGGAGGGAAAACCCCACCTTGGGGGAAATAAAGGAGCAGCTCATGCGTTTGGAGGTAGGAGCAGTTGTTCTCCCTCTCCTTTGCCTTCATCCCACTCCATCCCAATTCTCCAGGTGGAAAACAGAACTGGCAGCAGGTGCTTGTTTGCTCTGGGGTTAATCACAGCAGGAGGGGAAGGGGAGATTCAGGCAGCAGAGAATCACAGAATACCCTGAGCTGGGGTCAAGTCCAGCTCCTGAGCTTTGGCTCCTTGCTGCAGGATGGGGAATACTCTGTGTGTCAGTGGATCCAGCTCCTGGGCCAGGCTGTACCTGCTGGCTCTGGGGAAAGGCTGAGCCCCAGGAGCCTCCAGGAGGTGCCACCATCCCTCTGCTGTTCCCTGTCTCCTGGGTAAGGAGGGGGTGATGGTGCTGCCCTGGTCACATCTGTCCTGTGAGGTTGGCAGAGACATCCTGAAGGCTTTCCTAGAAAGAAATGGATCTTCCAAAGACATTGTTATCCACTGCACTGAGGTTTTGCTGGCAAAAGCAGGATGCAAAACTCCCCAAACTGTGCTGAAGCTGAAAGAATGAGGAGGAAGGGCCAGTTCTCACAGGTGCAGGCAAAGGGGGCTCTGCACGCTCTTTGGTGGGGCTGCAGGACCCATCTTCAAATGATGATGATAATTTTTTCCCATCCCTTTGAGTTTGGGATCTGGAGTCTCTAACTCTGACTTTACAGCCTTAGTGGTGTGAAGCTCCAGCAGCAAGATTAGCTGAGCTGCCTTTTGCCTCCCTTGGTGGCTGTGGGATTCCCTTCCTGATGTCCAAGAGCCACCCCTGGGCTTCCTGTGAGGGATAAGGGATGGAGTGGGTGTTGGTTTGTGCTGCTGAGGGTGTGATCTGTGCTCATGCATTTCCTACCTCACGGCTTTAGAGCCAGGACTTGTTGCTGCCAAAACCAAAGGGGATTTCTCTCGGGGGCTGGAGTCAGGCATGGCTGGGTGCAGAGGGCAGGGCTGGAGAGCTCGGGGAAGCTGGTGCCTGGGTGAGAACCCTCTGGGGGCTGGTGTGACACAGCCACGTTCCCTGGGTGTGTTCACACTGGGAAGAAACGCTGCTGCTCTGATGTTAAATGACAAAGAATGTTCCCAGCTGAGGTTTCTTTAGAAGGTGCAGGAGTTGTTGCTCAGCCCACTCCCAGTGTTGTAGGGCAAGAGAGTGCCTGGGGACAGGAGCTTGCTGGGGCTTTATTAATATCCCTCCTGTGCAGGGAATGTCCAAGCTTGGGAAGGACTGAGACCATCATTAACAGTCTCAAAAGGCAAACGGGGGCTGTTTCACAGCAAGGGGGGTCATTAATGCAGCATATTAATAACCTGATCTGTCTGGTCCAAGGAATGCCCTGATCAGGCTGCCTTGACAAGGCCACTGCTTTAACTTGATAGCTCTTCTTGATCATTCCCTTCTGCCTCTTTTGCCCCCAACAGATCTAAATTGGGTGTTTTCTGGACTGTGTTTCAGGCTGGGGCTCCCTGCCAGTCCCTGGGCACTGACAGATCTCATCCCACCTGGCCGTGTCCTTGGTGCCCGACCCTGGCTGTGCAGTGGCTTGTCCCCCCTTTCTCACTCTGACTCCCTAATTCCCTCTGTTTTGCAGATTCTCACAATAATTACCCAGCGTGGGTGAAAATCCAGCGCGGGTGAGAACGGGCTCAGCACTGCACCCCCCATCTCTGCGTCCAAGCCTCCTGTGCTGCTAGTGAAGGGCATCAGGCTCCCCGAGCTCCCCCCTGCACCATGGTGGGCCAGAGCCCCCTGGGCCCTGGCGAGGGCAGGGCTGTGCTCCTGGAGCCCTTCGTGCACCAGGTGGGCGGCCACACGAGCATGCTGCGCTACGACGAGCACACGGTCTGCAAGCCGCTGGTGTCGCAGGAGCTCAGCTTCTACGAGTCGCTGCCCTTGGCCATGAGGCAGTTCACGCCCCAGTACAAAGGTAAGGAGACACGCACGCTGCTCACCTTCCTAAAAACCAGCCCCAGGCAGCTGCCCTGCCACGGGTGAGACCTTCCCAGGGCAGGGAGGAGCCTCCCAATGCCCCTCTGCTGGTGCCCCATCACTGCCCCGTTCCCCGCTCACACAGCCCTCGGTCCCCAACTCTCCTTGCCCCAAACCCTTTTCCCAGCTGAATTTCTCAGCTCAGCCACTGAAAAGCAGCATGGGATGCCTGGGCGGGCAGTACCAGTAATTTTTAAGGCTTCCTCCCTCCCTCTCTTTCTGGTTCCCTCGCTATTTCTGCTTTTACTGCCAGACTTGTGCTGCTCATAAAGCTCCTGACCCTGGCTTTTGGGGGAGGCAAGAAGCTCAGCTGTCACGTAAAAACGTAAAATATCTTTTGGTCCTTTGGTGTTACAGAAAAGAGCTCAGTCAGCCACAGTTCCAGCCCAGTCTCTCCCTTCCCCAGAAAGTCAAGGGCCTCTGCAGATTTATGGGACAATATTAAAAAGATGCTTAAGGGAGAAAACAAGTTTCCTCTGAGCGATTTCCTCTGCAGGGGCTGGGGTTGGTGCTGCAGTGCTGGGCCCTGCTCGGTGTCACTAATAAAGCTGTGAAACAGTCCCAGTTTACCAGTCCAGGAGTGCCCTGCTTATTAAAACCTTTTTGTCTTTTTCTCTCCTGTTTCAAATCCCAGAGAGTTTTGTGATGAAGGGTAATTAAATAGCAATTCTCCTCCAATTTGGCATTGGACACACACGTTTTCACCTTCTGACTATCCCAGCCCTGTTTACAGGCAATTAAAGAGGTGGGACGTTTTCCCATGAGGATGATGGGGGTGATGAGCATCAGAGGGAACAATCCTGAGGGTTCCATCACCCTTCACACGTGGCCAAGTGCGTCATCTCTATTCTTAGGCCCAGGGAGCATTATGTAATGGTGATACTGTGTGTGATGGGGATCAAATATCATTCCAGTCTCACCCCAAGCCAGAGTCTCTCTTCCTACTCGCCTCACCATGTCCGGCAGGTTGGTGACCTTGGGTCTGCCTTCCCCCTCCCCACCTCCTTTCAAGCCCTGCCTGCCCCAGCTGAGCTCTCAGGGCGCTGCTGAGCTCGTTTTCCAGCCCAGTCCTGCTCAGGCTCCCATTGCATGTGGCAGCAAATGAATGTGCTTGTAAAATATAAAAATAAACCCACGAGGGCAGAGCTCCATAGCAAAACCTCCTGAGGATCCCTGGGATGCCACCAGCATGGTGACAGTACCCACAAATACCCGCTGGCTGCCTCACTGGTGCTGGCAGGAGGGCACTGGGGTGTCAGGGGCCCTAAAGGCCAGCACAGACATGCACCCAAATGTGCCTTTGCTCCCAGAGAGATGTTGTCTCGCTGCAGCAAAGGAGAAGGTGTGTTGCCATGGGTCAGGGAGCTGTTTTACACATATAGGTCACGGCAGGGCATGTGCAAACCCATATGGAATCACACCAGGAAACAAAAGCATTTTCCAGGCTGAGATGTATCTTTTTGAAGCCCAAATTTTCAACTGGGAGGAGAGAGAGGATCACATTCCCTTCCAATTTAACGCTCGTTCTTGCCTTTGAAAATCCCCCCGTTAATTTTCATATTAATGGCAGATACTTAACAACTCTTGGTTTCATGCTATATATAAGTTTTTTTGGGCCAGCCTGTCAGCACTATGTAAATGAGCACAGCCCTGCTGACTGAGGCAGTAACTGGGACAGGTTTTAAGGTTGCAGGCTGTTGGAGCACCGAGCACCACTTTTGGAATCCAGGGCTCTGGTCGCCTCACAGTGACTTTTTAAAAATATAAAGGCTTTGATTTAGGCAAATGACACACTGGCTTTTTCCTGCCTACATCCCCTGAAAATTCAGAGCAGGCACCTGGGCTGGGAGATTTGTTTGCTCTCAGTATTTTATATATCTATATATTATATGGATTTTTACAAATGGGACTCAGGGAAAGGGTAATGCTGGAGCCTGAGGAAGACAGAGCTCCCTGTGCTCAGCACCACCACGAGCAAAGGGCTGGGAGAGCTAAAAATATTACTTGCCCCCTAATTAAGGTTTCCAGCCCCCCATCTCCCTTGGCAGAGCAGGCTGTGTATACTCCTTCCCCATTTCAGTGTAAAGTTAGCCCATTTAATCCGGTCTGTTCACAGTAATGGTGGTTGTACAGCAAAAGGGAACCAAAATGGTTGTGTTGGCTGAGCAGAGGTGGGAGGGAAGTGCATCCAAGCACAGCTGCAGGGTTATGGGGGGCAGGCCCCAGGCAGGGACAGGCAGCCCCAGTCTAAAGGGTGGCCAGTGGCTGCAGGAACATGGGGCTGCTGCAAACGAGATGGGGAAAACCCCCCTCAGCCAGCAGAGCCCAGCAGGCACAGAGAGGGCAAAGCCTTCTGTCGGTGTTTGCTTTCTATAATCTCACTTTAAATGGAGAGATGGGATTTTGCATATTTATTTGCTTGGGGGAACAGAGCTCTCTTGTTTGTTAATCTGCTGAGATGCATCTCCCTGCATGCCCAGCAGACGTGGGGAGGATGCCCTGAGCACACCTGCATCAAACCTGGCTCCACATCACCAGCAGGGCTCTTTCCAGTGATGGTTTTGCTGGTCCCACAGCCCTTCCCGTCCTCTTTTGGAGCTGAAATCCCCCCGAGCCCCAAAGGGCTGTGCTCTAAATATGCCCCTGCTGCCTGTGGAGGCTCAGCCAGCCCTGCCAGAGCTGCAGCAGTGGGATGGTGTTATCAGCCTTTCCCAGAAAGGTCAGGGCTGGCTGGAGTTTGAGCCATGGCCATTCCTGCGCTGTCACTTGAGAGGCAGAGACAGCCGTCCCCCTGCCAGGGATGGGCTCAGGCTGGGCTAAATCTGTGCTGGGCTGGCTGGCATTTGAGCCCTGTGATTCCTGTTAGAGTCAGGGAAAATTGCAATGCTAAAGTACATAATGGTGTTTTAAGCACTCGGGGAGGAAAAAATACCCCCCAGGTCATGCTCACATTCCCTCTTGTGCACAAACACCGGACGTGTGACGGTCCTTTCCCCCCTGGGGTATTTGGGTGCTGATCCCTGACGCTTGGGGAAGGACATGACCATAGCAATGTGTGGGCAGCACTGCCAGCCCATGCCCACATCTCTGTCCTGTCCTTGGGGGCCCTCCAATGAAAGGAAGCACTTGGCATGCTGGGTGTCTTTGGAAAATTCCCATTCCCTGTCCCCAACCCTCCCTTTGCTTCCTGCCAATGAAAAGCATTTCCAGCCTTGTCCCGTCTTAAAAAACCACCTAAATCCCTTGTGATAAATAAGCTGGGGTCTGTGGTCCAGAGCTGGGGGCTTTTCTGGGTAACCTGGGGCATAGCAGAGCCTGCAGGGGTGGAGGACAAAGGAATGGGTTATGGAAGGAGTCAGGTTCCAAGCTGAGGCTTGAAAGGAGGAATGCTTGAAAGCCTGAGGCTGTTTTCCAGGGTCTCAGACTAATGGTGTTTATTGGGCCTGAAATCAGAGTGGGATTAGTGTGACAGGCCACCAAAACAGGGGAGCCCAGCCCTCTCCAGAAGGCTGGAGCACCTTGGGCTGGTGAGGTGGCGGCCAAGCCTATATGACAACCCATGGGTTCATGTCATTCTCGTTTGTTTTTCCCCTTTCTGTCCAGGCGTTGTTTCAGTGCACCTCAAGAAGGACAGCCTGGGCAACCTGACCCTGCTGGCCAGTCCCAGTCTGGGGCAGCCAGAGGGCTGTGGCTGCCTGGACAAATGCAAGTGGGCAGCCAGTGCCAGCACCGAGCACGGGCTCGTCACATGGAGCCACACCCAGGTCACCAGGACCTTCAGAGACAGGTGAGGGGCTGGCATGGGTGGCACACTCCCTGCAAACCTCCTGGTCCTCACCTGCCACTTTGGTGGGATGGCATTTGGGATGGGTTTGGGGGCCCAGCTCCTGGTTTAAAGGCAAAGTGGGCAAAAGGAGCACCAGCTGAGGCAGAGCCAAGCCCAGCCTGGGGGCTGCAGGGTTCTGCTCCTACCCAGTATGGGGAAGGAGCGGGGCAGATCTGGCTGTTGCTGAGATGCTGTTGCTCAATTATCTGCCTCAAACTCTGCTTTAAACCCAATTCCTTGGAGCACAGCATGCTCCAAGGGAGGAGAGGCCCCAGGAGAACAGTCCCTGAGCAGGGAACACCCTTCTGCTGGCAAGAGCCATGCAGCACTCGAGGGGCTTCAGTCCCATCCCATCCCTTCCCAGAGGAGAGCTCTCCTGGGAAGACACCATGGTGCTTCCAGCACACCGTGACCTTTGGGCTTCCAGAGGCTTTCTGCAAGACATTCTTCATTCCAAACCACTTCAGAACTGACCTGGGGCAGCTGTGACTAAAGGTGTAACATCACTACCATGGAACTGCTGCCTTTGGAGCAATGGGACTGATGGGTTTTGGATGAGAGAGACCAAGGAATGACCACCCAGACGGAACAAATCTCATCGCTCCCTCTGTCCCTCCCCTCCTTTGAACCAGCCCCTCTAAATTGGGAATCATTCCCATTGTTGGACCATTTGCTTGTGCTGTGCCTGTTAGGTGGATAAATACAGATCCCTGGTCACTGGGGCTGTGAATGGCTTTTTATGGGAGCCACACACTTTAAGTTATAATGAAAGAAAATATTGGCAGGCAGCAATAGCTGCCTTTCTGAAAATTACTGTTATGGAGCAACAAAGCATCTCTGCAGGTTGGACATGATCAATATGATTCCTTTGAGAGCCCCTGAAAATTCACCTTATAAAGTTTGAGGCTTTAAAAATTGAGGAAAGAGAGTATTCTCCTCTGGAACTTATAAGCCAAATGTATTCCTTTGTGCATTTTGTCCAGCTGCCCGGGGAAGGTGCTATTGAGGACAGACCTTCAGTACCACAAAGATTCCCTTCTGGAGGATGCAAATGGAAACCAGCCAGAAAGAAAGATCTACAACCCCTGGGGACTGCACTGTCACAGGCAGCACCTGAACCGCATCTCCTCCAAGCCTAACGAGAACAAACTGCATCGTATCCTTCTCCTCCCTCCCCTCCAGCACCGTCTTGGCTACAAATAAGAGTTTGGAATCAATGCATGGTTTATTGTGCAGGGACACTCTGCACAGACTCTGGGAAAATACAGAATATTCTCTGTTATCTTCTCCCACTGTTTAAAAAAAAATTAAAAAAGAAAAAACCCAGTTGCCATAAAGGGTTCTCAGCAGAAGTCAAGGATCCCCTTGGCATACATTTAAAAACACAACTATGCAGGAATTAGCAGCTGCCTCGCCTTTTATTTTCCTATTACACTTCATTACCCACCAGTCATGTGAGTAATGGAGTTTAACAAGTTCCCCCACCCACCAGAGCGAGCTCAGCACCGAGGGAAGGTGTTGGAGTGACAGCCCAGGGCTATGGTGTCACTGGAGAATGGAGCTGTTGGGGCTTTAATTGGTAGGACTGTAGTACAGTAAATTAACTGGAATTGGCAGCGAGAGGCCCATAGCAATGACACGGTGGAGAAATTGGCTCAGAAAGTCTCATTACAGTTGTGAGCTGTTATGGGGAGCGTCAGCACTTGCTTTGATTTAAGGCCTGTTTCAATTAGAATTTGAAAGGATTGGGTTTCCTTTAACTCATGCTCAGAGTTTCTCTTGCTGGAAAACGTGGTGTCCAAGTACAGCTACCCCTGTATCCTGGACCTCAAGATGGGCACACGGCAGCACGGCGATGACGCCTCGGAGGAGAAGAAAGCGCGGCACATCAAGAAGTGTGAGCAGAGCACCTCGGCCTCGCTGGGCGTCCGCGTCTGCGGGATGCAGGTGAGGCACAGCCCACCGCCCTTGGTGTTTGCCCAGGCACAGCTTCACACCTCCAGGGACTCTTTGCTGGTGTGAATTGAAGCAGTTTTATTCTCTTCTCCCCCCAAACACAGGAGGAACTGGCCATTCAGCTGTGTCCTCTCAGAGAGGAGAGGGCGCTTAGGGAAGGGTGAATTATATGGCACATTTAGGGTAACCCTTTCCCCATAGCACTGCCACAAGTATGAGCAGCTGGAATTCCAGCTGAGAACCTGCCTGTACATGGGCACAGATTCCACTCTCCTGCTGCACAAAAAAACCCAAAAAGCACTGCATTACCCCTCTCATGTCCTTGCTGAGCCACTTTGTCCTGGTGCTGTGAGAGCCAGGAGCTCATTTTGGGCTTAATGTGATGGTTTCTCCTGCTTGAGATCCCCACCCTTCCTCCTAAAACCCAAACCACGCATTTCCTTCACTCACCCTGCTCAAGCAGGTTTCAAAACTCTGCCTGAAAGATAATAAGGAAAGTGATGATTATAGGCACATATAAAGCAAGATAAACAGTGTCAAACCCCGTGTCCCTTTCTGGTCTCTGACACTTTTCTGTGAGCAGAGTTGGACTTCAGTGACCCCAGTGGGTCCCTTCCCGCTCAGGATACTCCATGGCTTCTTGCTCTCCCCTCTCCAGGTTTACCAGGCGGACACTGGCCATTTCCTGTGCAAGGACAAGTATTATGGCAGGAAACTCTCCCCGGAGGGGTTCGGGCAGACCCTGCGGCAGTTCCTGAGCAGTGGGAACCAGCTGCGCTCGGAGCTGCTGGAGCCCATCGTCCTGCGGCTCAAGGCGCTGCTCTCGGTCATCAGGAAGCAAAGCTCCTACAGGTTCTACTCCAGCTCGCTCCTCATCATCTACGAGGGGCAGGAGCACAAGGAGAGCGCGGCGCCCTCAGAGCATCATTTTCCCTTCCCCAAAACGCACGGCACGAATCCCTGCAGGGTCGACGTGCGGATGATTGACTTTGCCCACACCACCTTCAAAGGCTCCAAAAGCAACCCCACGCCCCACGACGGGCCGGACCACGGCTACATTTTTGGCCTGGAGAATCTCATCAAAATCCTTCAGAGCCTCTCGGAAGGAAAATGAGAATGTCTGTGAAACAGCCTGGATTTCCCAGTGACGGATAGCCCTGCTAACACCGCAGCTGTGGGGGACCCTCTGGCCGCTGGACACCCCACACCTGGTGTGGAATGAGCGTGGATTGCTCGGGAAGTGCTGAAAACCCTGCGTGCCATTACCGAACTGAAGCGTGAAAAGCAAAGAGCTGGGAGAATCTGCTCTCTCTGCCATCCATCAGAAGATTTATTTTCCTTTCTGTTTTTACTGCTGTCCGTGATTTATCTGTGAGCCAAAGAAAGCATTACTTGGAAGAGTCTTAATGATAAAGCAGGACCTGCTCACCCCGACGCTCACGAAGCTGAATGGGCTGAGGGGACTCTGGGCGTTTGGGGCAGGAATGAACAGATCGCAGTGTCCTGTCCAGCCCCTGCTCCAGTGGGGGAGAGAAACACCCCCCAACATTCCTGCTGCACCTGCCCAGCACTCGTGGGGTGGTCGGGGTTCTCCGTGCAGGTGCACAAGCACACGTATGAGGTGCTGCAGAGACCAAGAACTGCCCCTCGCCGAGGTCTGATATCCCTGCAGGGTTGTAACAGGGCATATTTCAGGAATTTTCCAAGCAAGAGGCTCCATCGGGGCTGGAATGTGATGACCCTCTCAGGTATCAGTCACAAAAAACATCCACATCAAGGGATTTTTGCTTAAAAAAAGGAAAAAAAAAGAAAAAAAGTGTGAGATTGAGTCAGGGACAGGATGTCAAAGGTCACCCAGAAATTCTTTCATACAAATTCTGTGTGTGGGTGTGGGTGTGTTGTGGGTGTGTTTGAAGGAGACTATAACAAAAGACTCAAAATAATGTTTACAGCTTTTGTGGACAGATTTTATTATTACTATGGAACAAAATATAATTCCTTCCTGCATGGTGTGGGAAACCTGAAAGAGAAGTCCTTGTACAAGGAACCGAGCTACAGAACTCCGTTACTGGGGAGTGGGGATAGAAATAAAATTCTCTGAGTAACTCACTGCTGTCCATCTCTTTCCCCTCCCGCAGCATCCTTGAAGTGCATTGTTCTTTGTTCAGGCCTGTATTTTTTTAAGAAAGTAGCTATTTCCCCAGGTTTAAACACCAGATCCCAAGGGAGACCCTTCTCTTGGATTTACTGCAGACAGCTGGGGAGCTGCTGCAATTTAGGCCTGTTAAATTTAAGACATCTGGCCCAGCTGTGTGTTTTGCTTGGCCTGAAGTCCACCTGGGAAGACTGTTCTTCACAGCGTTATGTATTTCTTAACCACAAACTCGGGTGGTTGGGGAAAAAAAGAAACCACAAACACCCGATTTCAGTAGAGCGTGAGGCAGGGATTGTCCCGGTGTGCCCGTGGACAGGGATTGTGGCTCTGCTGGGTGGTCTGTGCAGACCCACCGGGGCCTGGGTGGGGACACGGGGAGGGTCGGTGGGGCAGGACCCCAGCCCCAGAGCCCCGGCCAGAGAGAACCCGCCCTGCCCGCCCTGCTGGACACGAGAAATGGTGTGGAAAGGGCAGAGAGAGCCCTGTGCCCCCCTTTCCATCCCTCGTGCGCCCACACGGTGCTGCTGCCAGGATGGCGGAGGCTGTCCCTGCCCACGGGGCTGGGCCGGGCCCACGGCGCGGTCAGGCCTGAGGGGGCCGGGGGGGCTCGGCCGGCACAAAGGGAGGCTCGGGGGGTCCTGTGGGCCTGCGGCGGGCCGGGGGAGCCGGGGGAGCCGGGGCAGGGGCACAGGGGGCGGCCTGGGGCTGTGCCAGGGCACGGCGGGGGGGACATGGGGAGGATTTCCTCAAGGAAATGCTGCCGGACACTGGAAGGGGCTGCCCGGGCGGCCGGAGGAGCCCCCATGGCCGGGGGACCGCGGGAGGAGGCGCCGTGCCCGCCGTGCCCGCTGCCCATGCTGGGCCACACTGCGGGCGCCTGTGTCCCCACACGGATTGCCTTCCTCTCCCATTTCCCTTTCGTTTCCCTTTTATTTCCATTTCCCTTCCCCTTCTCTTTCTCTTTCCCCTTCTCTTTCCCCTTCTCTTTCCCCTTCTCTTTCCCCTCCCCTCCCCTCCCCTCCCCTCCCCTCCCCTTCCCTTCCCTTCCCTTCCCTTCCCTTCCCTTCCCTTCCCTTCCCTTCCCTTCCCTTCCCTTCC
>JAWWMO010000078.1:4012618-4077040 GCA_035047845.1 Dendrocincla fuliginosa | reverse complement strand
CCCGGGACAAGGGGCTTGTTGCCCGGGACAAGGGGCTTGTTGCCCGGGACAAGGGGCTTGTTGCCCGGGACAAGGGGTTTGTTGCCCGGGACAAGGGGTTTGTTACCCGGGACAAGGGGCTTGTTACCCGGGACACGGGGTTTGTTATCCAGGACAAGGGGCTTGTTAGCCAGGACACGGGGCTTGTTAGCCAGGACAAGGGATTTGTTATCCGGGACAAGGGGCTTGTTACCCAGAGCAACTGGTTTGTACCTTGGACTAGTGAGTTGTACCCAGAGCAACTGGTTTGTGCCCATGGCAACTGGTTTGTTACCCAGAGCAACTGGTTTGTACCCCGGGCAAGTGGTTTGTACCCAGGTCTTGCACCCTTTACACCACGTCCTCGTGGGGGTGGGGTACAAAGCCCTGGGAGTTTTCAGTGCCCTGCAGGGATCCAGTTAACTGGTGATGTCCCACCCCGTGCTGGGGTGTGCAGGGTGGGCACGGTGAGAGGCAGCACTGCCTGACACTGATGGAGTGCACTGGTGGTACAATTGAATTCCGCCTCCAGCTGTAATTCTCTTGGGGTTTAGGCTCTGCTGCTGAAATAAATTAGGGAATCTGATGCCTGACTTGGCTGCAGACCTTCTCAGGTGTGGAGGTGTTGCTGCAGAATGTAAATGTGCCCTTTCTTAGCATAAAAACATTGTTCCAGAGATGCATTTCCGACTTCAAGGGACTATTATAGGCTTCTAATCCTGTATTGGTGACCAGAATAGTCTGAAAAAGATATTCTGGCAAGGGTTTATTGCTTTTCCATATGCTCAGGACAGCTGGATGTGCTGCACCAGTTGGCTCCAAAATCCCAAAGCTGCCACTCATCCTGGAAATGTGAATTGATGCTGGGTAGCAGTTCGTGGGTAGAGAGGCTGAATAGAGCGAGGGGAATGTGCTGGCAGGAGGAGCTTCTGAGAGAGCCACTAGAACCACAAAGGCCTCTTTAGCAATCTAATGCCTATTTATTCTTGTGGAATAAGATTTTCTGGGAGTGGGATGCTGTTTGGGCCACCCTTTTAATCTCTATTTCGGCTGTCACTGCTGGAGCCCGAGCTAGGGGTGTTTGGGTTGGGGCTGCAGGACACAGGTGAGGATCCCCTGCAGGGGGATGTGGGCACTCCTGGCAGTGTCTGTCCCTGTCTCCTGTCTCCTGCCGCAGCCCTGCTGAACAAGGAAAGCTTTTCCTTACTTTTCCTGCTCTGCATCACCCACCATGTGCTGCCCCTGTGCCTGAGTCCCAGGAGGAGCCAGGTCATTTCATCTTGACACGTTTCTGTTGATGTTATTGGTATTTTTTTACCTGTTTTAATCATTCAAATTTGTTATCAGGGAACAGCAGTGCAGAGTTCTGGACAAGCTGGCCCCATTGTAAAACAGGAAAAAAAGAGAAGCATTATAAAATAGAAAAGCAGCCATCCACGCTGCTGGGCCAGGGCTGTGCCAGGCAGGTGCATCTCTGGGGACACCTGGCACAGGTTGGGGATTAGCTGGATCTGAAATAGAAATCCAGTTACCCTTCACAAGCTGCTCCTGTCATTTGTGCTGCTTTCCTTAATCAATTATAGACTATTTTTAGCCTGCACAGGGAGTTTCTGATCTCCATCCTGGCTCATTGTCTTGTGTGATTCCTTACAATGGAACAGGTGACAGAACTGGCCTTGGAACAGGAGGGGTCACAGATTTCACAGCACCAGCCAATAAACGTGAGAAGAAAACTGATCACAGTGTTCTCTAACTATGTATTCACAGCTGATCTGTCAGATTTAGTTGATGCAGAGTTGAAGGCCCATTCTGGAAATGTCTGGTTGTTCTTGCAGGCCAAGCTGGTGGGAAGTGGAGGGGAAAGACCTGGGGCAGGATAGCAGGTCTCCAGCATCTGACTGTGCTGGCAGTCTCTTGAGCTGTTTCTTCACTGCCATTGTTACAAGCCTTGGAAAACAAGGGGGTTTTGCTGTGGAGGTGTGAACTAACTTTTATGTGACACCTGTGTCCCTGCAGATCTCTGACCCCGAGGCCTGTGACCAAATGTACGAGAGCTTGGTCAGGATCCACACCAACTTCTACAAAAACAAGGTGAGCTCTGCCATTGGCCATCCTGCTGCTTCTGGGGGGAGTCACCACCTGCTGCAGCTGTCTGCCTCATCCCAGAAGGATTCCTGGGAATGTCATGGGTCTGGAGAATGTCCAAGAGACAAATGGGCAGTGCATGCAGCAGTGCCTGGTGCCTGTGGTCACTCAGGGCAGCTGCACAGGGCTCTGTGGTGTGGCAACAGGGCAGTAGTTCTTGGGAAGGATGAACAGAATTCCTGGAACTGGACTAAAAGTTATGTTGGGCTGTGCCAGTTGCGGACATTGGCACCTCTTTTGTGCACTAAAGTACCATGTTTGTGTCTCTGCCCTTCTCTGTGAAGTATCCACGCCTGAAAGACACAACCTTCACCGGGGTGACAGTGGAGGATTGCAGGATGATCCTGGCAACAGGTACTGACATGGAGCTTGATCTGGGAGGGCAGTGCAGGAGGAGAGGGGCATTCTGGTCTTTGTGGTGCTCACAGCATCTTCTAAACACTGCTGCCTGCAAGTACAGGAGGGTGTTTGAGGAGGAGTAAGTTCAGGAGTAATTGAGTAATTCAATACAGGAGTAACTCGTTATTCTGCTGGAGTGAAGAGTTGATTGGATTTTGCACTGGCAGGAACAGCAAAGGGTTTGCAAAGGCTCTTTGGGGTCAGACAGCAGGAACTGTTTGAAATAAACACGTTTGCCCTGTCCAGCATGGAGCTCAGATTCTGGTTCACTATCTCCCAGTTCCATTGGGTGTTTCTTTTGTGCTGGATCTTGGGAGAGAGCCCGTGCAGAAATGCTCCCAGCCACATCCTCTGTGAAGTGCAGAGCTGGAAGCCAGGGCAGTTTTGTTCTGCTCCAGTTCCTAACTTTGATTGCAGTGCGTGGAAACTGAATATCAGTTGTTAGTGATAAGGAACTCCTTGCATTGATTGGAAGGGAAACCAACCTTGCCTCAGGCCTGGAATGGAAATTCATTAAGATGAAAAGTCAGAAGAGGAAAATCTATGGAAGGCAGAGGTTTTTTAAGAGGGTTTCATTCCTCTGCTTTTCTGCTTATCTTTCTCTGCCCCCACCTCTCTCCCTTCTCCCTTTGCAGACATCCTGAAACAGATGGAAGACATGAAAAAAGGGACGTGGAGGAGACTGCGGGAAAGGTTTTCTGCCAAGAAACCCGAAGAGGACTCGAAGTGAGGGCCCAGCTCTCAGCTTCTTCACTGTACATATCCCTAAAGCTCTGTGTGTTGCCATGATGAATAAAACCATTTATTCCTCTTAGCAACAGCTTTTTTGTTCAGCCCTACCCCGTGTATCCTTCATGTTTAGGGCCTCTTTTTTTCTCCTGAAAATCTAGGACAGAGCTTAACTCATCCGTGCTGGAGCCGTGTTGGAGCACTGGAGGGAGAGAACTTTGTGGTGTCAGACCTGGGCCTTTGTATTATAAAAATGGAATGACCAGGAGCTGCACAGTGCGAGGAGGTGCAGCTGTGGCAGCTTTAAATGTGCTTGTGAAGACAAGAGGGATGATGTGAAAACCTCTCTGTGCTTGTGTTTGTGTGTGTTAGCACAGGGAACAATGCAAGTGAGGGAGGGAGAACTTTAATCAGCACAGGTCTTTTCCTTTGGAGAAGACGAGGAGAGGATGGAGGGTGACTTTGCCATGGTGACAGTGGAGCCCTGCAAGAGTTTAATTGAGTTTTCAGTCAAATGCTGCAGTGCTGCTGGTTGAGCTGGCTCTGTGCAGATTCCCTTCAGCCTGCAGAGAGGGCTCTGTGAGAGTTATTGCAGAGCTGGGGGGTAAAGGCAGGATTTAATGACATGCTGCTATATAGGGCCATAAACACATTTTAAGAGCTATGCAACTTCACTGTTATGGCTTTTTTATTCCTTTTTAGAGCTTTAATGGTTGCATCAGTGCCTGTTGTTGGGATTGGAGCTGGGGTTGGCTTGGGAAGGATGTGTCTGGAGCAGAGCTGAGCCAGGGCTCCACAGCACCAACAGCTGCTCCTTTTTATAGGTTTCAACAGTGTTTTCCTGGCAGGCAGTGAAAGAATTTGGAACTGCAGGAGGCTGCTGTTCATGGTGGTTCTTCATGACGGCATTTGGTGATAGCCCTGGTTTGCATTCAGGTTGTTCTGTGGTTCTCTTTAACAGCCCCATCACACACCAGAGGGCACCGAAAGGGAACTTTCGTTACCACATTTAAGTTTTTATTGTAACATGATTTTGTGTTTAATTTAGTTAAGGCAATTTACACTTCAGGTCTTAAGTAACAACAATAACAACTAAAAAAAAGTAAAACATGATGAAACTAAAACACAGAACACCCCTTCACAGTGAACTCCTGTAAACCTGCAGGCTCCTACTGCTGCCCAAAGACTCTTGGTCCACAGAAGGCAAAAGACTAGTTCACACTAGGACAAGCTCAGCTCCTCATCTGGTGAGTTAATTAAATTAAATCCATCCCTTTAGAGTTCAGCTCCTCTTTACTGCACCACATGATGGACAGAATTCTTTAAGTGGAGGGGGATCAGCGTGGAGCAGGCCCAGCAGATACCGTGGCTGGTTTACAAAGATCCACAGGGACTAGTGCCACTTGGAATAAGTTAAATATTGCAGCCCTACAGCTACTTCCCCCACACCCGAGGGGATGGAGCGCATGGAGATAAAGATACAACCCTCCACATTTGCAAAATAAAGAGTTATTGCAATGAGGAATAAAAGTCCTGTATGATTTATCTTCCTACAAGGGCGGTAGAGCAACACCTGGGCCCAGGTGTGGGGAGGAATCCGGCCAGTCCCTGGGCCTGGAATTGCTTACAAGCTCTAAGGGAAATGCTGCCTGGGAAGGCCTTTCCGTGTGCTCTGTCACCCCCAGACAGTGCCACCCATGCCTGGAGCCCAGGGCTAAGCAGCCTCCTTAGCTGGCACACAGGTGCAGTCCCTCGGTGGGTGAAGCCAGCGCTGGGTCTCAGTGGTTCATCGTGTTCTGGACATCCACAAAGCCCATCCTCTGCCTGCGCTTCCGCTGCTCCGTCATCTGCAGTTCAAACAGGGACAGGGGGGTCAGGAACAGGCCCTCCTGCTCTGGAGCTCTCCCCAAGAGCCTGACTGACTACACTGCTTTGAGCCTCTGCCACAAAACCCTCTGAGTGGCACTATCAAAAAACACGTGTCCCAGGTGTCCCCAATTCCCCCAGAAAGAGCTGCAGGAGCCCTTTGCTTGTATTGTACTTGTACTGCCTTGGGCAGGCCCTGCCTCCCCCTGCCTGCCCTGGTGTCTATTTTGGGGAGGACAGGGGGTTTCCTCAGCCAGGGGTTCCTCTTTGAACAGTGTCCATACCTGTTCCTTGAGCTCGTTCAGCTGGGAGGTGAGGTGGGACACCAACTTCATCGTGGTGTTCAGTTTGTCTTGCAGATTCCGGATCTCGTTCTGTTCCCCTTCCCCTTCATTGCTGACCAGGGACATGGCTCGCATCCGGGGGAACCAGTCCAGGTTCTTGTTCTGGAAAGGCAACCACAGAGATGGGGAGTTGGAGTTGGGGGGAAGGAGGAGAGAAGAAACCTGGGATGGTTTAACAGGCAGCCTGTGCTTAGGGATTCAAGAAATTCTCTTTGCAAACATCTTTGCAAATATTTTGTTTCTACCCTCAATTTCCTTTCCCTCCCTTGCCTGGAAACCCCTCTGAAGCCACACTCCCTCCTGCCTCCCTCAACCCTTAAAGCTGTCTGAACCCTCAGACAACGTGGTGCTGGCTGGGATGGCAAAGTGGAAATAACCAGCTAAGGACACACTTCTGCACTACTAAATATTTTCCAAAAGGAGTTGTCAGAGCTGTTTTTCCTTGGCCAGCCCCTTGTTCTCAATATCCCCAGGGCAGGAGGGTTGTGATGGCAAAGGAGCTGCCCCCAGGGACCTGTACCTTTATCATCTGAGCCACGTAGCTCTCAGGGCCCGTGTAGTCCGTCTTGTTCTTCACCCGCACCAGCACGATGAAGTACAGGTAGTTCCACATGTTGTGCTCGTATTTGATGTGCTCCTCAAAGGACACAGTCTTGTTGTCAAACTTGTCCCGTTCCAGTCCTGGGAAAGGCAGGGAAGGTTGGAGAAGGGGAGGGAGGACACAGGGAGGGCAGAAGGTAAGAAGGGAGCAGCAAACACGTGAAAGGAGGTACAGATAACTCCATCCTTTCCCAGGGCTGTCCTTCAAGGGCTTTAATAATTAGTAGGCATTTAGCACACAACAGAAATCCAAACCAGGGGGGAATAATAGAATAAGAGAATGGTTTGGTTGGAAGGGACCTTAAAGCTCATCCAGTTCCACCCCCTGCCATGGGCAGGGACACCTTCCACTAGCCCAGGTTGCTCCAAGTCTCATCCAGCCTGGCCTGGAACACTGTTCAGGAGGCTTCTATTGTACATCCTGCTGGATGTACCTCTGCCAGGTACCTACACGTATGAAATACACCCAGAGGATCTGTTAAGAAAAAATCAGTAAGATTTACTAGGGTTTTCCCTTTTTTTGGATGCCTTCTGCTAACTGAAAGGATTCCAGAACACTTTCTGTATTTTATTTTTTAGTAATATGCTGCTTTTTTCCCCATTGACTAAGGGATGGTCTCAGGAGTGAGATGCACAATGTGGTTTTAGTTTAACACCTCTTCAATAAGATGAGGAACAACACAGAGAATTTTCCTCTCAGTTGTGTCCTTGTTTAAAATCCTCACAGTGCAGTGACCCCTCGCTGAACAGATTTAAGTTTTGCAGTGATAAATAAAAACAAGAAACCAGCTGAAATTCTTTTCCTTTCCTCAACCTTGGAAGGGAAGAAAGGCTTTGGGGCAATTCCCATGTTCCCAGTGCTCACCACAGATAAAACAGGTGGTCTTCAGGATCTCTTCCTTCTTCTGTTTCTCACTCCTCAGATCAGCAAAGGTGTCAATAATGACCCCAAAGATGAGGTTAAGGACGATGATAATGACAATGAAGAAGAAGAGGAGGTCGTAGACAACCCGGGCAGGAAACAGGGACTCCTGCAATGGATGAGAGGGACAACTGGGTGTCTTGCACAGCTCCGCTCCAGCCACCCCAGCTGTGCTGCCTCGTTACACGGCCATGGCTGAGGACACCAGATAGGGGGGAATAGAGGTGGGATGGGGAAGGGAGGGGGAAAGCACTGGAGGAGAATACAGGGATAGAGCTGATGTGTCCCAGGCGGGGAGGGCAGCAGCCCAGCAGGGAGTGCAGCAGGATTTAGCAGCAGGAAGGTGCCAGGAGCTGCCCCACTCACATCCTTGGAGGGTTTCCGCAGGATGTCCCCGACGCCGCCGCCGTTGCGCAGCCCGTGGTTCAGGACAGTGACAATGCACATGAGCAGCGTGTCACAGGCGCGTTCCCACTGCTCAGGGTCAGCTTCTGGAGAGGGGAGGAAGAGCCAAACTCAGAGCACGGACAGGGCTCGAGCCCCAGGCCCTCCCAGAGGGGGCAGGAGGTGGCTGTGGATCCCCCCGTGTCCCCACAGCTCCTCCAGCAGCTTCTCGCTGTGCAGGCGTTTGGCCAAGCACTCCCGAAGCTCCAACTTTCTTTATGACTAACTGAATCTACTTCAACAGCTTTTATGCCAGGGTCAGTGCAAAATTCACAGGCCTCTTGCCTCGTATGTGCCAGAATATGGGTGCTTGTTTCCATCTTGGAAAAGCTGGGAATTTTCCGAGGTGGCTGGCAAACCCACTGTGCCACAGAGTCAGCCTTCCTAAGGAGTGCTCTTACCTTCCAAGGCAGTGGGCGCAGTGGAGCAGCTGATTTTGTCACTGCTGCACGACTCCATAAAGGTCTCCATGTTCCTTTTCATCCCCAGGGGATCATCTGCAAGGAAGAGAGACCACAGCTCTGCCACACCAGCCCCTCACCTCAGCAAAGCTCCTCACTGCTGTCACAGGCACTTTTCTGCTGCCTCCAAGAAGCTTCCAAGCCTCTTGGAAAGAACTTGCCTCGTATTCTCCTGGATTTTTCTAGGCTTTGAATCTTTTGCTCAGGGTTCAGCGAGACTCCACAGTGCTGACCCTTCATTTGCAGCTCTGTACCTCCTTCTCTGCCACCACGAACCCCAAACCCTGCTCTCTGCAGCACGAGGTCACTGTGCCAGCACAGGCAGACCTCTGTGGCCCCAAAACCAGTGCTCCCAGTTGCCAGTGCCCCCAGTGCACAGAGATGTGTGTGTTTCTGCAGCAGGGGGGGAGCAGGGTCCCAATGTCCCACACTCTGCCAGCCCCAAGCAGGGCAAGGGCTGACCCACCTTTGCTGTCGGGTAGACGATCCACCTCCAGGATGAAATCATCCTTCAGGAAGAGGAAGCCCACGATGGAGAAGAGGTAGACGAGGATGAGGGCCAGCAGGGCTGTCAGCAGGATGGAGCGCCCGTTCCGCGTCACGCTTTTGATGACATTAAACAAGGTCTCCTCACGGTAGATCAAGTCAAACAGCTGAAAGGACCCAGGAGCAAAGAAATGCTGCAGGGTGCTTTTCTTGATAATGCCTGGTCTATCTATATCCCCTTTTATCCTGAGATCTTGGATCACTCAGCAGACCTTGACTAACTTTCACACAAAGCCTTTAAGTTTCCCAGCTTACTGAAGGGAAGCAAAGAATGAAGTGACTTATGCACAGCAGGAGAGCCAAGAATAGGCCACATTCACCCTGGCTCTGCCCTCACCAGCTCACGTTGTCTCCCAGCTGACCCAGATAAAGTACATAGCAGAGATTAGAAAGAGAGATACAGCACAGGACCACGAGAGGGACAGCAATAGATACTGCCGGGAAGCAGAAAGCTCAGCCCACGCAAAGATTAAAGCACAGGGAATTGTTCTCTCTGCTATCAGTCGGCCCCTGGAAGGTGTCACAGGACCCCTGCAGCTTCTGACGCAGCAGCCAGGCCACCTGTGCTCCAAACACCTGCATTTACTGTACCAGGATGCTGTAGAAGAGCTCGTGCACGAAGAGTCCCAGGACACTGGTCACGATGTAGCCGACGTGGTACAGAAATTCCACATCCATGATCATGGCCTTGTACCCACGGATGAAGGTGCCTCGGTTGCCCACGAAGCTCACCACGAACACGATCTTGTTGGTCAGCTGGGAACAGCCAGAGACGGGAGGGAGAGGGGTTTGCTGCACTCCAGGAAGGTGGCAGAGCCTCCCGTGCCCCTGGCAGGGGCAGGACTTACATTGAGGGCTCCCAGGATGTTGAGCGTGAGCCCGATGCCCAGGTAGTAGATGGAGCGCAGGATGAGGGCCACGAGCAGCGGGCGGACCCCGTAGCGCTTGGTGAACAGGGCCATGATGGAGAAGCAGATCAGGATCCAGAAGAGCAGGGAGATCAGCGGGGAATCCAGCACTCCTGGGAAGGAGAGACCCGTGGACATTGAAAGGCAGGAGGTGAAAAGAAGCAGACAGTCAGGCACTGCTGCTGCCAGGCTGCCCAGCACCTCTAATGAGCTCGTTATCAGAGAGAGAGAGAGATGGTGCTGGACTGCAAAGACTTGTATTGATTCAGATGGTTCTTACTGATTCATTTTCTAACATCTTTTATCCGAGATCTCACTGTAGATGATGGAGGCTTTGCCTGACAACAGGAATGAAATCCATCACTATTTCCCACATTTCACAAAAAAAGGAAAGTGCAGCCCGGGAAGAAGAGAGAGTTCCCTAAGAAGGAAGCAGTGGGAGGCCTGGAAACTCAAGTCCTGACTCAATCCCTTCCTCTGCCCAGCAGGAAAGACTTGGAGCTTCAGGAGCCCAAGAATGAGGGCAGTACAGGCACAGGGACCAGTTTTCCTGCATATGAAGATCCCTTTCCCTTCCACCCCGAGGAGCAGCAGATGCTGGGGCACTTACCCATGGAAGTGGCTTCCACGTAGGGGTAGAAGAAAGCAATGATGATGTTGATGAAGACAGCCAGGTTGAAGGAAATGCTTCCCCAGAGCGTCATTCTGCGGGAGAACCAGTACATCAGCGGCATGCCTGGGGGGAGAGGAGGCAGACACACAAAGCTCAGCCAGCCTCGGGCCAGCGGGGGAGGCTGTGTCCTCCCAGACCCCCTCGTGTCCTCCTTGGACCCCCGATGGGCTCAGCTCAGGGCAGCTGGTGGCTCTGGAGTGACCCGGCCTCCCACCTCCTTCAAAACATTCAGAGAAGGTTTTGAAGGAATCCCTCCCCATCTGCTGGACCAGGAATGCACATTCTGAATGCCAATTCTGCTCACATTCCTTGGTTCCCCAGCCCTCTGGCCTGCTCTGACACCTTGGAATCAGGTCAGCTCTGTCCTCCTTCAGAGCTCTCCACCACCCCATAGCTGCACCCCAGTATCCATAGTGTGACTCTGCTCCTGGGATTTACAGCCAGCATTTCCACCCTGATGCAGCCTGAAACCTCCCGAGCAGGTCTGCAGGGTGCAGAGAAACAGGTTTTATTTCCCAAATGCGGCTACTAGATCCTGGCTTAGGATAAGGCAACTGAAAACAGATGGAGAGAGGGCTTTCCAGGGAAAGCACCTCAGGTGGAATCCCAGGGAATGTGCTCCAAGGTCCATCTCAGACACTGAGGAACTGCACTAACAGGCATGGAGGAATCACAGCCCGGGGCTGTTTAAGCTCCCCTCCCTGCACACTGCTGGGTGTGGTGCTCTCAGGGCACGGGGAGCTCAGGGAGGTGATTCCCAGGCTGCTGCCAGGTTTGCAGCCCTTTCCCAGCAGGAATGCCCCCCCCCAGTTTCCCCCCAGGGGGCAGGGGAAGGTTTGCCTTGCTCTTACTGCGCAGCTTCTTCTGCCACTCCATCTCGTTGTGGAGGAAGGACGACTGGTCGAAGAAGTCACTGACTTTGCTGCCCTGCTCGTCCTGCTCCGTGGTGGTGAACAGCCGGTACTTGGTCTCCTTGGTGAGGAACTCGCAGATTCCTGGCACTGGGAAGATGATCTGCTCCATGCTGCGGTCCAGGCGCACGATCTGTGCGAAGCAGGGCAGGGAACCATCACGTCCTGCCCTGCCCTGCTGGGGTTTCCTCCTCCCCAGACCCAGCGGTGCCTTCCCCTCCTGCCTCCCACTCCACAGGACCCAGAGATCACTGGCCACTTGTCTAGAAACTTCTGAATCGACCCAGGCAGAGGCAGCCCTGGCTCTGCTGAGGGAACCTGGGGGCCCATCTGCAAGGGGATCCCTGCAAAGGATGAGGATGGGGCTGCAGGATGAGCTGCATCCCACTGCTGCTGGGAGAGAAGGGAGGGGGCCGGGGGGCAGCTCATCCCTCAGCTCCTGGGCTCTGCTAATGCTCCTGCCAGCACAGGGCTGGCCAGGGCAGAAGGCTTGTGGTGCAGAATAACCACGAGGGAGCCACATGGGATTCACAGACCATGGGCAGGCTGAAAACCCAACAGCCAAGAGGTCTTGCCTCGATTTGGGATGTGTGTTTCTCATAATATGCCAGTGGATCCTCCTCTTCCTCCTGCACAGGGGCAGTTGACTTCAGCATCTGTGACAGCTGCTTGTTGTTGAGGCTGAGCTGGGTGGGGAGAGGGAAAGGCAGAGGATTAGTGTGGCTGCAGCCAGGAGCCAAGTCCAACTGCTCCAACAACGTGCCTCAACATGTCCCACAGCTGATGAGGTTTCAAGGAAAAGCAAATGAATTAAAGCTTCCTAAAGGGGTGTGAGTGCTCCCTGCGGTGACAGACATTCGATTCCCGGCAATAATTACATCCAAGCGCTGCTAATCCACAAATTACAAACCAGTGCTCACAAAACCCCAGGGAAATCATATTCCTGCTGAATCTTGTCGGGATCTAAGGTACATGGGCAAGAGAGGACAGCTAAAGACAGCCCTTCCTTTCTGAAGGGAAGGGACAGAGTGGGGAACAGCAGGAACCCCCCCAAGGGCCACCAGCTTGTGTCACCCCCCGGCTGAGCCCCACAGCTGGGTACACGTGCCCTTGGGCTTGTAGCTCTGCCTACAAGGGCATTTATATGTCTTTCTCTCTTTAGTTCCTGTGGGAAATGCCAAAATCCATCAAATCCTAAACAACAAAGCCCAGGCGGACTCAGCAAGGGTAGGGGACTCTTTGCAGGCTCCGGTCAGGGCAGCTTGGAGGGCTCTGCCCCCACCCCGAGGCCCCTTCATACCATGGACGAGATGCCCTCCTCCTCCTCCTCCTGGATTCGCTTCACTGGCTTCAGCAGCTGCTGCAGGGACTTGTTGTGTCGGGAGAGCTGGAAGAGGGACAGGGACAGTGAGCCCAGGCTGGAGGGCAGATACGGGAGTGGGACGCTGGGGTGGGATGTGGGGTGCAGGGGGAGCAGGAGGGATAACAACAGGGGGCTGGCTTTCCCTGAGAGCCTGAAAAAGAAAGCATGATTTGCCTGCCATGCCTCCCCAGGGAGGCCAGTCTGGCTGGTGAAAATGGACATAAATACATGTGCAATCCATGAGTAGGAGCCCAGCCTGGCAGGTCCCCCGTCCCACAGCTCCCTACCTGCAGTGCCAGGATATAAATGTTGTGACCAACTTCCCGGGGGGAAACCTCGGCATTCTCACACTCCTCCTCCTGCAGATAAGCCTTCTTAATCACATCCACCTGCAAGGCAGCAGAGGGGCAGTAAGTCCTCCCAGTCCCTGCCTGGCCTCCCTCCTCTGGGAGAACCCTCGGGCACGGACGCTGGACCAGAAAGCCCAAGCAAGAGAGATGGTTTTTGGATGCAAACCAGAAAATGCTGCAGAACCCGAGGCATAAGAAGTTCAGGCATGGGCTGGGGGCTGAGCAGGGCCAGGCTGGGGCATTCCCAGTTCCCTTACCAGTTCCTGAGGACGGAGGCTGATGAGGATCCGCTCGGCGTTTTCACTGTCATGCCTGCTCTCCATGAGGGCCAAGAGAAGCTTGGAGGCATTGTCCTGGAGAGGAGAAGGCCTTGCTGAGGGAAGCTGTGACCTGCCCTGCCCAGGGCTTTGGGGTGGGCAGGAGCCCCCTTGTGCCCTGGGCAGAGGAACATAAGCCTTGTGTGGTGGAGATGCACCAGCCCTGACCCCCTGAACCCACTTGATCCCACACCTGAGGGTCTGACATGGGCAGGGTCCCCCTACAGTGTGCACCTCGTCCCACAGCACACCCTGAGACCCTGCTAGCGAGTCCACGAGTGACACATATGTGCAGTGACACACACAGTGACACACACGTGTGCCCACTGTCCCAGCCAGGGGCTCTGGGTACCTTCAGCTGCAGCACCAGGTCCATCCGGTACTTGCAGAGGGGGCTGATGTCGTTCAGGATGAGGGCTGTGATGATGTCGATCCCGTTGGACTCGTGGGTCACAATGCAGCTCTGGGGGAGCCAGGCAATGTGTTATCCCACAGATGCTGCCAGTCCCCCCAGATTTACCCTCCAGCAGAGCCCAGGTCCAAAACACTGCCCTGCCTGCCCTGTCCGGTCACCCCAGGAGCCCCAACCCTCCCGTCTCCCTGCAAAGGGCACGTTCACACCACTCAATTATTTACCCTCCATTTGTATCCCCACATTATCTACCCAAGCAGCAGCTCACCATGTGGGCAGCAGCCCTGTGACCCTGCTCATACTCTGTTTCTGCTCACATTTGGAAACCAAACCCCACCCCTGCCCCTGCTGCTTTCCCACACATCCCCCCGAGTGACCCCCAGGGAGACCCCCGGACCTGGTTCTCATGGCAGGGCCCCTGGCAGTACTCAGTGAGGGTCTCCAGGGTCTGGGTGATGAGGGCCACGTTGTACTCATTGATGTAGAGGCCCAGCAGCCCCAGCCCCCCCGTGGTGCTGCCACACATGATGTCCAGGAACTGCAGTGTCTCACACACCAGGTTGTAGTTGGTTTTGTTGTTCTGGCACCGCAGGAAGTTCTGTTGAGCAAAGCCCAGGAATGAGGGTGAGTGGCACTGCTCAGGGGGCCAGTCCTGATCGCTCTCCCAGTGCCCCTCCAGCTGCAGTTTGATGGGTATTTGGGCTGGGAAATAGTAACCTACAGACCTGGAGATCCCACAGCCAGTCCTGCCAAAAACAGCTCCCTTCCCCAGCACCAAGTTATCCACAGGGGATGGTGCATTGCAGATGGGGAAACTGAGGCACAGAGTGACTGGAGCAATGGCTGTGTGGGACCAAACTGGGGCAGAGCCCAGGCTTCCCCCACCCAGCCCCACAGCCTGACCCCCAGAGCCCCATGACCCACCTGCAGGTCCCGGTTGTGGTTCTCGCAGAGCAGCTGCAGGAAGCGCAGGATGGGCTCCATGATCAGCACCGTCACCCCCATCTCGTTGTTCTGGCCCTGCTCCCCCGTGTCGTGGCCCTTCCCAAACCCCACGGCCATCGGGTACCGCGTGGGGGTGCCGGGCATCAGGAAGGTGTCTCCTCGTCCTAGAGGGAATTCCCACCCCGTCAGCATCGGGCTGTCCAAGGAGCCAGTGCTGGCCCTGCTGAGGTGACATAGCCCTGTACCTTTGGTGCCAGGGTCTGGCTCGTCCTTGTCCTCGCGAGGCTTGTTCCCGATGTCACTCATGTTCACAGACACCGTGGACTTGGTCTCCTGCTGCGCCTTCTTCATCCGGTCGTGCAGAACCTTGAAGAACTTCTCAGACTTCTTGTCGCTCGTCATGAGGTTGTAAAAGGATTTCTGGGAGGAGGGAGGACAGTTGTTCATGTCCAAATTGTCCCTGCCTGCTCCTCTGAGCTGGCAGCCTCAGCACTCAAAGCCTTCTCTGAGAAAACCTGGTTTTTTCCTGGAACCCCACCGGGTTTTTCACACAGGATTTTTTGGCTTCCCTGTGACAAAGGATTTGGGATAACCCCAGAGTTCCCGCCCAAGAGCTGCAGTCCTGGGCCATTTTAGGAATACCCGGCAGAGGGCATCAGCATAACTCCAGAAACAGCTGGAACAACCTGCCCCTTCCACAGCCTCCAGCCCTGGAGCTGGAAGTCTCACACCATCACATTTCAGCATAAACAAGCAACCAAGAGGTATTTTGGCCAAACCCAGAGCCCAGAGCTGAGCGTTGCCCTGTGCCCGTGCCATCCCTGTGCTGGGACCGTCACACTGCCCACACCAAACCCCAGCTGCACAATCCCCCTCAGCACCTGGATCTCGGTGTTGCCACCGTCCAGCAGCCGGATGGCCAGCAGGATGCTCTCCTGGAAGATCTTCTCGTTCTTGGTGTTCATGATGAGGTCAGCCACCAACTTGGTGGCCCCTTCGCGGTCCAGCCGGCACTGGACAGCAGCGATGGCAGACCAGTCCTGGTCCTGGCCTGTGTGGGAGGACACGATGGATGTGATGGTGTGGCAGTGCAGGAGAACCAGCAGAGCTGCATCGCTGCCAGGGCCTCTCAGGCCCACCCCTTCATTTCCACAAATGCTTTACTCCCAAGGATGGGGAGTTGTAGCAACCAGCTACAGCCCTGACCCCAGCCTGGATCAGGAGCCAGCAGTGCAGAGAGGTGTGGAAGGGGCAGGAGAGGGGCACTCACCTCCCCCAGCAGCATCCCCCATCTCCCCTTTGGAGCTGGACCTCTTGTTCTGCAGGTAATTGTTCATGAGCATTTTCCTCAGCAGGTTGCCCTGCCAAGACAAACAAACGTCATGAGCATCCCACTGTGGGGCCAGGGCAGAACGAGCTGGGCACCCCTGTGGGCACGGGGAGGGCTCTGCCAGCCTGCCAAGGGGACATGCCACGGGCCCACAGTGCTCACCCTCTCGCCGTACTTGTTCCTCTTCACCAGCATCTGCTGCAGCGTCCTCAGCACCTTGATGCAGAGCTTCTCCTCTGTCTCCATGAGGTCCTTGGTGTGCTGCACCAGCCTGGCACAGCAAAGCCATTGTCACACAGGTGGGAGGGAACAGGGGGGCCCCGAGGGAACCACCCCACCACCGTTCCAGGCACACACTGGGATGCACAACGCACACAGGATGAAGGTCCCCAGCCCTTCTGAGCACTCCCAGCACCCCCTGGGCAATTGCAAAGCTCCCTCACTTGGACAGGAACCCGCCGCTCTCGCATCGCTGGAACGCCTCCGTGCCCTCCATGAAGAGCAGCTCTGGCCGGTGCAGGACGTCCACCAGCACGGACAGCTCGGCCTCCACCAGCGGCTTCAAGCGATCCTCCAGGGCAGTGATGATGTCCTATGAGCCACAGCACACACCGTCAGTGCCAGGGCGTGCCCAGGAGCCACGAGCACAGGAGAGGGACCCTGTAATGCCAGCGCCTTCCTGCCACCTGATCCATGTCACCCCCGTCCCCGCCCCGCACCTGCAGCTTCTCTATGATGTTCTTGTAGTCCCACTGGTTGGGGGTGGTGGAGACGCGGGGGAAGGTGCGAGTGGCCGTCTTGTAGCTGGAGGTGTTTCTCTGCACGGTGCTGGTGGAGCTGCTGTTGAGCAGGGAGCTGACGTGGGCGTCCAGGTCCATGGGCAGCGCGATGGAGCGGCTCTTGGCTGCGGGACACGGGGCCGGGCTTGGGCATGGCCATGGTCCAGCCCACCCCACCAGCTGGGTCCCACCACCCTGCCGGGGGCCCGGCACCCCTTCACCAACTCTTTTTGGGTTAAATACAAGGGTAAATTCCTCCAGGCCAGTGGGGACTGCAGTGCTTCTACTTATCCCTCCCGCAGCCCTCTCCAGCCCAGCATAGGATGGAAGGAGGCACCAGCCCCAGTTTTCGGTTGGGAAAGCCCAGCGTGGAGATGTTGGAAGCACCGTGCCTTAAATTCCAAAGGGAAATCCCCACCCAGTGCCCAACCACCAATTCTTTCCACAGTGACTCAGTGCTAACAACTCTCATCCTGAGTCAGGCAGCCACATGCTGAGGGCAAGATGCTGGCCAGGGAAAACTACTGTAAATGCTGGCTTTGTGTCCAGCCAAGGACACACCAGGGAGCTCCCAACCAAGCCCAGGCTCTGGTTATCCCCACACCACCCTGGTCGTGCTGAGATGTAGCTCAAGAAAAAGCAGATCCCGGAGCAAACCCTCCCCATCGCCAGCTGGCAGCCCCTCACTGTGGCATCCTGCCAACCCCAAAGGAGGGATGGTGGCTCCTGCTCACAGCCCAGGGTGGCTGTGTCCCCTCCCTGGGGCGCTGGGCACAGCTCTTACCGACCATGGCCAGCGTGCGGATGCAGGACTCCACCGAGCTCTTGTGCTGCTGCTGCAGCCAGGGACACTCCAGCAGCCTCATGGTGGACTGGAGAAGCTGCACCACGATGGTCTGGTGGGTCTGAATGAGGAAGCAGGCAGGTGTGTGTCGGCACAAGGTGTCCAGACCTTGCTTTGGGGGGCTGGATGAGCTGTTTTCCTCCCCCAGCCACCCTGTCCATGCGGTGCCTTGTCACCTGCAGCGAGGTGCTGTTCTCCGAGAAGGGGGAGCTGAAGAACGCGTTGATGGTGTCCAGCACCACCGTCAGCACGTACTTCTCCAGCGTGGCGTCTGGCAGGCGCTTCTCTCGCTTCTTGCACATCTGTGAGGAGAGGGAGGATGCTGATGGCACCAGGGCGAGGTGGGCTTATGTCCAGCCAGATGCTGCTGGCACATGGCACTGCCAGGGCTGTGCTGAGCTGAAGGATATGGTCGGTGACACAACTCCTGGGTCCACGACAGAGAGCCCTGACCACTCCCCAGCTCCTGGAGTAGCAGCTACACAAGTCCCTGCAGTGCCCATGTCCCATGGGTGGCTTTGAGGGAACCTCAGTGACATCATCCTGTCCCCATTCAAGCCACTGCTGCTGTTCCCACCCAACCCTCTCCCCGCACCTGGGCCATGTCCAGGGTGAAGTTCTCAAAGAGAGTCCAGATGTGGTTGCTGGTGTAGATCTCCTTCATCTCCACCTCCGTGTCCACATAGCAGTGGTTGACAAAGTTCACGTAGGCCATCTTCACCTGCCAGGGAGGGCAGGGGACAGAGGCACCGTGAGAAGGCAGGTGATGCAAAGCCACCACCACCCTCCTTGCAGGCACCCCATACCTCCGTGATGCAATCCTCGTGTGTCACCACCCGCACCACGTCCTCCAAGGGCAGCAGGGATGTGCACTTGATCTCTGTGTAGACATTCTTGCCCTCAGCACAGGCAGCCAGCAGGTCCACCAGTGAGATGTGGTACATCAGGGGACTGTTCTCCTCCACCCCGTCCCTGGCTGCCGTCATCATCTCCAGGAGGGTGGCCAGAGAAGCCTTGTCGTTGTAGAAAACCACCACATCATCCCCAGCGTTGGTGAGCTGCAGGGAAGGGTCAGTGGTCACCACACTGGAAAAGGAGGGTCAGAAACCTCCAAGGCCAAATCCTGGGCCCCTCTGCAGCAGGGGGATGAGGGTAGTGAGGGGTGACAGGGACGTGTGTTTACAGGGCAGAAAGAAGCAGCCAACGGTGCAGGTTCCAAGAGTGATGCCCTGCTCCACCCCCTGCTCCTGCCCCACTGGCAGGGATTGGCACTCACCTCGGTCATGATCATGTCCTGGCACTTCTTGACGTACTTGCCCTCGGCCTTGATGATGGTGTGCAGGAAGTCGAGGTACTGGACGTGGCGGCCGTGGGTGGCCACGCAGTGGATGAAGTGCTGTGGCACCGTCTCGTTGATCTCCGAGCAGAGCTGGTAGTTGTTGAGGAAGATGTGCTGCATCGTCTCTGCCTCCAGCAGCTGTGGTGGACCAGGGGCAAAGTGAGGCCGGGGGCTGCAGGAACAGTCCCCCCCTCCTGTCCTGCTCCTTCCTCTCTGGGGTCTCCTCCTGGCTTTTGCACCCCTTGCTCTCAGCCCCAGGAGTGCTGAGTTCCCTCTCTGTGCTGCTCTCTGCAACCCTGCCTTGCTGCCCTGCCCTTACCCCTGGGGTCAAGAACAGGTTGAGGTGTTTGTGCAGCAGGGCCTGGTTTTCCTGATTGCCAGCACAAAACTTCTGCAGGAACTGGTGGGTGAACTTCAGGATCTCCATCATCTTGGCATCCCCCTGAGGAAGGAGAAACACTCAGAGCTGGGAGGGATGGAGAGTGGCAGGAGGCTGCTGGACCAGCCACAGCACCCACCACCCAGGGGGGTCTCTGCATCTCCCCCTTGCCCTGGGCACTCAGGACCAGCTGGTTTCTGCCCACCCACCTTCTCATATGGGATCTGCAGCAGATCCAGCATCACTTTGTGGGCATCCATGTTCTTCAGCAGCCGCTGCTGCTTCTTGCGCACCTGCTCCCCGACCCCGCACATCTTGTTGAGCCGCTCCAGGATCTGGGGACAGAGGGACCATGGCAGAGGGGAGCTGAGCCTGGAGCCCCTCAGGATGGCCACCAGCACTGGGGTCTGCTTGCAATCCAGAGGTTCCCTTCCTAAACCCGGGGACTCCCTGGTACTGCCTCAGAAATCCTCCCTCCAGTGCCATGTGGAGCCCTTGTACCTGTCACCCACCCAGTCCCCTCCAGTCCCCCCAGTGCAAGGCTCACTCATAGCCCTGGGGATGTGATGGCTCCTCCTTGTGCTGAGCTGGCAGGAACAAGCCCTGGATTGGACTTGTTTCTACAGAACCACAGGAGAGCCTGGAAATGCTGCCAGGATTTCACCCCTTCCCCTGCTGCTGGTGGCCCCAGCAGTACTGGCCATGCCTCTGGGGGCAGCCCTGGGGTTGGGGTTCAGTCTCACTCACCCCCTTGACTATCTGATAGTTCTCGCTGCTCTTCTCTCCCGGAGCAATGACCTCCTCGTCGGCAGCGTGCTGCAAGGGACACAACAGCACCAGGGTCCCCCCAGGCCTCTCCAGAGTTTGGGGCACAGTTACACCCCACAGGACCCTCCTGGAGCCGCCTCCTCCGGGGAGAGGGTGCACGGCCCATTGAGAAGCATGAAGTGTTGGATTGAGGAGAGCTGCCCCTCTGCCTCCCACTCCCACCCCGGTTCCAAGGGTCTTGCTCAGGGGCTCTCACCTCCTTCTTCTCCTTCTTGTTCCCCTCCACTGCGCTGTCCCCTTTGCTGCTGCCCTTCTTGTCCACCCAGAGCTCCGATTTCTCCACCATTGTGCGGAGTTTGTCCAGCTCTGACTTGATCACCTTGTAGTTCTCCACATCCTGGGCTGAGATCAGGAGCTGAACCTGCAGCAACATTCCCAGGGGTTTCCAATTTGGGACACTAACCCAACTCCCCTCCTCTCCCAGAACTCTCTCCCAAGGAAAGGGCCAGGCCCCATCCCAAATCCTGCATCAACAGCCAAGCATGGGGTGCTTGGGGTACTCCAGAGCAGTGTTCCCCCAGGGTCACCTGTTTGAAGGTGTGCAGGACCTCCTGCCTCTGGCTGAAGTGCTTGAAGAGGAGCTGCAGGGAGCCAGAGATGAGCGGGGGGTAGTCGTGCATCGTCAGGTGGATCAGCACCCGCAGAAACATCCTCCCTCCCTCGTCATCCACCTCCAACATGCTGCTCGACTTCCTGAAGCCGGGGTGGAAGGGCTCAGCATTACCAGCCCAGTAATGCTCAGTCACTCCCCGGGGCTGATGGACATGGCTCTGTTGGCCTCTAGAGCCTGCTCTCCCTCCTGAGCTGCAGCTCCCAGGCTCAGCAGGTTGGAGAGGAGAGGAGAGGAGGGGAGGGGACTCACCCCACGCCGAACATGGCCTCTGCGTGCTCGCCGATGCGGTCCAGGTTCATCGCTGCAGCTGAGGGGAGAGGGAGGGAGTGAAAGGGGGGCCCAGCACCTTCCTGGGAGTTGGAAGGAACCCACGGAAACCATCCCAGCTCCCTGCCCCTGCTCTGAGCATCCCTGACGGACACAGGACACCTCATCCCCCTGCACAACCTCCACCTCCCCGCACTCCTGGCCAGCAGCAGTGGGCAGAGGCTGCTGCAGATGCCACCTCTGCCACCTGTGTCCTCCCAGCCTGGGGTGTTTGCTGTGCTGGAGGTGTACCAGGAGCAAAGTGGGAGAGTTACTTGTGGAGTCAAAGGCTGGAGCTGTCCCATCAGCCGCACTGTCCTGCATGGGGTAAACTTCCACAAACTCCTTCTTGAAGACGGAGAGCAGGTAGGAAATCCTGTAGTCCAGGCGCACGTTCAGGATGAACTGGGAGCAGCGAGGAAGAAGAAAGCAGGAGTGAGTGAGTGCCCTCTTCATGCCAACTGTCCCTCTGCATCAGAAAATCACATCTTCTCCACATCCCCTATCCCACAGGTCCCACCACAGCCCCACTGGCTCCAACCTGCAGGATCTCCAGGATCTTCAGCTTGGTCTCCATAACCACAATGTTCTCACTCTCAATGCTCCTCCCTCTGTCCACTTGCTCTGGAGCTGACCCAGCACTGAGGCTCGGGGTGCTGAAGATAGACTGTTTCCTGCTCAGCACCATGGTGGACATCATCTGCCCCACGCCCTGGATCGACCTCCGCACGTTCTTCCCTGCAGAGGCAGCCACAGCAGGCAGAGTTAGAGAACAGGGAGGTGGCAGAGGACCAAGGAAGGACCCACCTAGACTGGAAAATGCTGTAGATTTAATCACAGAATGAGTAGGAAGGACTGGACATTTCTCTGGCATGGCCAAGGGCTCACCACCTCCCACCTCCCAGTGCACACCCAGCCAAAGCTTCCACAGCAGCTTGTTTTCTTGCAACCAAAACTGGAAAGCACTGGGCAGGCCACAGAAAAGCCCTTCCTGGTTGTGGACAGGGACTCACCTGTCACCTCATCGTTGTAGACTGCCTGCATCATCAGCTGGGGGTTCTGGACACAGTCGATGATGCCCAGCAGTGTCCGTGTCAGGCGCAGCAGCTCGCTGAAGCTGTAGAAGCCGAAGTAGATGAGGTTGTGGGCGAGGCTGACGACCTGGGGAAGGACAAGGCAGCTCCAGACCTTGCAGCTGAGCAGGGAAATCAAACGGGGGGACAGGGATGCCCAACACAGCCCCCCTCACTGCAGAGGCAGTGACACAAACCGTGCCACAGCCTGCAAGGTGCCAGGGACACTGGCAGTACTCGCACCTCGAAGGTGAGCTTGTTCTTCTCCTCGTTGGCGAAGGGCACGGCCTCGCTCACCACGTTGTTGAGGTAGTCCTCCACGAACTCCATGGTGCTGGCAAACTTGTTCTTCTTGTCGTCGCGTGAGACGTTGAGGTTGGAGTCGTAGCTGCCAGGGGAGATGTCGAGGTGAGCTGGGGGGCACAGTGAGTCTCCTCCTTCAGGCAGGAGCACTGCCCACACAGCTGCTGAGCCACTGTGGCCAGCAGTGATGCCCATGACAGATGTCCTCCCCTTCCTCCTGAGGGCTGAAACCTCCCCAGGTTCCTCCACAAACGCTCCCCTCCCAGCTCCTACTATGGCATCTGCCACCCCTCCTCCTGCCCTGTCCCTCAAAGCCACCGTGAGCCCCAGTGTGTCTCACTCTTTGATCGTGATGGCTGTGGGGATCTCAGTCCAGAGCCGTGCAAACTTCACAGGCATCACCAGCTCCTGGGGGTCCCTGTCCACGTGCACGTGCAGCATGAGGTGGCAGAAGGACGCCCGGAGGTCGAAGGGCAGCATCTCATCTGCCATGCAGAGGAAGATCAGGTCCACTCCCAGCTGCTGGGAGATCTCCTTGATGGCCAAGTACTGGCGGTCCAGGCACATGCGGGCAAAGAGCTTCAGCTGGTACCTGCCAGGGATGAGGGGGAGAGGGAGTGAGGCCGTGCAACCCTCACACCCTCACCTGGAGAGAAGATGCCACGGGATCATCACCTGTAGTAGCTGAGGACATTCTCGTCATGGGCATTGCCAGCCCGGGCCTCCTGTGCCAGCTGCCGGATGCTTTTCTCATGGTGGTCATTGTTCTTGTCTGTCCAGGTGAGCCAGACCTCCTCCTCAGAGTACTCGATGCTCAGGTACTCGTGGGACTGGGACATCTCCTTCACCGGCCTCAGCCTGGGACAGGAAAGGGGTAAATCTGCAGATGCTCCTGTAGATGGAGTGGCTGCACCTCGAGGGGTGATGGGGTTTCACCATGGGAGCTGGTGGAGGCAGGACCAGGCACAAACCCCAAGGTGCCAAACCTCTCCCTTGGGCACTCACTCCGTTTTGATGAGGATGTCGCTGTTCTTCGAGTCCAGGACACACTTGCAGATCAGCTCCTGGGTGACGGGGATGGCGATGTGGTTGGACACACACAGGTCCGAGAGGTAGTCCAGGAACCTGCCAAGCAGAGGCGGCTCGCTGTGAGAGGGCAGTCCCGGGGCTCCCCAGCTCCCCGTCCTGCAGCCCCAAGGTGGAGCCCCCCACACGCACCGTGGCTCGCGGTTCTTGCGCACGAGGCTGACGAAGGTCTCCACCTCGGTCTTGGTGATGTGCTTCTCCAGCAGCTTGCGGTTGTTGTGCAGCAGGGCCGTGATGGTGTCCTCGGCCAGGATGTCGTACCCGATCTGGGACTGCATCATCCCGAACTGCTTGGCAATGTGCTCCTGCAGGGGCACAGAGGCGGTGAGCACACACGGCAATGCCCCCCTGCCCCACCGAGGTCTTGGCAGCCCCCCAGGGTTCTGAAACATGTGGTGGGATGGGGGGTCACCCCCACACACCTGGTTCTTGCGATAGTCCTCCTGCGAGTGCCGGAGCACGCGATAGCACAGCCGGAACATGTACTGGTAGGGAGCGTTCTTCTGGTCCGACAGCTCCTCCAGCCGCACCAGGGGCCCTTCCCCGCCCTTGTCCTTGAAGGGGGCTTTCAGGATCCCAAAGATCTGCCCAAAAGCAGAGATGATAAGTGCTGTACACTCCACACCACCATCCCCATGCGTGGCTGGACACCAGGCTTGGTGCACCCCTGGGGCGTGAGACCAGACCCTGCTCCAGGGGGTTTTCCAGACCTCTGGCCCCCAGTGTGGCCCTGGATAGAACAGGGCATCTCCACAGAGCCTCAGCCGTGCTGGGATGCAGGGCCCCAGGGCCACTCACCTGCTTCAGGATGTTCTGCTCCCGCATCAGCTTCTGCCGCTCCCGGTTGGGCTTGGTCACCACGATGTCCAGCACATTCTGGCCATTGTTGGGGACATCGCTGACAAAAAACACCAAGTCCTCCAGCAGCTGGATCACAAACCTGCACAGGGGCACAGTGCAAGTGGGCTGGGACCTGCTCACCTGCCCAGACTCGAGTCCCTGCAGTGATGCTGGTGGGTTTTGAGGGACCAAAGAGGCCATGTTAGGGCTCAAAAGCATCCCAGGGAAGCTGCTGGCCAACACTCTGCTCCCTGACGGAGGTTAACGGCTGGATCCACAGCCCCTATGGTTCCTATATGTGCCAGAGTAAATGGCAGAGGCTTTGCTCATGGTTTGTACCAGGAATTTTGCATTTAAAGCCGCTGCCCCCTTGGTCACCCCTGAGGGACCCACACAGGGCGGGTTGGCAGTGCGGAAGTGGCTCCTTCTGTCCCACAGGAATCTGTGTTTGCTCAGGAAGCACCAAGAACCCACCCACCTAAAAATAATACAGTGACTAACACAACTGCCCCTATCGTGGGCCATCTCCCAGCCCCTCAGATATTTTTCTAGCAGCAAAGGAGGGGCCACAGCAGGGCTGTGCTGTTATCTGGTTTCCTTGGCAGACTCCTGGGAGAAGCAGGCGTGGATTTGAGTCGTGGGCAGGAAAGCAAGACAGCGCTGGCAGCAGGACCAGGCAGGGGCCTTACCCTGCAGTGATGCTGGGGAGCCCCTGAGGTGCCCAGCACTGCCCCATCTCCCAGGGGAAACAGCCTTTTACCTCCGGTCATTCTGGCTGAGGAAACCTTCGTTCATCTTCTCCACCACGTTGGCCAGCATCGAGCTGGCGTCGTTAGCGAAGTCCAGGTCCCGAATCTCGGACACAGGCACAGAGACGATGGCAAAAGCTTCTTTGTCTTCTTTGGTGGGGCATGTGCCCAGCTGCGAAGCAATGGAGAAGGAGCATTACACACAGGGCAATGCCAAGCATGTCCCCACCATCTGCCCCCACCCAGCTGACGTCAGTGACCCAGTCTGTCCCCATCAGAAGGGCCGGGGTGGGCTCCAGGCTGATGTCCATCCACCTCCTTGGATCATCCAGGGTGGTTCAGTCCCTGGTAAGGCCTGGGTGCTGGGAGAGCAGGGGCACACAAAGAGCAATGGGGGCACAGGGGATAAATCCAGGCATGGGAGGAGGGAGTGGGGCCGTACCATGAGACGGATGGGCCTCTCCTCATCAATGTCAATGGGCACGTTGGTGCTCTGGATCCAGGTGTTGGTGCAGAGGTGGCGCAGCCTCACATAGGAGTTCCTGCAAACAGCACAATGCCCTGCTGAGTGACCCCCACACAGACACTGCAGCACCCACCCCTTCCCCCAGCACAGCCTCCATAAAAAGAGACTGCCCAAAATTTCACACCATGCCCTGAAGCCTCCCCTCCTTATCCCAAGCCCTCTGTGGGGCACATGCCAGTGTACCGTGGGACGAAGGAGTCTGTCTTCTGCAGCGTGGTGGGGTCCAGCTCGAAGAGGGAGGCGATGTCATTGCCATGGGGCACGGCCACCAGCCGGTACTTGATCTTCTCTCCCGTGTTCCTGCGGCTGGCACGGCTGCTGCTCCCCTGCACGGGGATGGGGGCTCTGAGCCAGCTGTGGGGCTAAGCCCGGGCTCCCTGCCGGGCCCAGCACCCCGTGGCAGCAGAGCACACCCAGCAGAAGCTTTGCTCGGCCGTGGGGCTGAGCTGCGGTGCAGAGACGCACCAGGGGCTGCAGAGCACAAGCACAGCGTGAGGCACCTGAGCTACGAGGGCCCCCCTGCTCCAAACCTCACCAACAGCAGAGGAAAAACCCCCTGAACATCCAACTTTCTCATCTACCAGCACTACCCTGTGGCCTGGGGAGCCAACATGCACTGGGACCCCTCCGACGGGTTTTGGCAGGGTCCTCCCAGCAGCAGGACATGGGGACAGTGCCCTAAGCATGGGGGTGTGGGAAGCTGTGCCGGCAGTGGGGCAGCCTTGGCACCAGGCACGGGCACGTCCCCCAGCAGGCTCTGTTTTGGGGCATTGCCCTGCTCTGGGGCACTGGCCAAGGGCTGGCAGGATTCGGGCAGCGGCAGCAGCGGTTCTGCAGCGAGGCTGCAACACAGCTCACCGTGGGCACTGCTTTGGGCTCAGCCACGTCTCCTTTATAACTTGGGTTTTCCTGGAAAGTTAAAGAGGGAGATGAAAGACAGCTGTCAGTCCTCCCGCTCGGTCCCTCCGAACCCCCGAGCACGGGGTGTTATCCCTACTGCTGTCTTCCTTCAACAGTCACAGAGAAGAAACCTGCCCAGGTGGGGCTGGAGGACGTGACCTGCGCCCAGTGCTCGGCACTCCGGCCCTGTGAGGGGGACAGGGGCAGAACAACCCAGGATGGGGGTCAGTCTGAGATCATCTTCCCTCTGCAGATGCCAACCAAGTGTCTTGAGTTTAAAACACAAATTTCAGAGCCACAGTATTTGCTGTTTTCCATCCCACAGTGGTTTAAGGGTGCAAGGGGCTGCCCTTGGGTGTCTTGCCCAACTACGGAGCACTTTGGCACATGATGTCCCTGGGATGTCCCTGCTCCCCTGGCAGCTGCAGCCCGTGGTCATGGCAGCTCATTAGTGTCAAATAAACCACATTATCTAAGTGCAATAACGCCTTTGTGTCTCTATCAGGAGGCCTTGAGCTGCCTTAAATAGGAGCAAAAAAACTTGGCAGATGGTGTTTCCAGACCCAGATTTTGTCCCCACCCTCCCCAGGCAAGGACAGCAGGATGAGTCACCAGCGGGTTGTGCCAGTCAGGCCCCTTGGCACAGGGTGAGCACAGAAAAGCCCCAACCACCCCCTTGTGGTCCCCTGGGCCAGAAAAGGAGGCAGAAACAGCCATTTGGGTAAGCAAACTTCTTCACCGTGGGGTGGGAGATTTCAGGGGGGAAAGCCTGGCCTCACAACCAGGTAAGTGACAATGACATTCACAGCCCTGGTGCCAATGTCTCCTGCAACCAAGGGAGAGCCACGGGGGCTCCAAAAGCAAACTGGACTGGGCCAGGGGCAATCCTGGGCATCGCTGCCTTGCCCAAGGTGGGCACTGCCTTTGCTAGGGGTGGCACAGCCTCTCCAGGGCAGGGCACGTTCCTGCACCATCTGCCCTCCCTTACCTCTGCTGCCAGGTAGTTGCCCGTGGCGAGGTGCTTGAAGCGGTACAAGCCATTCCAGTGCCCAGCCCCTCCTCGGCACGGGTCGTGGTGGACCACCTGGGAGAGGCAGAACAGAGCTCAGCGTGGGGGGCCGAGGGACTGGGATGCCCGCAGAGGTACCCAAAATCCTCTACACATACTCTGCACCCCCTCCCCGCTCACCTCCACCTCCCACAGGGCGTTGGAGCTGGTGGCTGAGGTGGCCGACTGCCTCAGGGTGGTGCGCAGGAAGACGTGCAGCTTGCCCTTGTACTCATCACAGGTGAGGAACTTCTCCTGCTCGGCGTGGAACAGCCTCACCACATCCCCCTGGACCAGGACACAGTGGTGAGACCCAGGGACAAAAAGTCATGGAATCATTAAGGTTGGAAAAGACCTCCACGATCATCAAGTCCAACCTTAGACCTAATACCACCAATGCCAACTAAATCATGTTGTGAAGTGCCACATCTACTCGCATTTTGAACCCTTCCAGGGGTGGTGACTCCACCACTGACCTGGGAAGCCTGTTCCAATGTTTAACCACTCATTCAGTGAAGAAATTGTTCCATGGCTCTCCTACCAGCTGATGTATCTCCTCCTGTGACCCCTCCCCACCCTGCAAAGGCGATGGGATTCCTCCTGTACACGGTCCAGAGCAGAGCACAGCTCCCAGCTCACTGGCAGGACTGTGGGACCCTGGGGATCACAGGACACTGTCACCTCTTCCCATCCAACCTACCTGAGCTGTGCAAAGGCTGCCTCAGGCAGCACAAACACTCCTTGAAGCCCAGGAAGGGCACTTTACACAGGCATGAGGGCACAGGGCACCCTGCACTGCCACTGCTGCTGTTACCCATGCAGGTGACTCCTCTGCTCCCACCCCCACCATATAAATGGATATGAGCCCACCACTTCCCAGCCCTGGGGCGGGCAGAGGCTCTGCTCACCAACGTGTTTAAGGCATTAACACCCCGGGAAGGAGGATGTGGGAAGCTGGGATAAGCACAGCGCCTGGGGACAAAGGTCTGTAAGATCATAACAATCCACATCCATCCAGCTGCTTCCTGGAGGACCTTGGCCCTGAACAATAGCTCAGCAGGGAAAGTTCCTTTCCCAGGCAACAGCAGCCCTGCTGCAGGGTTGAACAGCAGAGAATTGTCCTCACAGTGAGATGCCACTGCTGGCACTGCGTGGGCCTTGGCTTGTCCTCGAGAGCCAATTTAACACACCAAAGCAGAGGGTAATTTCATGCCCTCAGGTACCTGCTGCCACAAGGTACTAAAATATCCCACCCCAGCCCAGCTCGCTGTTCTGTTCCCCAAGTGATGAATTCTCCCTGAAACTACAGCCCTCAAGGCAGGACCTCTTTTCTGCCTTTGCCACAGAGCCAAAAGGCTGTTCACACATCCTGTCCCTGTGGGGGACCAGGGCTGCCTCCCCAGAGCTCGCCCAACCTCCTTCCTTACCCCTTTCAGCACTTCCTCCATGTGGTCACAGAACTGCATGAACAGGTTGATTTTCCAGCTGGTGTTACAATTGACCGAGTTCACCTAAGGAGCAAGAGACACAGTCATGATCCCTGGGACAAGGAAAGAAAGGAAGAAGAAGGGAAAACAACAGCAAGCCCCAAGCCCAGCCCTGCCCAGGCCCCCCATACCTCCTTGCAGCCAGCGTTGTCAGCAAGCTCGTAGTTGCTGGCGTGCAGGGGCTGCCCAGCATTGACGGGGTTCAGGATGACTTTGTCTCCCACGACTACCTGGGGAGCAAAATGGGAAAGGGGGAGCGAGGATGAGACCGGGCACCCAGCGGGCAGCCGAGCCCTGGCATGGTGCTCTCTGTACAGTGTCATTTAGGGAGCTCCTCACATTATCCCCATTGCTCCTCAGCTTCCAGAAGGGCTGGATGAAGAGCCAGGAGCCCTCGTTGCCGGTGGCGTCCAGTGTCACCCTCATGGCGTTTTTCTCCAGCAGCGCCGGCAGCCGCTTGTTCACCGTCAGGTACTTGTTGCTCTTCATGTGCAGGAGCTGCAGGAGCAAAGGCTGTGGCAGAGCAGCCCCCGAGGCCCCCAGAGGGATCCCCCAGCCACTTCCCAGCAGCTGCCTGACTCGGGTGTGCTGGGTCTGCACCCCCAGCCCCTGGAGCACAGGGGGCAGCGAGCTCGGGTACCTGTATGACGCTGCCGTACTTCACCACGTCCCCGTGCACCTTCTTGTTCTCCGTCTCGTTCTGCTTCTGCTCCATCTGGGCTGCATGCTGATCCAAAAGGAGAAGAGCTGAGTGTAGCAGCACCCTCCTGCTTTCCCAGGAGCAAACCCAGAGCCTCCTCAGCCACAGGGAGGATGGGATGGGCTAGGATGCAGGATCAGCATCCCTCCATCCCCCAGAGCATGGACAACATAGTCCTCAACATCCACCAGGACAATGGTGTGGCCCTGGGCAGCTCTATGAGACCCATGGGAGTAAAGTCCTCTTGGAAACTGAGGACTTGAAAAATTAGGACAGGGAAAAAATGGCACCAAAATTCCCCCAAGACACCAGGTCTCAGAGGGCAGCACTGAATGAAGACTCTGCACAGGCTGGGCACTGGGGCAGCACCCCCACCACAGGGGCCCTGGGGACTCCTGGCAGCACCAAACCCAAAGGCACCGTGCTGGTAGTGCCAGCAGTGCCGTGCCCAGAGAGGGAGCAGGTCCAGACCTGCTGCAGGGGATGCAGCAGGATGAGTCCCCACGAGTGAATTGCTCAGCAGCACTCACAGCCCCTCTCCAAAACCACAGACATTTTCCATGCAGTGGCTCTGACAGTCAGAGCAGTGATGAGATGTTGACACACACAGAGCAAGGCAGGAACTTGCTTCCCCAGCAGATCTGGGAATGGTGAGGGTGTGCTGGCAGCACCAGCCTGGGCAGCACCAGCACAGTGTTCCCCCACAGCTGGGATGGGAAACAGTGGTGAGGGATGGAGCTAGGAGAGCTCCTGCCCTTCCCCATCCTGCTTTCAGCCCCTTTCACTTGAGGTCAGAAAAACTGGGAAACATCTGGAGTCATGGCTTGGCACTGGGAGGATGGGGCAGTGGGTCTGTGAGTGGCCAAGCAGGTGAGGGCTCTGAGTGTGCCTGGCAGGCACCCCACACAGCTCTGGGTGCCACCTGGAGTAACCCTCTGTCCCCACACAGCTCTGGGTGCCACCTGGAGTAACCCTCTCACCCCACACAGCTCTGGGTGCCACCTGGAGGAACCCTCTCACCCCACACAGCCACCTGGGGACGTGAGCCCTGCAGTGGTGGCTGCTGCCACCAGGAAAACAAACCTGCTGCCAAGAAATCCTGCACTGATGTGGCTCTGGGAGTTTAACAACCCCATGGAGCAACACGGCTCCAGTGAGATCCGGCACCACGGCGTGTCCTAAATCTCCATCCAGATCTGAGCTACTCCCTTGCCGACAGCCAGTGGGGTGGGAGTGGGAACTGGCTGCCCCAAGCATGGGAGTCCACAGGGCTGATGTTCCCAGCCTGTCCCCAAGCCCAAGGACGGCTGTCAGGGATGCACAGGGAGATTGGGGCAGGGAGGACTGGGAGACATGAGCAGAGGGGGAGCAAAGCCCCCACAGCCCGTCTGCTCCACACTGGGCTGCACCTACAATTAGTTAGCCAAGGAAACACAGAGCCTTAAACCCACTTAAAAACAACAGTGAAGAGCACAGGCTCGGAAGGGTGACCGTGGGCATGGCCTGGCAGAGTTTCCCTGCTCGAGACCTGGCTGCTCCTGCCTCAGGAAATCATCTCCATGGGCTGCTGGTGCTCTCAGCCTGCCTCTGATGGACTGCAGGCTGGAGCCCAGCGCCCGCCAGGATGGGACAGGGCTGTGTGGCTGTGCAGGCAGAGCTGGGCTCAGCCTCCTCCTGCCCAGATCCCTGCACTGCACTCCAGAGGAACACCAGGAGCAGTGGGAAGCAGCAAGAAAATGGCAGAATCCTGTAAGACAAACCCTAACCAAGGTGCAATCAATCAGGCTCAGAAATGATCCTCTGGGTCCAGTCGTGGCCAGGACAGCTGTGATGTTACAAGTCCCAGTCCAACGGGAGCACGAAAATGGTGTTTCCACGTGCCAGTGACCACGTAGGGCTGGACGTGGCAGGAGGCAGTGACCCTGTGCTGGCAGGGCAGGACACCCTGTGCTGCCACTGCTCAGACCTCCCTGCCCAAGGCAGAACTGGGGACACCGGAGCTGGGGCTGGGCTTGGGGCCTGACGAGATGATTTAGTGAATCTCTCCTCAGCTTTGGCTTTATGAATCATCCGCGGGGCCTCGCCAGCTGTCTGAGGCCATTGTGCAATGTTTGACATGGGCCCTGTCCAAACCTTGGGGAAGTCAACAGGAGCCTTCCCCTTCCACAGCCCTTTGGAGCCCGTCCTGGTTGCAGGGCTCCCTTCTGCATGCCCGGGGTGCTGGGGGGTGCAGGGGGTGCTGAGGGGTGCAGGGGGTGCTGAGGGGTGCAGGGGGTGCTGAGGGGTGCAGGGGGTGCTGAGGGGTGCAGGGCTGTGCTCACAGAGCTCCTCCACACAAGGAGCACCAGGAGGGTAAGACAACGATGGCTGGGCATGGGGCAAAGGGGGAAAGGCAGGTGCAAATCCCCTCTCATCCCAAACCCACCATCACCAGAGGTCTGCTTGTGGTGACCCGCTCAGCCCTTGGGGATGGTCACTCAGGCTCCTCACCTGCAGCTTCTGCAGCAGCACCACATCTGCAATCTTGTCCTTGTCCTGCTTGGTCTGCTTGGCCTTCCAGTATTGCTTCTGGGCAGAGTAGCGGTTCATGGGACACACCTTGAAGAGGCAATCTGGGAGCAGAGGAGGCAGTGTGAGGCTGCAGCAGCCACCAGTGTGACCCAGGTGGGGCCAATGCCGCAGCAAGGGCTCCTGCAGGACACGGCTCTGTCCCAGCAGCAGCACTGGGAGATGGTCCCCCCATCCCACCACAACCCCATCCTCTGCTGGGGGTCCGAGGGAGACATGGCAGGGACATGTGGAGGTCACGTCACCACATATTGGCTGATGGGTCAGCTTTAAATCAGGATAAATAATGAGTCCAGGAATTACTCCACTTCTTGGACTCGTGATTAGAAGTGTTCCCATCGGAAATGGCTGTGCTATTTGGGAAGGAAAGCTTCAGGGGGAGAAGAAGCACTGATGAAGCCCAGCTGCACCAAAGGAGGAGAGGATCCCGCCGGGAGGGATCCGGGAGGGAGGGAGGGAGGGTGGGACACAAGCAGCCATCTCCACATCCCTTGTTACCACGGGACACCCTGAGACTGGACAGACCCTGTGGCTGCACCACAGGAATACACATTTCCAGCCCTCCAGGACAGTCTCAGGGAGCCTGCATCACCCATGTTGGGTGCTACAAGCACCCAGTCCCAAAATCTGTGTGTCAGCAGCTGCATTTCAGGTCCTAAAGGATGCACAAGATGCAACCCAGCTCCTCCAAACGCTTCCAGTAACTCCCTGCTCTGCAGATTGTCCCAGTTTGTCTGTTTTCCCCCAGGACAGGGGGCGGGAAGTGCAGACACCCCGATCCAGGCTTTGGGAAGTGAAGCAGAAAAGCGTCTGTCTGGAGACAAGGAGGCACTCACATCTCCCAAACCCCTTCCAGGGCTGGAAGATGTACAGAGCAAGGGCAGGAAGGGCTCTGCAGCCTGGATCGCCCTAATTATGCCTGAAATAGCAGCCTAGAAACTTCAGACACAAAAAGAAAACAAAAAGATCCCTTCCCCTGCTGGCCCTGGCCCAGGGTGCCGGCGAGAGCGTATTTATTTACCTGGGAGTGCCGAGCAAACAGCGCCGAGCGCGGTTCTCACCGGCCGGGGCCGCTGGGACAGGGCCAAGTTTCACATTTCGTCGTACAGGTCTGTTTGCCAGGGGCACAGCCCGTGCCAGGGCGCCCGTGACGTGGAGCACGGGGTGCCGTGCCTGGCTGCCTGTGCCCACCGCCCCGAGCGACACCGGCGCACCGGCAGCACCTGCAGTGCCTCATTAAATTACTAATTAGGCTGCAAAGGGGCCTGGTGGGAAGTTGGAATTGGGGGGAGGGAAAAAAACCCAGCAAAGCCACTCGGTGGATGCAAACCCAAGCCCTGGCTCCACTCAGCCCTGCCCATGGGTCTGCCCCTGGCTCAGTGCTCGGTCTGGTTTTGCAAGGGGGGAAACTGAGGTACAGGGAGGCTTTTACACACAAAGTCTCTGGCACAGTTTGCACTGCGAGCCAGAGATTTTGGCATCTGGGCCAAAGCACTGACAGCTTTCTGCAAGATGGATGGTGGGCGGAAAACAGGGAAGGCGAGGGAAGCTCCCACGTCAGCACTGCCCTGCATGAGCAGCTCAGCGAGGGCATGTGGGGCTGACCTGCCATGGCCCAGAGAGGCTGTGGGGGCGAAACCTCCTGTAAATCCTCCAGGGAATGTGGGAGACTGGGGGCACTGGGGGCAGCAGGCACAGCCAAGGGTCCCACTGCCCCTTGCCTGGGAGCCGCCCAGTGCTGGTTCAGTGCAGGATGGAAGCACTGGATTTGCTTTTCCTGACAAGCTTGAACTGGGCTGGGAAGAGCCCTGGAGGGGGGAGAAACCACAGAAAAAAAAGCAAATAACTGAGAGGTGTTGAGTGTCTCTTGAGGGCAGGGCCAAGCTGGGCAGCCCCTGCCGCAGGAACAGGCTCCACATGGGTTTTGGCATTTCCAAAGAACCTTCTGGACCTGACCTCGGGCCAAGGGTCCTGTCTTCGCAGCGGGAAGCCCCGGTGTGACCCGTGTGTGGCTCACCGTGGAGCAGGATAGGGCAGGGTCTGGCCACAGGATATGGGGACGGCAGCAGCACATGAGAATCCTGCCCAGGCTCTGGCTGCTGCCGCAGGGACGAGCCCCAGCCCGTTGTTTTCACGGCGATGCCTATCGAGCAGGCAGAGCGCGACCTTTCCGGCCATTAACACAAGCAACTGGATATCCTGATAGGGTTTGCAGGGAGCAGGGCTGAGTCTAAACCAAACCTGGGCCTGGAAAAGAGATTCAACACCCGCCCGTGGCCAGGCAGGGGGACGGGGTGGGACAAGGCTGCTCCCAGCTCTTTCCATCCAGCCCCAGGTGAAAGTCTACTGATGCCCATTAAATGGGATGGTTCCCGGGGCTATACAGGGCTGTGGGATGCTGGGAGCTGCTGAATGGGTCATTAATCAGACCCTTGAACAAATTAGTGGCAACAGCTCCTGTGGAGGGCCAGAGCACTGCCTGGTAGGGCCCCCAAGGGGAAGGGTGCCCAGGGGGAAGGGTGCTGCATGGCACCCCACTGCGGGATGCACCTGGAAAAAAGGTAGAGGCACAAAACACAGTGGGGAACCAACATTTAAAAACACTTATTTAAAAGGAGATGTAAAGTGGCAGCAGCCAGGATGACAGGAATGGCTGCCCTAAACCAGCCCCAAAGCCAACACCTCAGTCATGGGTTTGGGGAGATTTCACAGCTCTCTGTACACTCCCTGGCTGTGAGCTCCGGGCACTCAAACCCAACCAGGATGCTCTCTGGGACACAGTCATTGCCCTGAATTTGCAGCATCCCAAGCACAAGGGGCAGCCAGGCAGAAGCCAGCACTTCCCAGGCAGAGATGTGGCCCCCAGTCCCCATTCCTGGTACAGAAGCTCAGGCCCACCATCGTCCCTGAGGCCGCTCGTGGCAGTGATGGAGCTGCCCAAGTCTCACCTCGAAACTTCTTGGGTGGGTTGTCCAGGTCTCCGGCAGCCGGTTCCACCACGCATCGATCATCCACCAGCCTGCACGGAACAAAACGTGGGAGGGGGGTCAGGAACACCGGGATGACAGCAGGGTTGAGCGAGTGAGATGGCTGTGCCATGAACCAGAGTTGTGCCGCCATCCCCTGGCCCAAAGCACCAGCACCCAAACCTGCATCTCCCACTTCCCACTCATCTGCACTCCATAAATATTTCACACAACAGCACTCGGCTCCTGGAGCTGCTCCTGGGCACCTGTTCTGAACACGCTGCCCCTCGTTCCCCACCACAGCCCCTGCCTCGTGTGTTTTCCATCCCGATCCCTCAGGGCACACAGGGCTGATACAGATCACAGGGAAGAACCACAATGGTTCATGGCAGCCACTGCGGGCCCTTTGCTCAGCGACCTGTGCCGAGGCTCTGCCAGAGGGGATCCTGCCCTGCACAGCTCCTGCCTCAGCCCAGTTCCCCCGGGGCACGGTGCACTGGCTGCCCTGTTATTGCACTGCTAATCCAGCAAAAATGTGATGAATTCAACTTTCATTCACTCGTCCTCCTTCTCCGGCTGGGAACTCACCCCAGCAGGACACACAGGGTGCAGGTGTTACGGATGGGGGTGGCAGGGGCCCCCCAAACCCAGTCATTAATTATTATCTGATCAGAGTACAGGCTCTGCCCATCAGATCAGGGCTCTGCGCCTCCTCCCTGCCCACCTCTGTTTTCCCAGCATTGAGCAAAGTCCCGCAGGCTTGGCCCTGAGTGCTGGGACCAATTTTGGGACGGAGGGACATTGTCTTTCAAAGTAACCAAGAACAGCAAAGCACAACGAGGAACTGCCCAGCGCCCAAAGCGCAGAGGGACGAGCATCACCCCCGGGGGCTCCTGGAGCTGGGGCAGCCCGAGCTCACCTGTGGGAGGCTCCCAAGGGAACTGGGTGCTCCAGCAAGACAGGCTGTACCCGCTCGCCTGCTTTCCCCAGCCCGGGAAGGGATGCAGCAGGAGAAACTGCTCCTGCCTGGGAGATGGAGGGAGAAGCATGTCCCCACCTGTGGAGGCCAAACTCACACAGCGGGTGAGCGTGCTGGAGGATGCAGGAATGTGCCCTGATGCTGTCCCAGAGGGAGAATCCTCCTGGCACAGGAGGGCAGGAACAGCCTGGAGAAGTGAGGTGCTGCAAAGGCACAGCAGGGCCCACACTGTTCCCTCAGCCCCCCAGGGGACTCTCACTGTCCCCAACAAACCAAACAGCCCCAACATCACTGGAGATGAACACGCTGCACTGCAAAGGGCTAAAACCAAAACAGCTATCCTGCCTGCAGATCCAGCTCCCTCCCTCAGCCCAGCCGCTCTCTGGAGGAGGGGAAAATTCCTTTCAATAGCTCGGCAGAGAGGAATTTGGCTCCGTGCTGATGGGTTGGGACCCCAGGGACCCCAGCACTGCCGTGTCCTTGATGGTGGGCTGGCACCGTGCTCTGACACTCAGCACCTCTCCTGCCCCGCCACCAGCCCTGCCTGCACCTCACAGCTCCCCAGGGCCAGAGAGATCAACCTGAGTTTCCAAACAACGAGAAAAGCAATTTATCTAATGCTTTTGGTGACAGCAGAAGCTTAAAAACAATTAGTAAAGGCCTGGAAGATTGGAAAAACCCCAAAGCCAGGAGGTTTCAAACACACAAAGAGCTGTGGCTGGACAGAGCTGCCTTGGCTCTTGCAAACCTCTGTGGTCGGCAGTGCAGGGGGTTTGGGGCTCCCAACCAGGTCCTGCCCAAACACAACACCTTTTCCATGGGGCATGACAGCAAGGAAGTAGCTGGGCACATTCCTAGATCCCTACAGGGCACAGAGCCTTGGGAGAGCAGGAAAGAGGAGAAACACCAGAGGCAGCTGCAAACAGGGGCTGCACCATATCTCATATGCAAAGCCTCAGCCCAGAACCTGTGCCACCTGTGGGCAGTTTTGGGTTTTAATACTGTTATGCTGATGGAGGACAGGGCAGAAAAAAACACCTTGTATGCACCTGGGAGTGAAGAACACTGAGGGCAGAGCCCCACAAACCCACAGAGTGAAGCCCTGAACTCCAGCACGTGCCCACCTCCCACGAGTGCCCACAGAGGCAGAGGGTTCAATTCATCTCTGCACTTTAAAAATCAAAAATCCTCCTCTGTCAGGGCTGGAGGCTTCCAAGGAAGTGCCTGACTTGTGTGGCTCATTTTCAGCACCAGCTCTGCCACAGTACTTGCCTGCCTTCCTCGTGCCCAGCATCACTGCCCCACCAGGCAGGATTAGAGACAGTGACCTGCCAGGCTGGAAGTCTTAATTAGTTAATGATCTCAAGGCAGTTTCAGCATCTTTAATCCTAGGATTACATGCTCTGCAAGAACACAAAGTGCTCTTTTCATTAAACTGATACTCTGGACTAACATTCCTCAGTTAAAAATTGCTGAAAATAAGGGATTCTGACAGGGTGGACATGAGTCACCTGGGAGGCGGCTGGAGCCAGGACACGCTCCCACTAATAAACCAGCCGGCATTTCCGCAGCGGGGTGGGCAGTGGGAGCTCCCTGTGCCAGCAGGGCACTGGGGATGTGTGGGAGCCGGGCACAGGAGGGCACTCCCTGCCCAGGTGTTCATGAGAGAACGGGAGGAGGATCCTGAGCGAGGCACGAGGCTGGAGGCACGGCTGGGAGCATCACACTTTGCCTTTCCAAATCACCCCAGGGAGCAGGAGGGGCCAGACCTGGTGAGCCCCCCATGGCACAGCCAAGCATCTGGCCAGCTTTAAGCCCTGGGGTCCTCACCGGTTCCAGTGGGGCTTTTTGGTGCTTCCAAATTCTGAGCACAAAGTGATTCCCTGGCCTGGGGCCAGTGTTCTTGGCCTCGTGTGAGGCAGAGCCTTCCCCGAGGTCAGGGGAGCAGCAGCTCATCCAGCCCTGCAGAATCCACGGCTGCCAGACCCCCCGAGCCCCCCGGGACAGGGTCCAGCTGGGGCTGACGTGGAGCTGCTGCTCCTGCACAGTGGGAACCTGGGCTGGGGAAAAGCCTTCCCAGGGCACAGCACACACAGTGCCAAGGGCAGCTCCAGCACTCCACGGTCCAGGGGTGCACAGGGATGGAGGGCTCTGGGAGAAGGGAGGCCCCAACCCAGACAGGAGCAAAGCCCACCAACCCCTGGAGGTGAGGATGAAGATGAGGAGGAGGAGAGCTCCGTGTCGGGCATGGGGCCAGGTCAGCCCCTCCATCACCCCTGGGCTGCAGGGTGGGCACTGAGCCCCCCGGGAGGATTAAGAATAAAGTCATTGAGCACAGAGTAGCCACAAAAATGCAGTTTTTCCCTGCTGTCCCGGTGCTGGGAGGGCTCGGACTCCTCCTCCTCCTCCTCACAGGGACGGGTTCGTCCTGACCCGCCAGAGCTGGAGTTACCCTTTAACCAGCTGCATCTCCCCGAGCTGCTCCACCCTGAAATCCACCTGCAGCCACACGTACAGCTACCAAAGGGGTTACTTCACCTGAAACACCCGCTCACCATCCAGGTGGGTTTGCCACCAGCCCTTCCCTGCTGTGAGCCCACAGTGCCAGTCCAGAGCCCCCCGTGGGTCCTGGGAGCCTCTGGGGATGGCAGGGATGGGGCAGCAAACAAGGTTCTCCTGGGTATGTCCACAAAACTACTCCTGGCCACTCCGCTACACCCATCCTGGCCCCCCTGCTCTCCCAAAGGAACTGTGTCACTCCCAGGACACCAGCAGTGTGGCCACCCTCAGCCCAGACCCCCCTCCCACAAGACTTCTTAGGTGACCTCCTCCTTTGGGCTAACGTTTTAGCTGGTTTGGGTATCTTGGCTCCCACCTAGCCCAGCTCTGGAGGTCCCCACCCCTCCCGGAATGTTTTCCCTGCTCATGAACAAACACTGCCGAGAGGGGACATGGGGAACAGGGTTTGTGTCAGGGACCCCGACAGTGCGATCTGGGGGGTTGGGAGCAGAGGGGGCTCAGTCAGGGGCTGCAGGGCTGCCCCCACCTCCACCCTGGAACCCACACACTGGGGTCCATCCCTCTACGTGACACCAGTGAGCAGCACCTGGAGACACACTATCGCCCCACACAAACAGATTCCACTGCAGACCCTCAGTGACCCCATAGCCAAAGCCAGTTTCTCCACAAGGAAGGATGTCGGGTCCTGCGTGGGCTGGCAGAGCTGTTTGCCTTGCAAATGAGCTAAATAAGGTCCCTGTGGCAGGAGGGCCAGGAGAAGTACTCTCTGTGAGTCACCCAGTCCCTTATCGCAGGAGTGATTTAAGGTGTGGTTGGGTCTTCCAGGGCACAAGGGAAAACAATTTCAGAGCCGGGGAAAGCATCCAGAGAAAGCAGAACCCTGGGAAAATGGGGCTGACCCGCAGAAGAGGCTTCCCAAACATGCCCTGCTTTTCAGGTGCTTCTAAGGAAGTCTGGAAAAACACCTGGTGAAAAGGGGGATGTGAGTGCCGGAGCTGCGAAGGGATCAGAGCCACAGAGTCCACACACCTCTAACTGAGCTCCCAGTGAGCCACTGGGATGCACTGTGGGGGCCAATAACCAGTGCTGGGTGCCAGCAGAGCCTCCTCCAGACCCCCTTTCCCAGAGGGGTGCTCAGCACAGAGCCTGCAGCCCTGCCTCGGGGTGGCTCTGGCACGGTGACTGCATGGCAGCTACAAGGAGACCTCTCCAAAAAGGCCCTGGGATGTGCCGAGGCATCCAGGAAGGGCTGGCACAGCCAGACTGCACCTGCAGGACCTGCTGCCTGACACCACAGAGCTGCCTGCACGGGGATTCTGGACAGGTCGGCACCCCAGTTCGGGGCAGGGGGAGCCTTGGTGGGCACAAACCCAGAGGCTGCACGTGCCCAGCGGTGGGTGCGAGAACACGTGTGGGCGAAGGTATGTGCGTCTCCGGTTAGAGAGGCATGTGGGAGCAAGTGCATTCAACACAGATTATAGAGCCGGGCAGCTCCTGCCCCAGGAATCCCATCCAAGTCAGCATTCCTGCCTGAGCTCAGCCTCTCCTACACGCAGCGTGGGGCAGGCGTGCTGGCACGGACCCACATCCCCCCGCCCAGGGCTGCGGACACGCCTGGGGCTCCTGCCTTGGGGTAAGGAAAAACCCACCCGTGCCCCAGGGCAGCCCTGCCAGAGCCCTCCCCACTGCGGGGACACAGCCTGGCCCCACCGCACAGGCAAACACTCCCGGTGGGAGCAGGCCTGAGGATGGAGAGGGACATCGCTGAAGGTCCTGGCCTGGCTGTGCTCCAGCAGCACCGTGGGCTTGCACAGGAACAGCAGGGACAAAGGAGAGCTCCCTGAGCTCCCCCTGCCAGTGCTGCCACGTCCAGGGAGCTGACCCTGCCCACGTCAGGCAGTCTCCTTGTCCCCCAGCCCCAAGCAGCACTCGGTGGCCACGGGCAATCCTGCGTTGGTGACTCTGCAGCGATGCCACTGCCCACGGGGTATGTGGGATCCCAGGGGAGGCGGCAGGAGCCACCACCAGCTGTCCAGGGGCTGAGAGCCTCCAGCCACACTGCACAGAGCTGGAAGCACAGAACGATGCCTTGCCCGGGAGGGATCCCGCCTGCCCGAGCCATCTCATTCACACATTCCCTTCCTTGCCCCATCTCCCGCTCATGCTGCTTAAGTCCATTCCATCCCCCCCAGCCCCTACTGGGGAGCAAACAGCTTGTGGCCGTAGGGAGGGTGGGCTGAGGGTCCTTCCAGGGCTGCATCCCACCCCTGACAGCGGCCAGAGCCGGGGGCGATCCTGGGGGCACCGTGTCCCCCTCCCCACCATCCTTCCCCACTCCTGCCGCAGCACTCGGAGCTTCCCAGCCCCTTTTCCCACCGCGCCCCGGCTCAGCACCTCCATCCCGTCCCGGCCATCCCGCGGCCACCGTCGGGCGCCCACGGGAGCCCCTCACTCACCCCAAGGTGCTGATGAAGCCATTGACAGAGCCCTCGGCGTACAGGGAGACAATGTCCCCGATGTGCAGGAAACTCGACATCTCATTCATGATTGCCCCGACCCGGCGCGGCGCCGCTTCCTCCCGCAGTCACCTTCCCGGGCCGAACTCCAGCATGGGCCAGGGGACCCGGCGTGGGGGTCCCTGCTCGGCGGGGAGGGGAGATCCCAGCCCGGCTCCTGCCGCCAGCAGCACCGGGAGCGGGACGCGAGCGGAGCCCCACGCGCAACTTTTACATGTGCTGGCCAGGAAGGCTGCCAGGGAGAGGAGGAGGAGGAGGAGGAAGGGGAGGAGGAGGAGGGGGCGGGCGAATGAAGCTCAGCTCGGGGTCCGCATGGGCTCTGTCCGCGTGTCCGTGCCCCGTCCCGCACAGCTGCGCTACCTGCGGCCAATGCAGCGGGATCAGGAAGTCCCGGCGGCAGCCCCGTGCGGGGAGGGGACCCGGGGCCGCCCGGGACGGGGGGGCGAGGACAGGCCCCACCCACCCCCGCACCCGCCTCCCGTCGGGGGGGCCCGTGCGGTGCGGGCGCCGCTCGCCCCGCTCGCCCCGCGGCCCTCGGGCGGCCCCGACGGCCGGCGGGGTGCCCCGGCTCGGCGGCCCGACCCACGGACCCCGGCAAGGAGCCCCCCCGGCCGCCCCCTCGGGGGGGTTCAGCCCCCGCACCGCGGGACGGAGCCCCCCACCCCATCGCGGGGGTCTCGCTGTCCTTGCGGGGCTGCAGCGCTTGGGACGGCACCGGGCGCTTCCCCGGGAGCGCTGGGGGTCGCGGGATGCCCCCGCCCCGACGTGGGGCAGCGGGCACAGCCACCCTCCTCCACACCCGTGGGCAGAGGCGAGCGGCCACCGCCGCAGCCCCCTCCTGCCACCCCCGCTCCTGCTTTCACCCTGCGCTCCATCCTCCTCCTCGCTTCGCAGCGGGACCGCGCACCGGGAGCCGCAGCATCCCGTCCCTGTCCCTTCGGCCGGGGCAGTCCCAGCCCGGGGCCGGGAGAGCCCCAGGTGAGGACAAGGCGGCTCTCACTGGATTTCTCTGCCCCAGGCGAGCACTTGCAGCTTCCTGAAGCCCAGGTGCCTCCTGTCAGCTCGCCGCTCCCAGCAGGGCCGGTTCACACCTGCTTTGCCTCTCACCACCGCCGTCCCCTCCTGTCCTCACACCTGCTCCGTGCACAGGCTGTCCCCCTGCATCTCTGTGCCAGGGTGACACCACAGCCTCGCCCAGCCTGACATGGGGTTCACGCAGCACCCCAAAATGCAACACCCAATCCACCTGTTACCACCAGGAGCTGTGGGCAGGAAGGAGACCCCTCCACCCTTCCAGAACACACCCTTGTCCCTGCACCGTGTCAAGAGCGTTTCCACGGCCAACCCAGCACTTCCAGACTGGGCCAGCAGCTCCAGGCTCCCAGTGTAACACTGGTGGGAAAGGCCCACGTCCTCAGAGCATCTTCTGGACAGCACAAGCGACCTAGTTCCTCACTTTAATTAAAACTTGCCTGCTGTAAAAACAATATGGGAAGGGAAAAAAAAAAAAAGGATGCTGCTTTTCTCATTTATTTCCCTCCTGTCCTCTTTTCTCACAAACAAACACAGGTTTTCGGGAATATAAACCTTGCCCTAAATAGTGATTTTATTTTTTTTTTCCACTAGGAAACGGACAGGTCCCCTGGCAGAACAAAGGGAAAAAAATTAGTGCAATTCCTCAGGGGGGAGATGCGAATTCAGGTCCATCAGGATTAGCTGCGTTTTCAGCACAGGACAAATTTAGAAGCCTTTATCTCAGGGCAACAGAGGGGGAAAAGAGAAGATCATGAGCAAAAAAAAACTTGCTGCTGTTAGAAGCAAATGAAGGTTTCACAACAGGAGCTCAAGGAAAGCCCCAAGGAACCAAAGACCAAAACTTCGTGCCCAGATCAGCTGCTTTGATCCCAGACACAAGCGGTGCCTCAGCCGAGGGGCACCACACCATGCCCATGGCTGTGCCATGCTGGTCCCACCAGTCTCGCTGGGCATGGCTGGGCAAGAAAAATCCACTGGAAATATAAAAAAATCCCATCACACTAAACAAACAGGCACCTGGCCTCCGTTCTCCCACTCAGGAGAACTGGGAACAGCAGAATGAAGCCTCTTGAATGCTCCTTCCCTCCCACACGGCAGTGGCAGCCCCCTCCCCACCCTGGGGTGGTGACACAGTGTCCAGTTCGTGCTTGGGGCTGAATGTTCTGGATCAGCTGAGGGTGGGGAACCCAAAATGTTTCAGGGGTACCCTTCTTCCCACCCTGCACGCTGGGGATGGTCACACTGCATCCCCAAATCCTTCCTGGATGTACCTGGGGTGGATAAAACCCTCCCCATCCTCGAGCCCTGGGACACAACAGCTCTGTCCCTGTGCTGGGCACAACTAGGGACACCCAGCAGCTGCCACTAAGGTTTGCCCACACACAGACAGCGGCTCGGGCAGGTGGCTCTGAGGAAAGAAGGATGTGCATTTGCCCTGTGGCTCAGTCACTCTCAGCCTCGCTCAGCATAGCTGTGAGCACACTGAGCCATCACACTGCCCACCCTGCCTGTCCCCACTCTGCACAGGGTCCCTTGGCAGCTCCCAACCTTCAGGAACATTCTGTACAAGGGCTCAGACCCCAAAATACCGTGGGGAGCTGCAAACAGCCTGCAGAGCTCAGGTGAGTGGGAGCCCTGGCCATGGGGATGCTCGTGGCACAACACAGGGCGGCCACCTCACCATGCCAGAGCTCTGCCCCAGGCCCGGGGGAGATACAGGACTTAAAAATAAGAGCGTTTCCTTCCTTACACCCTACTTTAAGCCACGTGATAAAGAAAAATCGGGAGTTTCTGCCTCCCGGAGAGGAAGCTGCTGTGGAGCGACAGCCGGTGAGTCAGGCCGAGTCAGCCCGGCGCTGCTCATCCCTGTCCCCAAGGCACAGCCTCCGGCTCTGGCACTGTTGGAGCCACATTCCTTTCACATGCTGAAATTGCTCCTTTGCGGGCAACTGTCCAAGCTGCAGGGCCCCCTCCCTCCCCCAGGCCCCCGCCCTGCCCACAGGATGCTCCTTTGGCAAAGCTCCCCTTACCTGCCTGCCCTTCCCACTCGGAGCCTGGCAGGGAGCACTCCCTGGGGTGGGATGGCCTTGGCTGCTCAACCACCCCACAGCTCTCCAACAGGGCAGTGGGTCTGTAGCCCCCCGGGGCTGAACAGGAGCCCACCTGGAGCTTAAGTTTGTCCAGATGCTTTGGAGGAAATCTATGGCAGATGGGGGGGACAAGGAGCGGCTCTGCTGGCTGGGGGCAGGGGGGTTGTGGTACCCCAGAGGGATCCCAGGGCTCTGCCAGGGCCCTCTGGCTTTTGCATGGGTCTCATCAGGCATTCCCAGTCAAGGCTGGGAACTCAAGGGTGAAAGCACTTACAAAAAGAAAGAGAAAATGAACTGTAGCTGCCTTTGAGGAGGAAAGAGGGAGACACTCAGTCCCTTGTGCTGAGCAGAGCGGGGAGCAAGCTCTGCTGAGAGTCACACAGAGGAGGGGGATTCTTTGGCCAGGAGGAGAGTTTTTCCCCTTGTCCTGCTGGCTCTGTGTGCTCCCTGACCCCGCTGCTGCCCACAGACCCAGCACAAAGGCTGCCAGGCTCTGGGCAGGGCCCTTCATGCTGTTGCTGTGTCCTCCCACCCGAGAGAGCAGCAGCAGTGGGGCAGGACCAGCCTCAGGCTACAGCTGCCAAAAAAAGGGTTATTTCAAGCCTGTTCCTCCTTCTGAGTGAGGATTTCAGAGCCCAGAGCAGCTACCACTGAAAAGAATTGCTCCTTTGGTGCAGAAGGTGCTATGCACATCTGCAGCATTGAGGGTTAAACCCCAAATCTGCTTTGCTTGAGCTGCAAACCTAAACCTCCCAACAGACGTCTGAAAGGCACCCCAAGGTCTGGGGGGGCAGGGCTGAGCCCCCTCGGTGACTTCATTAACAGCGGAGACAGGAGCAGTTCCCTCCTGCCTGTCCCATCTGCGCCTCCGCCCGCGCCCGGCGTCTCCAACCGTGGCTGTGCCAACACCCTCCTGGGAGCAGCCACGATCCCCCGAAATAGCTCTCAGACTGGATGACTTTGGCCCACATCCTCAAAGGTATCGAGGCTCCGGGTTACCTCGGAGCACCTGAACCTCCGATCCCAGGGGGGTGCCAGGAGGTGGCCTGGGAAGGGGACAGTGCTGGTGCACTCGTGGTGCTGCTCAGCACCTCTCCATGCACAGGGCGATGCCCACACGGGTCTCACCCTGGCAAGAGAGGAGGATGCCAGAGGAAAATAGGGCAAACCAGAGCAATTCCTCGACTCCCACACTTGCTCCTTGCCTGCCCTCCCATCCACACATCCAAGCCCAGGGGTGGGTTCAGGCTGTGCTGAGGGTGAGCAGCGGGAGCCAAGAAGAGGGGAAGGTCCTCCCATTCCCCTTCTCCCTCCTGGGAAGGGTTAAACGACGCTCGCATCGAAGACACTTTGTACTTGGATTTAAAAATACAGCCAATGCCCCCGTGGCTCAGCGCCGTGCGACACGCAGGTACATTTCCACACTTGAGCCAATAACCTTCCCCGAGGGAAATTTAGGCTTTTTATGATTAAAAGGGGAAAAAATAATAGTGGGGAATTAAATATAGTACAGAGCAAGAGAACAATTAGCAGTTGCCGTGAGCGACACCGGGCCAAGTTTGGGACAAACGCTGTGGTTGTCTGGAGAGCAGCAGGGCTGGAGACAGCCACGGGGGGACATGGGAATGGGCTGGGGGACATGGGACAAGGAGGGATGCTCTGTCCTTGGCAGATGGGAGCCTGGACCTGGCATGATCCAGCCCCATGGGAGCAGCCTGCTGGGCCTGGCCACACCTCATGGGCAGGAGTTTTTTCTACCTTCACTTTATCAAAAGCAAATGGAAGTGTTTGCACAGGCTTGTAACTTCCCTAATAAGCAAACACGGGTTAATTGGGGGGTGGAGCAGGGGTTGGGGCTGCCAGCTGTACCCTCACCCTCAGCCAGGAGGGACACCAGCAGCAGGATGGGTGAGGGAAGAGCCCCATTCCTCATCTCTTCTATGCAAGAGGTTTTGCATTGCCCAGCCCTCCTGGCTCCCCAGCCAAGCCCTGCCCCACCCTTCACCTGTCTCCTGTGTGCAGCCACCCTGCAAACTGCTCCACAGCTGTGCAACTCTTTTGCTCCAAAGCAGCTGATTTTTGCCCACTACAGTCGTGCCCCAGTGGGACCATCAGAAATGCCTTTGCTGGCTCGTCCCCAAAGAGCACACACAATTTACATCCCAGGAAAAGCCTCTTCTTCTTCCCCCAAGCCCTTCTGCCTCCTGCACAGTAGAGCAGGACCCGGACTATAAATGTTGGACAGGACTTGGAGCAACCTGGACAAGTGGAAGGTGTCCCTGCCCTTGGCAGGGGCTGGAACTGGATGAGCTTTAAGGTCCCTTCCACCTCAAAGCAGCCTGTGATTTCTATGGTTGATGGGCAGATTTTCCAGAGCAGCCAGCAGCTCCAGAGTGACCTGAGCCCAGCTGGAATCGGATCACACCAAGTGTCTCAGGCCCTGAAGGAATCCAGAGGATCCGCTGCAGCTCCCCTCCAGCCAGCGGCACAGCCTCTCCTCTCAATGGCTCTTTGGAGATGGATTGCCTCACCCAGCAGCATTTCCTCTGCTCCCAAGTGGGCCACACAGGCCCTCTTGTCTGGCCCGTGGTCAGCACACAGCCATGAATGAGCGGCACATCTTATCAGAGCACGGCCGGGAGCGCTCTCTGGCTCCAGCCCGGGCTGGGCACAGAGCCCACTGTGCCCTGCTGGCACCAGGGCAGGCTCAGCTCCATCCTCTGCCTCGAGCTGGCCTGGGGGGATGCTTTGCCAGGATGATTTTAAACAGGGGCTGAAATTGCCCCCATTCCAGCTCCTCTTGGGGGTGGTCTGGTCTGAAGGGTGCAGGGACACGCAGGAATGTCACAGAGAGAAGGGACAGAGCACAGAGGAGTTGGGTCCCACTGCAGTCCTGTCCTGGCTCCATTTTTCCCTGTAAAGCTCCACACAAAATGGCTGAGCTGCGGTTCCTCCCTCCTCCCCAGCTTTTTTGAGGCAAGTTAGTGCCAATCAGCCTAATTACAGCCTTTGCTGAGCAAACCACACGCCTTCCTGCTGAGTGACAGGCTGGGTAACCATGTGGGCCAGGAGCAGCTGCCTCCCTGTCCGGGACGGGCCACCTCCTCCGTCACACTGGTCACATCCCCGAGGGATGGGGGACAGCAGATGCTGCTCCCCTCAGAGTGGGGGGCACTGGGGTGGGCAGACACCCTGCCTGCAGCCCGGCCAGTGGTGTCATGGGCTCCCTCAGGGTGACAATGGAAGGAGACAGACTGCTGGGCTGCAGCACGGGGGCTCCCACAGGAGATGTTCAGAGCAATGCCGTGCACCCCACGGGAGAGGATCCCCTGCCCTGCTGTACCCCCATCCCAGCACAGCAAGTGAGGGCTCACACACACCTGGCACAGACCCCTGTCATAGAATCAAGGAATGGTTTGGGTTGGAAGGGACCTTAAAGCTCATCCAGTTCCAACCCCCTCCCATGGGCAGGGACACCTTCCACCAGCCCAGCTTGCTCCAAGCCCTGTCCAACCTGGCCTTGAACACTTCGAGGGATGGGGCAGCCACAGCTTCTCTGCCCAACCCTGTGCCAGGGCCTGCCCACCTTCCCAGGGAAGAATTTCTTCTGTATATCTATTCTGTCACCTCAAACTCGAGGCCAGGTACAGTGCAGAGTGCTGGGAGATGAATGCAGGGAGCCCCCAAGCCAGGGGGCTGCAGATAGCCAGGGCAAATCCCAGATGTGCCACCTGCCAACCAAAGACCCCCCCAAGTGTGAGCACTCACAGTGCAGGACTCGCCATGGTCGGGCTCCTCAGACCCCACCAGCTGCATCAGCCCAGGCTACCAGTAATAAATCACCCCTGAAAAGGACCACTCCTCCCTCCTCACCTGGCTCCCTCCCTTTTAAAGCCCCCACCCAGCACTACAGTTAAGGGGCCAGGGTGGATTTACCTGCTCACCCACACACCTGGGTGATGCTGGACCATAGAATTGAGCCATCGGCTTCTTCACGCTTAAAATTTGCTAAAGAATGATGGGGTGTGAGGTAACAGTCCCTCATCAGACAGGTTTCCAACCTCCTGATGATGGGTATTCCTCCCAGGTGAGGGGCATCCTCGATCCCAAGCCCATCCCGTCATGCAGGAGGGTGAAGAGAGGCTAATTACCACTACCCGAAATAACCACTACCCCTAATAACCACTACCCCAATTTACCACTACTGTAAAACGCCAGCAGCGGTGAACAAACCCCACAGCCGGTCCAAAACCTGCTGGGGAGGAAACAGCCCAGCCAGCCCCGGGAGGGCGGGCAATGCCGCCTGGCATCTGATTTCAAGGATTTCAAGGGACCGGCCACATCGAGTTCTGAGCCCAGCTTGCTGGTGTGACGGAGGGAGTGCCGGGCTCGGGCAGGGCAGGAGGGCTCTGCTGCCCCTGCTCCAGCCCGTGCGCCCCGTCCAGCCCCAGCATCCCTGAGGATGCGGCACGCAGGACCAGGACATCCCCTCCCGGGGCCGAGTCACAGCCTGTGCCAGCCTCCCACCGGCACAGAGACGCGCACTGAAGAGAGACCCCAAACCCCTGCTTGTTGTAGAGGCAAGAGTTCGTCATGTTTGTTCTCCACGCTGCTGAGTCACCGGAGCCACGAGCGGCGGGACACGGGACGAGAGAGGGTGGGAGCGACTCTTTACTGCCTTGGCATGTAAATCAATGGGGAGGTGGCGGCGGTGCCATAAACCAGGGCAGGCACAGGCCGGGAGGGAAGAGCCAGAGCTGGGCAGAGTTTGCAGCTGGGAAAGAACAGGGGAACCACAGAAGTGTTTTATTTGCAGGGCCAGGGCTGACTTTAAAAATTATAGGTAACATTATATTGTATTTTATATCCCGCCAGCAGCCCCCAAAGCTGTTTTCTGTGCTGCAGCAGAGGCAGCTGCATGGATGCAGCAGCTGTGGATGCCCCATCCCTGGAAGAATTCCAGGCCAGATTGGATGGACCTTAAAGATCATCCAGTTCCACCCTCCTGCCATGGGCAGGGACACCTTCCATTAGACCAGGCTGCTCCAAGCCCTGTGTGTCTGTAGCCTACATCCACAAAGGGTTTCAAATCCCTCCAAATGTAAAGCAGGAATGACAGCCTGGAAAAGCAGCCCTTTTTCCCACTGTGGCTACAGCAGAACCGCTCAGCCCATGACAGGAGACTTTCCTACCCACGGCTCCTCAGCTGCCTGGACCAGAGCTTGAATCATTTCTCTCTTCGACGCAGAAGTCAGAAGATTGCCCTGAAAATGGAGTCTTTGTTTGGCAAATATTTCTCCTGTCTGGCTGGGGGCTGTGAGTGCCCTTTGTTGGTTCAGAGACAATCCTTTCCTCAGGCAGAGCGATGCCAGCAGCACAGAGGGCACCCCGGGGTCCCAGGGCGATCCCAGGGACACAGAGGGGACCCTGCAGCCCCAGGGTGATTCCAGGGGCACAGAAGGGATCCTGTGTCCTGTCTGAGCTGCTGGCACAGGGAGGAACTGCCGCCTGTGTCAGAGAACAGGTTTGTTGTGTCAAAAATACCAGGCTACATCCTTAGCGGTTTCAAATTTGGGGCACAGATTGTGGAGCTGTTCTGTGCTTTTAGAGCACCTGAAATAACAGGACCTGAAGCTGGAGGAGATCGTCTGGAGCCTCCTGGCCCCATCATCATACAAATGGGTCATAATAAAAAATAAATTAGTGTGAGTCCACAGAAGGCAGAGGAGCTCTATCGCTTTCACAGGCTGAGGATCCCCATGAATATTTCATTTAAAATATTCTATTCTGTTGGCTCGGATCACTGGAATATCCGAGTGGCTCACATTTGTAATGCAACTTTACAACAGCTTCGTGAGCCCTGGAAATCTCAGCCTGGACATTATTCCAGGCCCCAACCATCTATTTCCTTGTGTGTTGGTGCAGTGCTGTGCACAGAGGAGGCCACGACTGGGGCTCTGGGGCGCTGCCGAAGGTGCAGAGTGAGCAGAACGAGCCCGTGTGTCTCAGGACGAGGCGGCAGCGAAGAGCAGGATGATGGAAATGAGATTGAGCTCCCAGTGCCGGAGCAGTCCCACCAACCCATCCATCTCCACAGCTCGATGAGCTGGAACAGTCAGAACACTCCAGCTCTGGATCCTTGTTTTCCATCAGCACAGGGGAAAGCCGGTGAGGTTGGCAGAGGCTTTTTGTCTCACACAACTTGTGAGCAGCTTCCCCTGCTCTTGCACCATGGTGGTGTTTGTAAACAACCTTAAAATACCGATAGCAGGATGTGGGAGCATCACGTGAACCTCCTCAGGGTAACAAGTGCTCTCAGAGGGCAGGGCAGCTCCCCAAGCCCATCCCTGCTAGCCTGGCCCAAGGCCAGCCCAGTGCAGTGTCTCCACATCCCATGGGGACAAGGACAGTGGTGACCAGGAATGCTTGGACACTGTGGAAATGACTGGCTGCCCCTTCCAGATCCTATTTAGCAGAGGACAGCAGCTGCTTCCTTCAGAGATGCACATAACCCTGGAAGCAGCAGCCCTGCAGTGACTCAGCCGAGGCAAACCCTTCCTCCCGACACCTCCGTGGTGTTTGACACTTGCCCTGGCAGAGGCCGAGCACTAATAATACCCACATTTTATATAGCCCTTTTCTTTGGGAAATCTCGGGTGGTTTTACACAGAAGTCAAGTCTATTTGGAGCTCAAGGCTTCTAAGAATGTGTCAAGGACACAGTTTTGTTACCCAGGAAGGCACCATGGGAAAGGTCTATTGTCAGGGCAGCTCTGCACGAGCAGGCAGGTAATGATGCCCGTGTTAATTTGCACCCCCGAGCTGGTCAGGGCAGGCATCTCTCTCACAGCCCTGGTTTCAGGTCAGGCAGCACAGTTTAAGTGCCACATCCCCGTTTTGTGGTGTGCCCCAGAGATGGGCAGGACTGCAGGGTGGCTGTGAGAGCATCCCACACTGTGCCGGGAGTCCTGTTCGCTCATGGGAGAGCCAAACTCTCCACTGCAGAGGGAGCAGGTGCCCAGCCCCGGGCAGGGGTGGGAGGGACACAGCGAGGCCTCAGGGCTGCTCCAAAACAGGAGTGCAGAGGGAAGCCCTGGGAGTGCTGCAGTGTTCTCTGCCGGCTTTGTCCCGGGCAGGTCGGCTGGGTGTGTGCTTCCTGGCATACAATTCCCAGATTAGCAGGGGCCGGGCTGCCAGCAGCTCCTCGGGCCCGTGACTGGGAACGGGGCAGGGAACCTCTGCGAGGTCACTGGTTCAAGAGCCTGGGGCTGCCCAGCACGGGCAGGGCATGGGCTGAGGTGAGGATGCAGGACTGGGACACCTCCTCCCTGCACGCAAGGGGAAATGAAGGGGCACTTCAGAGAATGGTTTGGATTGGAAGGGACCTTAAAAACCATCTTGTTCCACCCCTTTGCCATGGGCAGGGACACCTTCCACTAGCCCATGTTGCTCCAAGCCCTGTCCAACCTGGCTTGGACACCTCCTGGATGGGGCAGCCACAGCTTCTCCAGCCCACAAGAAGAGAATCCAACCCCTCTCCCAAACCTCCCTCAGAAGGTGGCTTTAGCCCCAGGGGATGGAGATCACCCCCAGCCAAACTGATCCCACTGGTCCTTTTACAGTGCATGGGGAACAGAGGCAGAGGCCTCTTCTTGCTCAGAAATTAATAAATAAAAACCTTCAAACCCACAGAGAATAAATAATAAAAAAGCTGGAGGGTGGAGGGGTTGGGAAGGGAGGCAAAATAATTTGACACATAACAGTTTAATAAGGGAAAGTGAATAATCAGAGGGAGAAGTGAGAACATTTTAGTCACACTAAATGCTTAATTTAAAAAGAAAATAATAAAAAATTCAAACCAAAGCCAGGTCACGGCAGTCAGGTGGGTGAGACTCAAGGGCCCTTCCTGAACGGGAAAGGGGAAAGCAAAAAGGAAAACGTGGTGTGTTCATTAAGCAGAAGGAAAGGACGAGGAAGGAGCTGGAGCTGAGGAGCAGCGTGGGACGAGGCGGTGCCGGGATGGGAGTGAAGCGCCGGCGCTGCTCCCTCTGCCCGGGGCGCTGCGGGGCGGGCTGGTCCGTGCGGAGCCGGAGCCGGAGCTGCGGGGGGAAGGATGCGCTCAGGGACCGGTGGGGCTGACACGGAGTGGCACTGCCCGTGCCCACCCTGACAGGGCTCCCGGGGCTGCCCCATGTCCCAGACCGGGACCCGCGGCGGGCACGGCGCTCGGGGCCCCTCCGGGACCCGGCTCCCCGTGGCACAAGCCCTGGCACGGAGCAAGGCTGGGCTGGCACCCCCAGCTGCTGCTGGCACCCCGCTGCCCTCCGGCCCCCTTTGCTGCCCCCAAAGGAGGAGCTGGACAGCAGCGATTCCCAGGGGCTGCGGCTCCGGGAGCAGCGCCAGGAGCGCCCCTGCCTTTCTCTGCCGGGGAGAGGATGAATCGGCATCTGTTCGCAGACACCCCCAGGGGCTGAAAGGAGCTTCTGTGCGGCTCCGGGAGCTCATGGCAGAGGGTTCACAGGGAGCAGCATCCCCTGCGACTCCGGCCGCGTTCCAAAGCGCTCCAAGCCCGCCCTGCCCACGCGTGGCGGAGCCGAGCACGGAGGAAGAACAATCCGGTGAAACGCCCGGGTGAGACAAAACCCGCCCCCACGCTCCTCTTCCCAGCCTTACTGGGGAGCTTCCCAGCCCCGGATGCAGCTGCTGAGGACACGCCGGCACATCTGGCCCCTGCGGGACGGAGCATTCGGGATGCTGAGCTGAGCGCGCTGCCCGCCGGGCACTGGGGGCACTGAACCCCCTCCCCGCCTCCAGACGTGCTTTTCCTGTGCATGGAGCGAAGGAAGTCTCTTTTTCCTCTCTCCCAGGCTGTCCCTGTGTGCTGGCGCTCGGCTGCCCTGGGCTCACGCTGAGGGCAGCTGAAGCAAGAGCCAGGCTCGCAGCTCGCCACGGGGATGGAGGGTTTCCATGGCTAGTGGGGTGATGCTGCCCAAAGCCCTTTGTCAGTCCCTGTCTGAGAGGCATTTAGGAGATTGGCACTGACCCAGGAGGTGCTTTGGAGGGAAGGAGCTGGTATGGAACCCCTCCCAGAAAAGGGGAAACTGAGGCAGGGAGTGCAGAGCCACCGTTCTCACAGGGCAGCCTCAAAACTGGGCTCATTTCATAAATAACCTCACCTGAAACGTGCTGGGTTTGTCTACAGAAGGCACCAGATTTCTGAAGTGTCGCTCGCCCGACACGGGCACTGCCCGGGGTGCCAAACCTGCAGGCTGATGGGAACCCCTTTGGAGTGTGCTGAGATGGTCCCTCTCTGCTCCCCGGTGCTGTCCCTGCTCCCCGAGCTGGACCCGGCCGGGGATCGGGGAGCCAGCGCTGGGTTAGCCCGGCCCGGCTCAGCTCGCTGGGAAGTCGGACAGTGCCACCTGGTGCTCCAAGGAGATTTAGAATCACAGAATCCTCCAATGATCTGGGTTGGGAGGGACCTTAAAGCCCGTCCAGTGCCACTCCCTGCCATGGGCAGGGACACCTTCCACCAGCCCAGGTTGCTCCAAGCCCCGTCCAACCTGGCCTTGGACCCTTCCAGGGATGGGGCAGCCACAGCTTTTCTGGGCAACCTGTGCCAGGTCCTGCCCACCCTCCCAGGGAGGAATTTCTCCATAATATCCCATCTAAACCTTCTCTCTGGCAGTTTAAACCTGCCCTTTCAGTTTACTTCTCTCCCCAGCAGGTTCCCATGGCTGTGCCAAAGGGGGTTCTGCTCCCTCCCAGGGCAGGAGGGAATGGAGGAACTCACCTCTTGACCAGCACCACATCAGAGGGGTTTGCAGATGTATCAGCAGCCACACTCAGAAGAGACTCCTCTTCCCTTTCCATCTCACTTCCCAGGGTATGAGGCTGCAGTGGGGAAAAATAGGAAAAACATGCTGTCAGTGCTGACAAAGTGTCTCTGCACAACAGCTCAATTCTGATGTAAGTGATTCCAGCAGCTGAGCTTGGAAAAACCTCTGCCTCTCCCCCCACCCCTGCTGTGTCAATTTATCACCCAGAGATCTCAGAGCACTTCGTGCAACTGAGCAGATGTCTCCTGGCACGGATGGGAAACCGAGGCAAGCAGTCCCAGTACTGCCCACTGCTGAGCAGCAGCACCCCAAGACCATTCCCTGCTCAGCTGGGGGTTTTTACCCTCAAAAAAAATCATGTAAAAGTGCTATGACATCATGACTGGTTAAAACCAAGATTCTCCCACCCTCTAGCTGAGCCTTCCTGTGCCAGCAGCTGGCACAGACTACAGCCCTCCTCCCCCAGGAAGGGTGTTCTCACCTCAGCCCCACGCCCGTGCTGGCACCAGAGGGGGGCTCACACAGCACAGCTCCCTTTTCCTCTCCCCTTTTCCAGCAGCAGCACAAATTTAGGCACCAATCCATTGGTAAAACTACATTCTAAAATGCTGAGAGAATCCTGAATGCAGAGGCTTCATCTCCACAGCTGCTCTTATTTCCACCAGCAAATATATCTCCTTTTCTTTCCCACCAGGAAGAGGAGCTGCTGAAAGGAGGAGCTGGTGAAGGCTGCGAACATTTCACACTGCCATCAGCAATCACAAAGCCGGGGCAGCAGAGCCAATTGTTGCTCCCCCTTCCCACCGCAGTAGCACGCCAGGCTGGCTGCGTGCAGGATTCCCACTGCTCCTCAAACCATCTCCTGAATGTGTGTTTCCCACCATCATTTCCTGATGTCCATACTGGCCCTTCCCATGACAGAGCTGGTCCTTTCAAACTAATTTCCCTTTATCCCTGATATCTCCCCCCACCCTCAACCCTCTCCAGTGCTCTTTGCAGACACGGGGAGTCCCCATAAGCTCAGTCCCCACAAGCCCTTTGTGCTTTTGCTGTGGATGCAGAGCTGTCCAACAATGCTGTACAGCTTGTTTTCCACATCCTTCACTGCTCAATGTGAGCAGCAGGACTCCTGTTACAGTCGTTATTGGAGCATTTCTGGTTCCTAACAGGAAATTGCTGTGTTGATACACCACAATAAAAGTCGCTGGTGGCAGAGGTGGTTCACACCAAGGGACTTGGGAATTGGTGTTGGCTGCTCAGTGTCACTTTCCCAGCCGGTTTTCTACAGCCAGACCACAGAGGTGTTGTGCAATGTGCATCCAAGGTGGAAGGGAAGTGGTTTGCAAAAAGGAAGGGGTTTAGATGAGATTCACAGTTGCAGAAGTTCTCACCAGAGCTGCCACCTAATGAGGTAATTCTGGGGGTTGCTAAATCTGAAATGGTGGTGAGGCTCAGGAACAGCCCAGATTGATGTGAGTGTGCTGGGGAGAGGCCCAGGACTCGTCCTGCAGCAGGAGAACAGCTGGAACCTGTCCACACATCATATCAGGTGTGCACAAGGACAACCACCACCAGCACCACCAGGGTCACCCAGAGTGAGGGACATCAGACCCAAACAGCCACATTTACCACTGAAACTCACCCACAGATGCAGAGTTAAGGTTGGTGGTGGGAGCTTGAACCCCACCAGGACCAGGAGCTTCTCTGTGGGTGCAGGCTGGTGGAGACAGGAGCTGACTCCTCACCTTCCTCTGCTCTGAGATTATTTCACCTCCATGAAAGCCATGTCTGGCCAGGCCATCTCTCTCCCAGCCCCTGTCCCCACAGTCACCGTGGGTGTCCCTTGCTTCGCCCTCCACATCTGGTTTGTCACTGTGTCAATGCAGATACCACCCTCAGCAGGGTCTGCCAAGGCCACATCCCCAGCAACCCACACCTGCAGGGGAGTCAGAGCAGAACCCTCTGCAGACAGGGGCCCATTTGCCCTGGAAAAGCTCAGCCAAGCAAGCCAAGCTCAAAAATCTCTGGCTGTGGGGCAGGGAACACCCCCCAGGGCACACACAGTGCTCCTGCCATTGGACAGACAGGTAACGTGACAATCAGCAGTCAGGCATCTGTACCAGCCCCAAACCTCTGCTTATCTGGCACTTTCCAGCCCCAACAGTGTCCCTGGCAGTGTCCCAAGGAACGGGGAGAGGCAAAGCAGCAGGGCAGATCTGAACCCTCCAGCACTGAGGCTGTCTCACCCTCCAGGGCGAATCACACCCTTTCTGCCACTTGCTGGGATTTTTCAATGCATTTCAAATCTCCTGAGGCTCTTGGGGTGACCCCCCTCTGCCATCGGTCTTGTTTCTGGTGGACCGACACAAGTTCCCCCCTAGAACCCAGAGACGCTCCAACAGGGACTGTAGCGGGGCTCCTTCGGGGACCTGGCAGAGCGCAAACCTTAAGGTGCAGCCTGAAGGGAAAGGTCAGGAAACCTCTGGGGAGCGCAGGGCGAGGCAGGACGAGCGGGGTGGGACGGGGGGGACGGGGCCAGCCCAGCCCCTCAGCATCCTCAGCCGCGCAGTGTCCCTCGGCTGGGCTTTGCCTCCGCTTCCCCTGGATTCCCCTGGAGCCCCCGAGGAGCCCTCGAGGAGCCCCCGAGGAGCCCCCCGAGGAGCCCCCGAGGAGCCCCCCGTGCTCTCCGCGCTGCCCGCTCCGAGGTTGGTGCCTCTAGAGGGAGCTGAGCCCGGCGCTGCTCCGGACCCGTGTCTATGGTCCGGGGTTGGGTTTCTACTTGAGGTTGGTTTTTTTTTTTCCCCTCTTCTTCTTTCCTCTGCTCCTCCCCGGCCCCGCTCGCTTCCTCTCCCCGCGCAGGAGGCAGGGATGGAGCGGCTCCCGGCCGGGATGCCCTAGCGCCCCGACACACGGTGAGTCGCGGGCGACCCCCCTGTCCCCGTGCCCGGGGTGCCCCGGGGTGGGGGTCTGTGTGCTCCGGGGGGCGAGGATGGGCAGGGCTGCGGGGGATTGCGGTGCGGCAGAGCCGGCTCCGCATCCCGCCCCGTCCGGAGCGGGGCTGAAGTGCTCGGTGGTCCCTCCGCACCCTCTGCTGTGCCCGCAGCGGCAGGGCCAGCGCTGGGGGTCCCGCTCCGGCCGCGTCGCTGCCCGAAAGAGCGAATTTCTCCTTTCTTTAACTGTGTTTTCTCCAGTTGGGTTTTTTCCCCCCGACTTTGCGAGGCGCGGCGGTGACAGCCACGCCCGACATCCCGGAGGGCCGAGGGGCACGGGGGGACATCGGTGGGGACAGCTGTGTGCCCCGGAGGAGGAGGCGACCCCCGAGGAGGGGGTGACACCCGTCCAGCCACGCTGTGACCTCGGGCACAGGGACCTCTGGACATGGGGGCACGGGTGTGGGGGGACCTTGGCTGCCCTGTCTGCGTCGCTGGGGGTCGTGTGCCCACCCTGGGGCCACCAAACTGGGCAGACTCTCCTGTTTGCTGTCCCGGGGCAGGCAGAGGAGCAGGGCTGGTGCCGTACTGGCCACGCTGGGATGGCAGTGGGCACACGAGACCCGTGGGATCCCTGTCCCGGGGAGGGGTCGCTGCCTGGCACAGCATGATGGAATCCCTGCCCCGGCCCACAGGATGCTCCATGCATTTCCTGGAAGAGGATCTTCATACCGGGGGTGACTTCAGAGCCCCGTGTCTGGGCTTGGCCATGGGGATTATGGTCCCTCTCTGGGCCAGTCCCACCATCTTCCCTGCACCCAGGGCTCGGGAACTTTCCTTTGGAGGAAAGCTGGAAGAAGTGGTGGGTGTGCTATAAAGACACACAGGAAATGTGTCCGAGGCCTTTAAGAAGAGGAGAGGAGGGTGAAAGGAGAAATAGTTGAGAGGCAAAGGTCTTTGTTTTATTGGGGTAAGCTGGAGGGCTCCAGGAAGGCTGATTCTTCACATGGCATGTGCTCTTTAATAAAGATAAGAGCCCTGTGCCACCTTGGAGGTGTAGCTCAACTCACATCCCAGGTGCTGGCTGCTGCTTTTGACTCTTTGCAGCATCCTACAAGACCAAAACACCTTGTAGGATGAATCAGACCTTGCTCTCAGTGACCTGCAGCTTCCCCAAACCCTCCCTTGAGCCCTGACTCAGGTCCTGAAGAGTTTTCATTTTCTGCACCCTGGGGCTGTCCCTAAGTCTGTGGGTGTCATTTCCTCCTTCATGCCCTTCCTTGTTCTCCTCCAGCGGGGTGTTCTCATAACAAAGGGGGAATGGAGGACATCAAGGGGGCTGGGAAGCAGGAGGAGTGTGTGCAACAGCACTCTGGGTCATGGAGAGGATGCTCTGAGACACTTTGCCCCCAGGAGAGGTGGGCAGTGAGCTGTGCTGGGCATTCACGTGGGTTGCAGGAGGGGGAGTTTGGTGCTGGCAGTGGTTGGGGACCGACAGCACTGACGGGGACAGAGCTGCTGGTCCTGGGCATGTGTGAGCACAGGCTGCACACGGTGGCCTGTGCTGCAAGGGAAGAGAAGAGAGTGCTGCAAGAACCCAAGAAGGAAACTGAAAATGAAAGTTCTCGCAGGGTTCAAAGGGTTGGCCAAATGCAAGCTTGAAAACCGTGAGTCATCTGCTGGGTGCTGGGCTCCTGTGCTGGCCGGGCCCTCACAGCGAGCAGGGCTGCACTGAAAGGTCTCTGTCACTTGTGGTGAGGGCCAGGTCGATGCCAGACACAGCCCACTGTCCCTTCAGACCGAGCTGTCAAAGCTCCAGAGGCAGCTGAGCCCTTTGGCTGGAGGTACCACATCCCCCCCAGCATCCCATCCCGCCTGGGCTGGGGCACTGGGGGGTGCAGTGGAAATTCCCACTGTTCTGGGTACCCACAGCTCCAGAGAGCTGCTCCCAGCCTGCTCCCCCTGGGCAGCACCGAGCCCTCCTGCTGCAGGGAGGTTTCCACAGCAGAGGAAGGGATGTGCACGTGCACCCGCTCCAGGCGCTCCCTGAGCTCTCTCCATCATCCCAGGGCAGTGGATTCTGTGATTCTGTGATTCTAAGAGCAAGCAGAGAGGCAGCTCTAGAGCCTGGATAGATGTTGATCTGGACAAGGGGGAGGCAGCTCTCCCCCGAGATCCTGGTCCCAGCTGATGATCCTCATCGTGTTTTCAGCTCTTCCCTGAATGGGGATATTTGATCTTGGGGAGGAAGGGGAAATCCTGTCCTCCTGTTCCTGGAGGCATGTAGGAAAAAACACCGTCTTCATCATGTGTCACCACGCTCAGGCTCCCGAGCACAGCTGTGTGAGCACCCCGTGCTCCTCCACACCAGGCAGGCAGCTTTGGCATTCCAGCCCCCATCCCACCAGTGCAGGCTGTACTTCCCACTGCTGCTGACAGGCTCTATTATTCTTTCTCCTGAACAATCTTCAGTGTGAAGTTGTGAGCCTGACCCACATGTTACACTTCTAACATTGATATATGTGGTTATTTATCCATACCCAGCACTTTATTTAAATTTCTGGGTGTCAGTGTCATGAATTATATCTTATTCATGAGTTCAGACCTGCTGCAAATCAGGAAGCTCAGCAGTTCAGCCCTGTGGAAGTCTGGCCTGGGAACATGCACTGGCATGTCAGAGGAGCTGCCCTGATCCCCCTTAATCCCAACAGGAACTGCGTGGCCTCTCCCTCTTCCCTGAAAACGCCAGGGCTGAGTGGGAAGGAGCTGCCCTGAACTGCAGGTGTGGGTTTAGGATCCCTGTGAACTTCAGGGGCAAGATGAGCCATGCCCTTGGTTCTCATTTAACTTCCTTTCAGCCCCAGGTGAAGCCCTGCTGGAGGGCTCTGTTCTGGTTTGGGGAAGTGTGTTGGGCTCATTTCAGGGCAGAAGGAGCTGCTACAGCCTGTGCCACTGGCAGAGAGGGAGGGAACCCGTTTCTGGCAAAAACAGGAGGAAGTCAAGTGGAGCAGGGAGTTGTGACATTCCTTTTCTGGCAAATGACATCAGTGATAAAGAGTTTCAAAGAGGAGAAATCCAGCGAAGTCAAAGGACTGAGCAGAAGTTTTCTGTGAGAAGAATCAGGAGTGAGTGTGGCAGGCAGGGAGGAGCCAGGCTGAGATAAAAGCAGCATTCCCACTCCTCCAGGCACTCGGCTCAGCCAAGGGGCTGGGGGGCCAAGGGGCCACAGGGCTCCAGGCTTCCTGCTGGCTGCCCAGCTCACTCACCAACTCCCCCCATCTGTTCCAGGTGAAGGTGACATTCCCAAGCATCTCTCTGCGATGGCCTCAGGGGACAATGGTGACCCACCACGGGCCCAGGGATGCCAGGGCAGCAACAGGCACAGGCTGTCCCGGCAGCTCAGCTCAGGTAAGGGGTTGCTGTGATGTCCAGGGGAGGAAGCAGTTTACACCCTTTAGTTATGATTTTTCTTATTTTATTCCCTGCTGTGTTACTTTGATAAGATGGGATTTGCTTCCTCCAAGGCTGTGATAACAAATCCCTAGTGCCTCGCTGAATTGAACTAGGAGAGCTTGTGCTTGGTGCTTTTGGGAGATGCCAGCTTGGACGGGGCTTGGAGCAGTGTGGGGTAGTGGAAGGTGTCCCTGCCCGTGGCAGGGGCTTGGAACTGGGTGAGCTTTAAGGTCCCTTCCTGCCCAAACCAGTCAAGGATTCTGTGCTTGGCATTGGGTTAGTGTGGGGGGCAGCCAGGGGGGGCTGAAAGGCACGGAGAGGACAGTGCAGGGAGCTGCTGGATGGGGAACGCCGGTGCCTGGTGGTGTTTGGTTTGCCTTCCCTGAGTGTGAGACAGCAGGAGGTGCTTGGTGTTCAGGTCACAGAGGAAAACACACCTTGGTGTGGGGCAGTCGGTGGCAGTGTCTGTCACTGCAGGTGACACCATGTCTCGTGTGCCTTGGCTGAGCTGAGGGGACTGGGAATGGGTCAGTCTGTCCGTGTGTGAGCCCAGCCCAGCAGGCTGTGCCGTGGCACGTCACACTGATGGGTGTGCAGATCTGGGAATGGGGCCCAGAGGAACCCAGGAAAACCCTCAGCTCCCCTTTTATCCCCAAATGATAACACTCTGCCGGCGCAGGAGCAGGGGGACAGGGTGACTCCCTGACCTGCTGTGCAGGTGAGAGGCAAATGAGCTGAGTCAGCTCTGTCAATCCCCGGCACTGGGAGCTGCACCAAACCCTTCGGGTGCTCCAGTTCAGACCCAGCTCAGAGCTCTGTCATTGGCCTGACAATGTTACTTATGCCCTGGTATTGCCTGGTCTCTTCTCCACCTCAGAGCCCCATTTGTGCCAGATCCTGTGATTACACTGGAAGGCAAAATACCCCGTGCTTCCCATGCCAAAGTGCAGGAGGTATGAAAATACACAAATAGGAGCAGTTTGCATGTGCTGATTTCCTGTTGAGGCCAATGAGATGCTGAAGTGAAAACCAGTGAGAGGATCAGGCCCTGAGTTCTGACCACACTTGGTGACAGTCACAGTTCCTGTTTGCTTGCAGACATTTCCTGGCTGTCCTGGCATCCCTCTGCTTCCCAAAACTCAGGGTGTTCCTCTGGAATTTGGAGGTGGGATCTCTCATACCTCTTGGGCAGAAGGCGTGTGGACTCCAGGGGAAGAGCAGGAGTTTGCAGCTTTCAGCAGCACGTGCTGTGGGACTGTGGGATGGAAGGAGGATTCTGTCACAGGGCTTGGGCTGCATTTCACTTGGGGTTCTCTTTGCTTATCTTTGGCTGCAGAAGAGACTTATCTGCTGCTCAAAGATTTCCTTGGGCATCACTGTGAGTCCTTGTCTGTCCTTCTGTACTTGTGTTACTAAAAACAGTGCCTGGGGTAATTAAACCAGGGATTTTTTGGTGCACCCATTTCCTCTTCTGTCTGGCCATGTGTTTGTCCTCCTTTCCCTGAAACTCTGAGTCAGCCAGTTTCGTTTTCTCAGCGGAGCCTTCACGGGCTCCCCTGGTTCCCAGACGGTGAGATTTGTTTGCCACCAAATAAACTCGTTTCTGCGAAACAAAAAACAATCCCCTGTAAACACAGTGACAGAGTTGGTAATTTCCCTTCCCCTCTATTTACCCAGCCCGCAGAGAGGGGGACCAGCCAGAAAAACGCTGCAGGGGGAGGTGTGGTGTGTTTTGGGGACCTGGGTATGGGGTCAGGAGAGCTGTGTCCGCCAGACCACGTGCCAGCCCAGGGACATTGCTCAGGCAGGAACGTCTCAAACTGGAAGGGCAGATTCCAGTTGCTGGAGAGCTGCGTGGCCATTCTGGATATGCTGGGATGGTGGGGGGAGATTTTAGCTGGGTTGGCTGCAGAGAGCTGCTCTGCTGCTGGACCTGCTGTCACCAGCCTGGCAGGGCAGTCCCCCAAATCCACAATCCCACGGGATCCACTCCTGACCTTCCCCCAGGAGACTCTTTGACCTGGGCTTTGCACCCCGGTTGTGTCTGTGAACCTCCACCCTGAGAGTGATGCTGTGCCAGAGGAGCCCACCTCTGACCCAGCCCCACCACTGGGAAGAGCATTGTTCCTGGTCCCTCAGGGCCAGCTCCCTGAGCCTGGGGGGTTGTTCAGCAGTTGTTTGCGAGCCCCTGCCCCAGACCAGATTGGTCCTGGAGCCACTGAAACCGAGCTCTGATCCAAGACACCCTGTGACAGAGCAGGGACTTTCCCTGGAGCCACGTAATGTGTGTGATAAGGTGTTTGTCACCGTGGGGCTGGAACACCTCGCTGGGGGCTCAGGGGACACGTGTGGGTCTGGAGGGGGTTGTGTGGGCACAGGGACACCTGTGGGTCTGGAGGGGGTGGAGTGGGCACAGGGACACCTGTGGGTCTGGAGCCAACACAGACAGGTCACACCTTGTTCCTGCCTTGCTTCCTGCCTGCCCAGAGCTGCTCGGGGCAGTGGGGGACAGGTGACGTTCCTGACGGGCACATTCCCCTGCTGAACCCGGAATGTCTGGCGTGCCAAACCCTGCATATTTCAAGAGCAGGGGAGGGAGCTGTGGCACTCCAGCCCAGCCTCAGCTCCCCCAGCAGCCCCGGCCCTCCCAGCTGACAGACCCCACCAGGGTTTGGGAGCAGAGAGGGCATTTGGGGATTTCTCACAGGTCGCCCCATCTCCTGGCTGTTTAGCTGCTGTCAAGGATGGGGAGGTCCCTCTCTGGGCTGCAGTTTCTGAGTCATCCAGAATCTCCTCTCCCTTCTGCTCCTGCCAGCAGCCCCAGCAGAAGTGGCAACCCCTGCCCTGGCATTGCTGATGGGTGCACATGAGACTGGTTATGGGACTGAATCAGCTAAAAAGACCAAATTTTTTGCTCATTACGTCACTGCCTGCGCACACGAGGGCACAACCCTCGGTGACACAGAAAACCCTGGTTGTTTGCTGAGGGCTGATGGGCAGTGCTAGGCTGAGTTTTGCAACCAGTTTGAGTTTGGCTCTGAGATTCCTGAATTGTTTGTGCTGAGCAATGTCCTTATCGAGAGGGGAGAGAGCTGCCAAGTGCTCGAACATCTGGTTTGTGTTGTGACAGTCCCAGGGCTGCCTCTTGCCAAACCTGGATTCCAAAGGTGGGCTGTGTCCCTAGGACACAACTGGCTCCAAAATCAGTTTTCTGAGGCCTAATTTATGTTGGATCTTTCTTGGGTTTACTGCAAAAGGCCAGTGTTAATACAAATGGCAGGAAGTTAGGTTGAAAATGAGGGAATGGTCTCTTTCCAGCATGAGAAAGGGGGAAGATGAGCTTCTCCTTTGACTTTTCTCCCTCCTGTGTCTCTAGAGGACCGAGTGGCAGCGGAGGCAGAGGAGGTGTTTCGGAGCTATGCCTTCTACCGCTACCGGCAGGAGAGGGAGGAGAGGGGGGCGGAGGTGCCCACGGACCCGGAGATCGAGCAAATCCAGCAGGACCTGGAGAGGTAAATCTCTGATACCAACCCTCTGCCTGTCCCTCAGCCCCATCCCGAGCCAGGCTCTGCTGCAGCCCCACGCTGGGCCCTGCTCAGCTGCCCTAACCCCCTCCCTGCTCCGGCAGCACCGGGAGCCTCGTGGGGCAGCGCTTGGCCATCATTGGCGATGACATCTACCGGCGCTACGACGCCGAGTTCCGCACCATGCTGGACACGCTGCAGCCCACCGTGGGCAACGCCTACGAGCACTTCACCAAGATCGCCTCCAGGTAAGGCCCTGGGGCACCTGGGAGCCTCTCCTGGGGGAGAGCAGCGAAGGGGAGCTCAGCTGGGTGCAGGGCTGCTGCTCAAACCCTCGCCCCCTCCTCAGCTCTGTCCCAGCACACACACTGTCCCAGCACACAGACTGTGTCCCAGCACACAGACTGTGTCCCAGCACACAGACTGTCCCAGCACACAGGCTCTGTCCCAGCACACAGACTGTGTCCCAGCACACAGACTGTCCCAGCACACAGGCTCTGTCCCAGCACACAGACTGTGT
>JAWWMO010000078.1:3998171-4012518 GCA_035047845.1 Dendrocincla fuliginosa | reverse complement strand
ACACAGGCTCTGTCCCAGCACACAGACTGTCCCAGCACACAGGCTCTGTCCCAGCACACAGACTGTCCCAGCACACAGGCTCTGTCTCAGCACACAGACTGTGTCCCAGCACACAGACTGTCCCAGCACACAGGCTCTGTCTCAGCACACAGGCTCTGTCCCAGCACACAGACTGTCCCAGCACACAGGCTCTGTCTCAGCACACAGACTGTCCCAGCACACAGACTGTCCCAGCACACAGGCTCTGTCCCAGCACACAGGCTCTGTCCCAGCACACAGGCTCTGTCCCAGCACACAGACTGTCCCAGCACACAGGCTCTGTCCCAGCACACAGACTGTCCCAGCACACACACTGTCCCAGCACACAGGCTCTGTCCGTTCAAGTCTCACCCTGGGCTGAGCTCCCAGCGAGCTCACCCTGACTGTTCCTGTGTTTCCTGCCTGTCTGCTCCTCCTCCTGTGCCCTGCTCAGACAGTCTTCCCCTGACAGGCATCTCAGTCCCTGCATGAGCTGACTGGGGTCAGAAAATCTAGGGGATGTGCCCGTGCATCAGTAACCAAATGAATGTCCCAGTGCCCTTTCAGGGGCACAACCAGCCCGGGGCCGAGGCAGAGCTGCTGCTGGTCCCACTGCCTCTTGCTCCAAGCTGGGACATCCCGAGGAGTCCGGCTGTCAGAGCACAAATGCAGCTGCAGGATGTGGGGAGGGGACAGTTCTCGCTGCCCTTGGTGTGGTCATAGAAATCAGGGAATCACAGAGTTGGGAGGGACCTTGAAGATCATCTCGTTCTAACCCCCACTCTATGGGCAGGGATGCCACCCACTGGATCAGATTGCTCAGGGCCCCTTCTAACCCACTCCACATGGGACAGGATTGGATCCCTCAGGATGGTTGATGCTTCACAGGCTAGCAGAGCCTGCAGCCACCTTGTGGGTGTGATGCACAACCAGCTCACCCTCTCAAAGCACAGCAACAGGTGAGGGGTGAGAGCACAGACCTGGACAATCGCCTGCCCTGACCGCCTGAGGTACCGGCTCGGATCAAGGTGGCATCAGGGGGCTCAGTGCTCCCCCCCTCTGGCTGCAGGGACACCAGGACACTGCACATTGAATGGCTTGCCCAGGGTTATGCAGAAGACCTGTGGCAGAGGCAGGAGGGGTCTCTGGGTTCCCCTGGCTCCTCTGAGCACCCCTGGCTCTGCACAGCCCCGTCCCTGCACTCTCTGCTCGGTGTTTGTGTCTAACTGCTTCTCTTCTGTCCTTTTGCTGCTCCCCTGGCCGGGAAGCCGTGCTGGCTGAGGCGGGAACACACACAGGTAAATTCACTCCTGTCCCTGTGCTCCTGTTCTGTGTATCCCCTCCAGGTTCTAACTCCCCCTCCCTCTGTACCTGTGCCAGGGCTCTGCAGGGAGCAGTGCAGGCAGGGACCACCCGTGCAGGGCAGCACATTGAAACACAGGGCCTCAGCCTACTCTTTTTATTGGCTTTTTTATTCCCTTTTTTACCTTCTTGCTTGTCTTGCTGGAAACCAGGAAAAACACCTTCAAAAACTGGTCTAGTTAAGTCAGTGCCAACCCTGCCCTCAGCAGCCAAACCCTGGAGCAGGAGCATCACGTAGCTAGATTTGGGAGCCTCTTCCAGCCACAAAATCACCATGTCCCTGTGGCTGGGATGAGCCTCAAGACCGGTGCAACATCCCCAGCCCTGCAACCACAGACTCACAGAACTGTTGGGGTTGGAAAAGCCCTCTAAGGTCATCGAGTCCAACAGTGCCCTGAGCACTGCCAAGGCCACCACTGAACCATGTCCCCAAGTGCCACAGTCAGACTGACCAGGGACGGTGACTCCACCACTGCCAGGGCTGGATAACGCTTTCAGTGAAAAAAATCTTCCCTCATCTCCACCCTAACCCTCCCCTGCTGCAACCTGGGGCCGTCTGCTCTTGTCCTGACCGCACCACTCCACACCCCGTGGCCCGGGCAGCTCCGGGCTGGGAACTCTGAGCAAGGACTCACCATCCCCTGGGCTTCCTTCCAGCCTGTTCGAGAGCGGCATCAACTGGGGCCGTGTGATCGCCCTGCTGAGCTTCGGGTACCGCATGGCCATGCACGTGTACCAGCACGGCCTGCCCGGCTTCCTGCGCCGCATCGCCCGCTACGTCGTGGAGTTCATGGTGCAGCACCGCATCGCCCGCTGGATCGCCCAGCAGGGAGGATGGGTGAGCGGGGGGCACTGGGGAGCAGGGGCTGTGCAGAGAGAGGATGGGTGAGCAGGGGGCACTGGGGAGCAGGGGCTGTGCAGAGGGAGGATGGGTGAGCCGGGGCACTGGGGAGCAGGGGCTGTGCAGAGGGGCTGAGGGGTCACTGGGGGAGCAGGGGCTGTGCAGAGGGGGTGGGGGGGTGTCACTGGGGCAGCAGGGGCTGTGCAGAGGGGCTGGGGGCTGAGGCAGCACAGCAGCCTGGCTCCAGCAGGACTAACCCCAGTGTCTCTGTTCCCTGCCAGGTGGCTGCTCTCGACCTGGACAATGTTTACATGAAGTACATGCTGGTGGTGGCCCTGATCGTGCTGGGCCACTTGGTGGTACGACGCTTCTTCAGGCTCTGACGGGGGGCAGGGGCTGGGAGGTCCAGCCAAGCGCTCTCTCAGTTCTCTGCTCTGCATGGATGTCTCCCAAGAGGGGGATTCCTGGAGCCTTCGAGAGAGAACGTGGCTTGGACCCCCTCCTGCTGCAGAGCCCAGGGTCTCTGCATCCCCAGGAGCCATGGAGAGAAGGAGGGGGGTTCCACTTTCTTGACTTTTTGAAGCCTCAACAAGCTGCTGAGGATGGGGCCTGACTGTGATGGGGCATTGGTGGGACCCCCATGTCCTCTGGAGGAACAGAGGTGTGTTGATGATGCCCGTGTGTGTGTGTGTGTGTGTGTGTGTGTGTGTGTGCAAGTGTAGGGCCCTGTCCTCTCCTCGGGCAGGTGCAGAGACCCCTCATTGCTGTCGGCTCCAGCCCAGCCCCTCCCTGTGTTTGAGGGGGGATTGCAGCCCTGGCTGCCACAGTTGTCTGTAAGCCCACATGGGGCTGCTTCACCTTCCCCCCACTCCTGAGCCCAGTACTTGAGCCTTCTCCAGCTTTTTAACAGACATCCCAACCCCTTTTTATAGGAACTCTCCACCTGCCCATCCTCTGGCAGGTGTTCCCTGCCCCAGCCTGGCCTTGGAGCCCTGCAGCTCCCCAGGGCTCAGGGGGTGCAGGGCTGGGGTGCAGCCTCACAGCACCCCGTGAGCTCAGGGGCTCTGGGGCAGCTCACCTGGGGAGCACCAGCAGGTTTCCAAACACTAAAAACCTGTGGGTGCTCTGTGGTGGGGACTCTTCCCTGCCCACCCACCCACCAGCAGACTCAGATGTCAGAGGCAGCCCAGTTGTGACCAGCTGGCATCCCTGGGTGCCAGTGGGAGGCACTAGGGCTGCATCCCATCCCTGGACCAGCTCTGTGCTGTGCCCTGGCTGCCCCCAGGGCAGGGCAATGACTTGATCATGTTCCCTTCCTGATGATGCTTGAGTGTGACTTCTGGGGGAGGGAAGCTCCTCTCCCCACCCCAAAGCTTCCTGACCTCTGCAAAATAGGGAGTTTAAGCTGGTAACTCCCTGTCCTGCCCGAGCTCAGAGGCAGGAGACCTCCCTGCTCTCCCTCACACCTCCCTCCTCTCCCTGACACCTCCCTCCTCTCCCCTTGCAGCTGCCCAGGCAGAACCAGCCTTAATTTTTTAACACTCAATCCCTCCTATTCCTGCCTCTTATTAACTGAATAGCAAACTTTTTAACCTGTTTCCATATCAAGGTCCTTCTGAGCTTATCATTTTGCCCCTGTTCCTGCAGTATCCCTTTCCTTAGTGGGAATGCTCTGGACCACGCTAAATAGAAAGGCATTACAATATTTACTGTGTTATTCTTTCTCTCCCTCTGTTTTGCTGCCCGCCCTGGGCAGGGCAGCACAGCTCCCCCGTGCCAGGACTGGCAGCCCCACCTGCCTCACCTGCCCCCTCACAAGTGCATTTCTTCACATTTATCCACACACAACTTCACTTCCCATCGTGCCACCCCTTCTCCCAACTTGAGACTTCCTCAAGTTCAAGACTCTTCTCTGCTGTGAACCAGTCTAACCAGTATGATCTGCAGTTCCCACCCTCCTCCTTGTCTCCTTTTTGGGTGCAAACACCACCAGATGGAGCCTTTTTGCCACTATGAAAATGAACTACTAATCGTTATTTCCATTTTCTCTTAATCATGCAGTCTGTTGGCAAATCATTGTCCTCCAGGCTGGTTGTCTGTTTGGGTTGTGTCTCCAGAAGGACTTTTTGGAGGTCCTTGGGGGGAAACCCAGCACATCAGTTTTCATTCACTACTTCAGACACACTTTTGGAACTCTTACCAGATCGGGGAGAGCTTTTGCTGCTCGTAATTTATTCTCATTTCCCAGATAAAGTGTTTCCCCTTGCAAACCAAATGCAATTGTTTGGCCAGCAGGCTTCAAATAAAGAATATTTTTCATGTCTATGGTAGGGGATTGAGCCTTAGTGAAGTCTGGGATACCAGAACAGAGAAGAGAACTTTTAACTCGGTGCTGTACCAAGTTTTCATTTTCTCAGGGGATTTGCAGGGAGGGTTGTCTCAGGACCTCAGTGCTTTGCCTCCCTCTGCTCTCACGTCTCCCAGCCTTCCCAGCACTGGTGAACTAGTGGGAAAAAGCTTGAACTGGGGCTGTGTGGTTGGTGTGTGGTGCTGTGTCCTGTCACTGCATGGCCACAGCCCAGGCTGCCCGTGGCTCCTGGGGCCTCTCTGCCAAAGCAAGAGCCTCATTTACTGAGCCTTTTTTAATATCACTGTCTTCCAACTCTTCCCTTCTGGATGGAGGAACCTGCCCAAGCTGTTTGCTGGTCAGAACCTCCTCTCCCTTCCAGCCCTTCCTCACGCTGGGGTTTTACACCGGTACACGAATCAGCCCTGGCTCTTCCCTGCCTTGTTCCCAGTGTCCCCACAGCTCCTTGCCCAGCCCTGCAGAAGCACCCAGCTCTCCCAGTGCTGCAGGAGGGGACAGGGTGTGTGATGGGGCAGGAAAGGACACTTTGCACTGGCTCTGGAGGGCAGGGACAGGTACACACTCCTTTTTCCAGGGGGAGAGGAGAGGAAGACAAGGTTGCCCTGGCAGCAGCAGGAGATGGGGTAGGAGCTGCCTGCAGGTGGTCACCTTCAGACAGCAGCACAGGGGCTGTGTGGGACACGGTGGGTTGCTTTTTTCTGAAAAACAAAACATTTCTCACGAATATTCTGTATTTTAAATTATATAATGTATATATGTCAAAATAAAAGTGGTACATCGAGTGCAAACTTATCTCCTGGCTGTGTGGAGGGTTTTCTTCCAGGAGCTGTGCTCCTTGCTCAGGGTGGCTCTTGGGGACGATGCTGGGACAGCTGGGACTGTGTCCCTCATCCCTGAGCCCCCCCAGACACTCCCCAGCTCTGCCCCATCACCCTGAGCTGCACCCCCTGCAGCACCACAGCCCCCGCTCCCAGTGGAGCCCAGTTTGGGACTGGCTGTGGGAGGCACCGAGCCCAGGGCAGGGCAGGGGCTGTGTCCATCTGTCCTTGCAGTGAACTGGAGGAACCTTCCAGAACCTTCCAGCCCTCACCCTCAGTGAGGCTCTGTTCTGGTGGGCTGAGAACAGGGCAGGATTCAGGGTCGCTGTGGGACCCTGTGGGGTGACAGGGGTGGCTGCACAGGGGGGTGGCTCTGCTGTCCCCAGGCAGGACAGCTCAGCTGCCCTGGCTCTGGGATGAGTCCCAGTGCGCCCCCGGCTCCATCCTCCAGTTCCCATCCCGTGTCACCACACACGGCCTGGCTGTCCCCACCACCCCGGGGTCCCCGGCCTTGGGTTTCGGAATGCCACTCGGATCAAATGAGGCAGGGCAGGATGCCTGGCCGGATGGTTGGGGCCAGACGGTGCCACAGGGTCTGAACTCAGGCCATGCCCATTTTCTGCAGAATTAATCCTGGGGAATGTGTTTGGAGCGTTGGAAGGAGGGGAGATGGAGGCTCGGGATATAAATTGCTGCAGGAGGAGCGGGGGCTCAGCGTTTCCACACCATCCACCGGGGGCAGATTAAGCATCGGAATCTGAATAAATATTTACCCCAGTCTCTGGTCTCCAGAAATAGCCACGTGTCACCATTCCCAGCTGGTACTTTGGGATCTTTGCAGTGGAATTCCAGCAGGAGGAGAGTATTCCCAGCAATCCCCATGCCCAGACCCCCTCAGCCCCCCACACTGGTGCCAGGCTGGGGCTGCCCTGCTGCCTCTGGGCAGGCAAAGGGGCAAATTTAGGGACAGAGAAGTGGCCCTAATTAAAGAGCCAGCTGCTCCCCTAATCCACTTCGTGTCCTGCCCCAAACCCAGATCAAGCCCCTAATTAAATTACCAAAAAAATAATTAAGGGCACAATATTTTTGCAGTATTTGCCTTTGGCCATTCAAATGAAATTAACCCTAAACCAGAATCCAAAATCTGGTGGCAATTTAGATCTAGAACTGGTATTTGAGCCAAGTGCCTCATTGCTAAAAGTGGGTCAAACTCAGAACACCCAAGTTTTGTGGAAATAAAGGTTTTTTTCTAGGTAATTTCCAGGACATGAAGTGAATGAGAGTGTGCAGGAGCTGGGATGTGTTTTCATGATGCTCATTTTTTAAACAGAAATCCTTCCCTGCCAGGCATGTCTCTCTCATTTGGCACATGCCTGGAGATCCTCAGCCCCTGGCTGGGATCCAGCCCATGTCACTGCCGTGGCAGGGTCTGCTCCCTCCCCAGGGTTTGTTCCCATCCACTCGTCCATCTCACTCATCATTTCTGCCCCTGATATCTGGGAATCCTCCTGGGACCTGCTGCATCAGCACAGGGGAACTGGAGGGAGCAGCCCTTGCCCTGCTGGCTGAGGGGGCACAGGAGCTGCAGCCCAAACCCCACCTGGCAGGGACTGGCACCAGCCCCTCCTCTGGAGCAGCCTCTGGGAACAGATTCCAGCACGCCCTTCCTGAGCCAGAGCGTTTCTCCCTCCTGTGAATTGGCAGCCAGAGGTGCAGAGTCTTCTGCAAATTATTCCTGATTCACAAACCAGCCTGTCTTTCCCCGAGCAGCTCCACGAATCCCCGTGGTCTGGGCAAACTCAGGAGGAGGAAACCCTGGGGTTCGTGTGCCAGTCGGACCCGGCAGAGGAGCCTGTCCCAGCACACAGGGCTGCTCTGCCCCAGGGCTCCTGTGACACGTGTGGAGCTGGGCTGGGCTCTGCCCTCCTGGCAGCCACACAGGGATCAAGGCTGGAGCGTGGCCAGGTACCCAGAGCTCTGGCAGAGCAGTTCCAGGTCTCCATATACCCTTTTACATACCTGTCTCTGGGGAATACTCAGTAATTCAATGCCCTTGGATAGATTGGTTGTAAAGGCAAAGCCCCTTCTGTTAAAGTTACTCCTGATTCAGCACAGAGATGCCCACTGTGTTCCTGACAGCAGCGTTCCTGCTGCATCCCCAGCCTTGCTGCTCCCAGCCCAGAGCTCGGAGTGCCACGGCCAGTCCTGCCTTGGGCACCTCCAGGGATGGGCACTCCAACCCTCCCCGGAGCCCCTCCCAAGGCCTGACCACCCTTTCTGGGAAGAAATTCCTCCTGACGTCCAACCTGAACCTCCCCTGGTGCAGCTTGAGGAGGGGCATAAAGAAATGAAAAAAACAAACCCATTTGTAATATCTTGCAGTGTTGTGGTTTCTCTTCCTTGGATAAGCCCTCAGTTTTCTGCAGAGTCTTTCCCTTAAATTCCCTTTGCCAGAATTCCCTCTGGCCCCAGTGTTCTTTCACCTTTTCACTTTCCATTTCTGCTAAGACTGAAGAAACACACAACCCCCCATAGTTTTTCTCCAAAGAAAACCTTCTCCGAGCATTGTTTAGATGCATTTTGACAGTTTCACGGTTCTCAGCATAAATATTTAGACGAAAAAGAAGCAGCCAGGAAGGAAGTTTATTCTTCCAGTAAAGTGGGCATTTCCTTTAAAACAACAGCAAAAATATTTTGATTTAAGTTTCGCAGTCAGTCTAATCTTGGGCTGGATTTTGCAATAAATGCAGCTTAGGGTAATATGGCTTTCTCAGTCTTGTGGGAGCCTTTAATGAACAAGTTAGGTTGGGAAACTCCTTCCATTGAGAATCCAAGGCAGGTGATCCCTTTCTTCCCAAGAAGGCTGGCTCTTGCCTTCCCTAATGCCTGAACAAAGCTTATTTCCAGGTTTTGTGCTCCTTGAGCCCTGTGAATAAATACATGTATTTATTTTTCTATAACTCAGGGGGCCGAGCCGGCCAGGGTGTGTGCAGGGAGGGGGATGCACCCGAGTCTCCTGGAGTTCCCAGTCCCTGCCGGGGGCTGCTGCTTGTCCAACTCTCCCAGTTCATTCTCTGGACAGGGAAATACCTTTGAGTTCTTCCTGCAGAAAACCCAGCCCAGGGTTCAGAGGTTTGCTGCTGCTTTTTTAAGACTCCAGGGAGGTAAGTGCTGCCTCAGCTTCTGGTTCTCCTCTCAAGGTACCCAGGAAAACCTTCTGCCTCATATTTTATACCTGGTGGACATCACACCCTCACTCCAAAGGCTTTCCTGGCTGGAAATGTGTCCTGGTCTAATTTAGGGCACATCAGCACATGCAAGTGAACTTGATTTAAGTGAGAGCTTCACTTGAAACTGCAATAGCTTTTCTCAATTAATTCTGCCGTGTAGGAAAGACCTTGAAACACAGTTTAAACTGCTCCATTAAGGCCTCATAAAGTCCTTTGTGAACACTCTTTATTCTGGCTCGCTCTAAACCAGCCCCCCACCCCAGGCTGGCACTGCCACAAGGGCTGGGAGCTGCAGGACTGAGCAGCTCAGAGGTGACAGTGCTGCTCCCACTGCTGTCCCACACCCTGCCAGGGACTCTGTACCATTTCTGCAGCTTTCCAATCCCAGGGGAAGGGCTGAATCCTCGGGGATGGCCAGACAGCCCCGTGCACATCCCCACGAGCACCCTGGCAGTGCCCAGCATCCCATGGCACAGCCTGCCCAGGGCACCTGCCCTTTGGGCTGCCCCTGCTCCAGGTCACCACTCGTGCTCCCAGCACTGCCCCGACCACGTATTGCTGTTTGGGAGCCAAAAGCAAACTATTCCATGTCCCATCAGTGCTGGGCCGGGCCAGTGAGTGTGGTTAGTTAAAGAGGCTCAGCCTGAGAGTGGCCATTTGTTAAGCTGCAGAATTTACTTGCTTGCAGTCCTCTGCCTCAGCTCGGAGCTGCTCCTGCCAGCAGGGAAGGGGAATTTATTCTTTTGGCCGCAGAGGTGCAGCTTCTGTGGGCAGATAAGGGCGAATTATCACACAGGGCAGCTCCACACAGCCCTGCCAGCACCCCCAGCACCTTCAGCAAACAGGCAGCGCCAGGACAAGCCCAAATACCCCAATTTTCCCCCAAACTCAGCCTGAACTCTTGGCTCCCAGCTGGCCACGAGCAGCACTGTGGGAGCCCCAGCTGTGGGAGCTGCAGGAATGGGGGTGTTTCTGCTTCTCCCCAATGGCAAAAAGACACCCAGGGTTGAGCCCTAAAAGATTGAGGAGCCTTTTCTTCTCTTTGTCTCACATCAGTTTGTTTCTGGGATTCGCTGTAACTGGATGGAAAAAGGATCCTGTGCCCCAGAGAAGAGCCTGTGCCCCTGTGCACCCCAACACGGCCACCAAAACTGGCCTTGAATCCTAAAAATGACCTGTTTAAAAATTCCCTCTAGTGGGAGAGGGTGGGAATTCAGCTCACAGAGCAATCTACAGTCAAGTGTTGAGGGGCTGTGGGCTCCTGCACCAGCCAGCCCACATCCACCTCACCCAAGTGACCCACTCGAAATTCCTGTACCATTTCATGTTATCCAGAGCTTTTATTTCAACATCACCAAAACCTTTTAAAGACAATTAAAAAAAAAAATAGAAATAAAAGTCGTTTGGAGGTTTTCTTTAATACCCTTTCCCCCAGTGAAATGGTGTTGTGTGCTGTGGGGTCGGGGCTGGCAGGTCCGAGGGGCTCAGGGGGCAGTGGCTGCCGTGGGGTCCCTGCCAGGGCCCCGCTGTGTCCCTGGTGGCTCCCGGGTGAGCTCCTGCTCCCAGTCCCATCCTGGCAGGCCAACCAGGACGCCTTTATTGCCAGTGTAAATCAGGGAAGCTCTGCTGGTTTCCAGGAGCTCTGCAGATTTATGCCAGGAGCTGACCCGGCATCTCTATTTTCAAATCTAGGGCGGATTGAAATATGCTGGTTTTCAATAATATATTCAGGTTAACAGGGCTTTTATATTTGAGCAATTAATCTTGCATGGGCTCAGAACCTCTCGGGACAACGTGCGGGGGTTGCTAAGAGGAGGCAAACAAACAGGGTTGTGTAAGGGAGCCCTGCCATGTCCCCCCAGCGCAGACACTGCAGCGCCCGAGCCCAGAGGAGATGGGGCTGCAGGAATCCCAGCCTTCCACGGCGTGGGGTGGGGATGGGCCCGCTGTGAGGCAGCATTACCTCATCCTCTATTACTGTAAAATGATTCAAAGCAGATATATCGAGAGAGAAATGCAAGGAAAGGCAGCACGGTGCTGGAAGGAGCCTTTCTGGAGGGTTCTGGCACTGCTCCCTCCACATGCCCAGGGCAGGAGCGAGCTGGGGGCCACGACACAAGAGATGCTCTTCATGGGTCCAGACCAGGCAGGCTCCACATCCTCGTGCTCAGGAGACAGACACCTGCCCAGGGAATGGGAGCCTGCTGGGAGCACCTGGGGCAGATCTTGTATTTCATCCCATTTTTCCATGTGCCTCACGTCTTCACACGAAGAAATTGGGAAGAAATTGTTCCCTGGAAGTATCCAAGGCCGGGTTGGACAGGGCTTGGAGCAACCTGGGATAGTGGAAGGTGTCCCTGCCTATGACAGGGGGTGGAAACTGTGTGATCTTCAACTTCCCTTCCAACCCAAACCATTCCATGATTCTATGACTCACTGATCCCTTTCTTTGCTCTGAAGCTCAAGTTGGACCAGTACACAACTATGAGGCTTCTGCTGTTTCCTTTTAATTCTTCCCCTTTGCTAATCCCCCATCATGCAGCAGCATTCCCTGCCTCCCAGATTTACCAGATCCTTGTGATTTGACCCTTAGTTTCTCCTTCTTGCAGCACATTAGACTCCAAAGCAGCCTGGGCACACAGCTGCTGCCTGCCAAGCCAACCAGCAATCGTGGGTTTGGGCTCATGCCCAAGGGAAGTTGCATTACGAGCTAAAAACTTGAATTTGGTGGGTTTTGCCAGAGCTGCCAGAGGGTGGTGAGGCAGCGTGTGCTGAGCTCTGCAGCAGAGCACTGCCTGACTCCAGTGGAAACCATTCGGGCACTTATAGTCACTGCATCATTCCATGGCACACATTTCCAATCCCAAATAGCAACAGACCCTGGAAGAATATGCAGGTGGCTGTGTGTGATTAATGAGTGCTGCATCTGTCATGGAGGGGCAATTACCCTGTGCAAACCCAGCCCTGCAAAGGCAGGGCAGGATTTATGCCAGCTGAAAATCTGGCTCTTTACACTGTTTTTTCCCTTTCTTTCTCCTCCCACAAAAAATAATTTCCTTGTGAGCCCAATAAAAGAGAAGCTTTCCCTGGTTCATGTTATCCCAGCAATATCCCATCCCATGAGGAGCCAGCCCTGCTGCCTCTGGCCATGAAATCCAGGTAATGACCCAGAACTGCAGTGAATTAGTGTTTCATTTCCCAGCCCTTGCCAACAGCTCCCTAATGGAAATTGATTTCTGGCTTTTTTCTTTTCCATTTAACATGCTTGTGTAATGTCTTTATTTTCGATTCCAGGGAATTTCAGCCAAAGGGCCGGTGCACAGGTGGCCCCTGAGAGCACCTGAGGAATCCCTGCTGTGTTAACCAGGGGCTGGGGGGCCAGGCTGGCTGGGACACCCTGTGAACGTGGCAGGGACACCTTGCACATGCAGCAGGGACACCCCACTCGTGCCCCAGCTCCTGCCCTGTGCCCACACCCCCTCAGGTGGGGGAGGTCCCAGGTGTGAATGCAGGTAAGGGGCCCAGCATTGCCACTGCCACGGCCCCGATCCCTCCTGCAAAGCTCTTCTATGATCACCCCGTCCCTTTGCATGAGACACACTTTAATTTGTACTTTCACTCCCCCTAGGGAGATTAAAGATGCCCCACCATCCCCTCCAGCCACCCCACCATCCCCTCCAGCCACCCCCTGACCGGCAGGTCCCCAAACCAAGCCAAGAGCCTGGGATGTCCATCCCTGTGGGGTCAGACCCAAACCCAGCCCAGCCCTTGCTCAGCCACCCCCAAATCCGCAGAAACTCTGCCCGGTGTGGGCTCCCCCTGTAATCTGACCCAGCCCCAGCACACACACACAAACACACCCTGTTTTCTGCTATTTGGGTAAAACTCAGCTGCCAGTTCCTTCACTCGGGGCAGCAGCAGCAGCGGGGACGAGGCTGGTCCTGCATGTCCAACCCCTTCCCTGGGCCAGGTGGAGCGAGGCACTGACACACGGTAAGGCTCACACAGCTCCTGCACCTTCAGGTACAACAGCTCGGAGGCAAAATGAGCTTTTATAACAGTGTTGGGTCATTTTCAACCCTCCTTTACCTCCAGAGCCTGGTAGTTTGGATGGCAGCTACAAAAGAGTTGGGAAAAATCTACTTTTCTAATTTTCTGTAGCATGTGGAGGAACTAGAACTCATTGGAGCTGATTCACACTTTAAAGCAGAGCTGTTATTATTTTTCTCAGTTTTCAGTTATTTCCTGGTTCTGTAGATAGTTTTATAGCCTCCTATATTGTCTGGTAAAGGAATTGTTGGTTAGAGATGGTGTCTGGGGTGTTTTTCCTCTGTGAGGGGTGAATTGGCTTGTACTGCTCCTAAACACGTTGTATTGTGGTGCTAATACCAATTAGCTCAGGGTACAGCAGAGTGTTAATTGTGAACTGAAACACTAAACAGAGCTGCCCGTGCAGGTCAGTCCTCCCCTCTGCTCCCTGTTCCAGTGAGCAGCGCTCAGGGAGCCAGCACATGTCCCTGGCTGAGGGAATTCTCTGTGCCTGCTCCTCTCCTCCTGCATTGCTTACCCCCAACCTTCCCAGGTGCATTTGGTACTTGTGCTGACAGCACCAACCTGCTGTGCTCCTGGAGAATCCTGTGAGTTACCCCTGACCAATGCTAATTTGGGTTTAATTCCTTAATGGCTGCAGAGGGAAAGTGAATATTGAGAGTGAAGGAAGGAGGGCTGAAGAGTGGCAGGTTCAGAGCTCTATAGAGACTAAAGGCAGGGAAGGTATGGGACAGAGAAGGAATGCTGGATGTATCCTTGTGCTATCCTGTCTTGTCAAGGAGCATTGTGTAATTATTAAAGCAAATTTCCCTTCCTTTTATACAAGAGGAAACCTGTGAGCAAATTAAGAAACTACCCTTGTGCCTCAACTTAGCTGCTTGCAGGGGGCCAGCAGCAGAGCTGAGCACAATATTAAATACTTCCCTTCTGCCTTAGGGAGTGGAGTGTGGACAATTAGGGGATGAAAATAGGAAAAAATGTCGTTTAAAAGTGATACTCTATTTTGGTTTTTAACTTACAGTAGGCAAAAGGCAACTTGGAGCCACTGAGGAAGGATGTGGGCTTACACTGTTGGATTCACTGTCCTGCCTCATGTCGGGGGCTTCCTTGGCTGGTTCATTAATCGAAAGGAAATACCTGTCTGGTATGAGAAGCTGAAAAAACCTTCCTGGTGTCCATCCCGCAAAATGTTCCCTATTGCCTGGACCATCCTGTACACAGGCATGGGGTAAGTTCTGTCCCTGCACACCCAGAGCAGCCCTTCCAGACTCTGCCCTGGCCCCTGGAGGGTCTGTTCCCCCTCAGGTACAGCCTGAGCCACATCCTGGCAGTGCCCCAGCCTGGCACTGCAGGCAGAGCCTCTGGCAGGGGCACGGCCCTGCACAGCCCGTGAGAGATGCCAAAATCAGCCGTGGCCCTGGGGAGGAGCAGGACCCACATGGGTGTGAGATGGGGTGGTTTGGGAGGGGTGAGGGACACAGAATAATGGAATAGAATCATGGAATATCTTGAGCTGGGAGGACCCCCAAGGACCATCCAGTCCAACCCCTGGCCCTGCACACACACCCCAACAATCCCCCCCATCCCTGTCCCATTGTCCAAACCCTCCTGCAGCTCTGGCAGCCTTGGGGCTGTGCCCACTGCCCTGGGGAGCCTGGGC
>JAWWMO010000078.1:3980493-3997666 GCA_035047845.1 Dendrocincla fuliginosa | reverse complement strand
GCCTTGGGGCTGTGCCCACTGCCCTGGGGAGCCTGGGCAGTGCCCACCACCCTCTGGGGGAAGAACCTTTCCCTGATCTCCATCCTAACCCTACCCTGGCACAGCTCCAGCCCTTCCCTGGGTCCTGTCACTGTCACCAGACCAGAGATCAGGGCCTGACGTGGATGCTGCTGTTGTGCAAACGTGACTGTCCTGTCAGTCCCTGTTGGGAGACCCTCTTACATGAGGGGCTTTGTCTCTCTCAGGGATGTATTGTCTGTGAACACTAACACGTGTCCCTCTCCACAGCTACGCCTCCTACCTGGTGTGGAGCGACCTGGGCGGCTGCAGCAGCAAAGCCATCGTCCCCCTGGGGCTCTACGGGGCTCAGCTGGCCCTGAACTGGGCCTGGCCCCCCCTCTTCTTCGGAGCCCGAAACCTCAACATGGTAACAGCCCCAGCCCCATCTCCTGCCCTGGGGTTTGGGGTGCTCGGGGCTGTTCTAACTGACATGGTGCAACTGCAGGGAGCTGCAGGAGGAGCCTTTGCTGTGACACAGCTCCCGCTGCTCCTGGCCCCACACAATGGTATCAGTGCCCCCCAGGCTCGCCCGCGATAGCCGGGTGGGAGATGGGGCACTCGGGGCTGCTGGGGCTGCACCTCCCAGTTAAGGGTCCAGGGGGACAGATAAGGCCTTTGGGGGTCACACCCTGTGCCACAACAGCAGAGTCACCGTCCCTGCAGGGAGCAGCAATGAGGGGCTTATCGGGCACGCACAATGTGCAGGGCACGGAGCTGGGGCACTGCTGGCACAGCCACACCCGGGCACTGCCCCCTCAGGTGCCAAAGCCTCCATGGAGGTGATGGAAACACACACAGGGACTTGTGTCTCCACCTGGGGTTTGTCACTCTGGGGGTGGAAGGTGCAGTTAGGAAGTGACCAGGGCTGTGGTATCACCAGGAGCAGGTTCTCTGCGTGTTATCAGCAGAAGGAGACACTGATCGCCATAAACAGAGCTAATCTGTGGAATTCGATAATGAGCAAAGAAATGAACATTAATTAGTCTTGGCTCCTGGTGTGACACATTCATATCTCACTGATTAGAGCTCAGGGCCAAGCTCCTGGGCGTTAGGATCACTCCAGCTGGCTCCTCGTGCTGAGCGTCCCCCATTGCTGTTCCACCTCACCACCTGTACCAGCCTGGTTTGTCCTCGTGCTGGGAGGGCTGTGACGTGTTCCCAAGCCCTGGAGTCACCGTGTTCTCTCTGCCACAGGCCCTGATCGACATCCTGTGCCTGGATGGGCTGGCCATAGGCACGCTGTGCTCCTGGTACCGCATCAACAGGGTGGCGGCGCTGCTGCTGGTGCCCTACCTGGGCTGGCTGGCCATGGCCACCTGCCTCACCATCCGCATCTGGAAGGACAACCCCGAGCAGAAAACAGGGAAGAGTGACTAAAAGAGGGCATGTTATGTAACTAAACTACGCTGATGTGAACCAAGATCTAATAATTTGGGGGGCTGTTTTGGGGCATGTGTCCTTCTCCTCCTCCCACCTCCATCGTGGCTGTGTCAAAGGTTTGCACGATGCACCCACGGGATCCTTCAAAGTCCCTGGGCATCCTTAGCCTGGCATCTGTTTTCTCCAGCACTGTTGAGGTTTGGGGGCTGCAGCTGTACCCTGCCCTCAGTGCCATCAGGTTAAACTCCCTCAGCCAAATTGGGATCTCATGATCCAGTCATTCAGGCAGCAACCCCGGAGACCCCTCGACACTGCCACCATCCCTGGAGAGCAGGGCTTGGTCACACAGGTGGTAAATCCCAGCTCCTCTCCTGGGACCAAACTAAAATGCCCTTCACTCGTGCACACCCATTTTTAAGGATTACTGGGTTTTTTGCTAGTTGTGCAGTTGCTTCATGTTCATGTATCACCTGGTTTGTGCTTTTTACCTCTAACTTTTTATCTGTCAGCTGCCAAGAGAGCAGGGATCTGTCTTGTTCTGCTGGTGCAAGGAGACTGGGCTCTGCCTTCTATTTGGGGAGTATCACACTCCTTCAGCTCAGTGCTCCAACATAAAGCATCAATGATTAGAATGCAAATGCTTCTCCCCAGAGGAAATTCCTCTCTTCCACCTCTCTGTGTCATTCCTCATCAGAACAGAAAAACTAATATCAGTGCCTTTGAAAAAATACTTAGTTTTCTTTTTAAGCACAGAGACACAAGAGTCTGTAAAATTCAGGAACTTGCTCCCACTGCCTTGATGGTTATAACTACATAATTGGCAAAAAGCCCCACGCAAAGTCTGTCAGGTGCAGTGCAAGTGTCTCATCCCAGAGTCCTCCCAGTCCTGAATATTATTAATCAGGGGAGCTTAAAATACAAGGAATTCCAGAGCAATGGGACCAAGCCATGTCAGTCAGACACAAGGGGTGCCTGGACTCGCTGCTGGCCATCCCTTATCCTGGCCCTTACACCTGAACCTGAGCTCTCACTGTCTCCAGAGAGAATTCACGATTATTTTTAATTGCTAAAAGCACCGTGTGTGAGGAGAAGGGGCACGAGGATCTTCCTCCTGGCCGCTGGCTGTAGATTGGGGTGCCTGAGGGGACCTGTGGGGTGGGGATGGGAGGGCTTGGCTGGGGCTGTAACATAAGTTGTATTTGCTTTTAATAAAACCAAGCCGTTACTTTTTTGAGAATAAATAAATGCAGTTCTCTTCTTTTGATCCCATTCATTAGTTTTCCCTCCTGCCTCAGGACACCTTTTCCCAGGGGTGCTGCAGACACATGGCTGTGATCTCCTGAGTAAAAGCTGCATGAGAACAGGCTGTGGAACAGCTGGGGTTGTGAGCAGGAGCGGGACCCTCATGCACAAGCACTGCCAGCAGCACTGGAGAGATCCAAAGCCACTTTAAAAAAGGAAAGAAAAGAGAAGTCCTGTATATTCCAGGGTTTTCTCTACCTGGGTGTTACCACTGCACTTATTTACAGCATCTCTGCTGTGCAGAGAGTCACATGCCAAAGGACAGGCAAACAGAGATGATTTCTCCCCCAAACGAAGGTGGTGTCTGGCTGCAGGTTCGATTCAGTGGAGTTAAAGCTCATTTAGGGGTGTCGTGCCAGAGAGAGCAGCACAGCCAGAGGAACAGGGATGAGCAGGGCCATCTAGTGAGGCTGGGAGGAATTAAACGAGCCTTTATCGTCCCTTTGGAAAGGGAAGGCAATTATTTGAATCGTGTTTAAATTGGTGACTCTAGACCTAGTTCAGACCTGCAATGTTTTAATAACATTTCCAATTAAATAGATGAACTCATATTTTGACCAGCTTTCATATATTAGTCCTATTTCCCCTTCTTCACATGTTTTTTTCTGCAGGTAAAGGAAAACTAGAATTAATAGATTTTTTCCCATGTTTCCCCTCCCCATTTTCCCAGCTGCTGGGACTGGCTGACTTGTTCCTGTTTTCATTCCAGTTCCTCCTCCTCCCATTGCACCTGTAAGTGCAGCAGGAGCTTCTCTTTGCCTCTTACCTTTTCTCACAGGCAGCAAAAGTAGCAAGAGCTCCTCCATGTGATATCCAGAACAGCTTGAAATCAATTGGCAAAATTAAATTCAGTGAAACACCCTCTTGTATTAATATTTAAAGCATCATTTCGTATATTTGCTGTTTAAACAGATACGCTAAACCCCTTTGCATAAAAATAACTTTAATGACATTTCAAAGTCATCTGGAGAATTTCTTAGACTGAGCAGCAGAGACCCAAAGCAGCCCCTGCCTTGGTGGCCCTCAGGGGGCCCTGGTTTCACAGGGAATGGTTTGGGCTGGAAGGGACGTCACAACCACCCAGTTCCACAGCCCTCCTGGGGTCGTGGCACCTCTCAGGTCACCGTGTCTGGTGACGACCCTGCCTTCTATCCACAGCCACTCTTGCCAGAAAGACAATTTGAAATTAAACTGATGGTTACACTTGGTCTCAGTGATCCCCTCCCTGCCTGCTGCATCCACAAGATTTGTGCATAAACAACACCTTTCTGCCTTCCAGCCCAGCCTCGTTTCCCAAGCCCTGTCTCGTTCAATAATTCACCAGCTGTTCCAGAAACCACTCTGGCTGCAGCAGGACGGGACTTTAATTGATTTGCTGATGTCTGGAGCCGTGTTAAAACACCCAGTCGATGCCAGGGAGGGTTTGCTGCCGTGTGCAGGTGAGGCAGCCGCTCCCCCTGGCCCTGCCTCAGCCCCGGCTGCTGCAGGACATCAATTCCTGCGCGCTCAGCACCTGCAGCGAGGCTGGGGTTGACCTTCCCCCCGAGCTGCTCCGGGGAAACCTGCAGCAGGAGCCCAGCAGGGAGGAAGGCTGTGCTGCTGGGAGCTGTCAGTAACTCCCAGTTGGGCTCTGAATTAATTGGGGAGGCAGCAGCGCCTGCCAAGGCTCCCCGTGTGACTGGGGTGTGAGGGCTGGGGATGGAGGGCCAGGGAGGGTTTGGCTCCCTGGGAAGACAAGGCAGGTGACAGAGATGGGAGCATCACCTGTCCCTGCCCCAGGGCTCACCTCAGCCCGGGTGGAGCCAGAACCTGGGGCAAACCTGTGGGACACAAGTGTCTCCAGACCCTTCCTTTAAACCTTGGCATTGTGGTGCTGCAGAGGGAGGGGAAGGAGAGGTGAGAGCCCCAGGGGCTTCCTTCTAGGAAGGGGGGAAGGAAGGAAAGAAGGAGGGAGGAAAAGCTGCCCCTGCACATCACTGCCAGTGTTTATTTATTTATCACGTAGCGGTAGTTACAGCTGGAAAAAGCAGGAGGGGGATTGCTGCCAGACAATGTCTCCAGGAGACGTTTTGTTAGTGCCACCAGCTGTCCCCTCGGAATAGAGAGCACGGCTGAGCCATGACTCAGACCCCCAGGCTCTGATTTCACTCTCCCATCTATCCAAAAACGTTCCACCGCCCCGAGAATGCCATAAAAGCCACCTTTTCTTGGCAAGGCCTTTGGCAGGCAGGTGTGTGTGCTGGGGAAGGGGAACAGCCAGGGGAACTTCAGGAACTGCTGCTGCAAGGGGGGCTCAGGGGGACCTTCTGGCTCTGCAAGAGGAGCAGAGGGAACAGCCTCAGGCTGGGACAGGGCAGGGGCAGGTGGGACACCAGCAGGAATTTCCTCCTGGAAACGCTGATTAGACATTGGCAGGGAGGTTTGAAGTGCCCAGTCCTGGACGTGCCCATCCCTGGAGCTGCCCAAGGCAGGACTGGCCGTGGCACTCAGAGCTCTGGGCGGGGGGACAAGGTGGGCATCGGGCACAGGGTGGGCTCGACGGTCCTGGAGGAATTTTCCAACCTCAGTGGTTCTGGGATTCTGTGAACAAATTCAGACCTAACAAAATAAAATATTAAATGCCTGGGGAGCGGGGCAGGCGGAGGGAAACCTTGACAAACCTCCTGCTGGCAAGTGTGTAATTTGAGGTAAGCTGAGTCTGCTGGGAGGCCCTGCCATAAACCCTGGCCCCTCTTGGCATCCCGTGCCCTCGGTGTCGCTCACAACAAGCTGATGGAAAATCCCTTCCCTCGCTGGCCCCAGGCACTAATCCCAAGCTCCCACAGCCCAGTACACACACGCACATGTTGGGGGAGCTGGGGTCACTTAAAGACAACCAGCAGGACTGATCAAAGCCCTCGCCCATCCCACGGCTCCCCCGTGGCATTGACAGCAGCTCCGGGGTGCCCTTTTATATTTTTGGCTCGGGCAGACGCTGCAGGGGGCAGGATGGTGGCTATTCCATGCACTGCCCTACAAGGAGCTGGGAAGCAGCTGGGCAAGGGCTGGAGAGAGGGACAGTCTTGGTGCCACATTCCCCAGATTAGATTAGAGCTCAGCCCCGAATGCTGTGGAGGGGTCAGGCTGGTGGAAGCTAAAGGCTGCAGGAAAGGTGGGACCCCAGCCATCAAGAGCTTCCAAAAATAAAGAGAAGTGGGTCAGAGGGACTGAAGAGGGGCTGGAATGCTGCTTTAGAGCATAAGGGTTAGAAGGAAACAAGCTGTCACTCACTGAGAGAGGATTTCCCACCCCAAAGGCACCGCCTGAAATGTCAGAGGTGACAGTAACAGGACAGGGGAGCTGGAATTTGAGCGTAGTTACCACGCAGGAGGCAAAACACTACATCTGCCCTCCAGGAAAGTATTTTAAGCTTAAAAATAAATAAAACTCTGCACCATGAAAAATATATGTTCCACGGATAGGATGTCTTGGAACTTGTCAAATCCTTGGCAGAGCTGTTGCCACAGAACTCGCCGTGCTCTGTCAGTCACCACATAAACAACCCTCATCACCAGCAAACACAGGGAAAAGGGGGTGCTCTGTCCCCAAACCTGCACTAATGATGGCACTGAGGAGAAGCTTCCAAAGATACTCAGCACAGAAAGGCAGGCTGTTAGCAAGGGAGCTGGAGAAGGTAGCCAGAATTAATTGTCTATTATAATAATTTATTACATATTATAAAGTCTCTATTACAATTATTAATTTTCTATTATAATAAATGATCTGCCCAATGGCATAAATTTATTCCCCTTTGTGATAGTGCAGGCTCCTGCAAAGCCTCTAAAGAGCTGACTATAACAGGATCACAAAGGCTGAGTTTGGCCCTGAAGCAAATATTCCCACCTATCTGATTTCTGTGGAATACAGTTTATCCTCCTCAAACTAGGAGCGGGTTTTCCACTAAGTCCTGACTGAATATTCAATCGAGTACAGCTGAATATTTCATACTAATCCAAATCATGATGATGGTGGTTCAGAGCTAAGTGCAGAGCCCACAATACTGAGGATTTGATTTCCCATGTGCTTTGGTTCCAACACGACTCCTGCACAGCCACACATTTCCCATTCCTTTGCCCAGTGGCATGGCCAGGATTAGTCTCTGGGAAAAACCTTACCCAGGTTTTCCTCAGGCTTGGCTCACATGGGGTTAATACTAAGTGTAAATGATTCAAATTTAGGGTGAGAAACTGGAAGAATGTCTTATAATCCTGAAGGAAAAGCAAAGAGAGAGAACCACTGCCCCCAGCCCAGAGATATCCCAGGACACTGGGAACTTACTGAAGATCAGGCAACGGGGAGGAAAAGTACAGAACAAGGGACAGAACCAGCACTGCTGCCCATTGTGAGTTTCAACTGGACTTTCAAATATGTGGGAGAAGGTTCTGGTTTGTGTTCACAGCGGCAGGACCTGACACTGACTCCAACAAAGGGATTCCACCCTGCCCAGCTCCCGTGCTCAGTGCTGTGCCCGGGCTGGGAGGAACCACAGGTCTCCTGCTCCTCCGGGCACTGCTGCTGGGATGCTCCAGGAGGTCAAATCCACCAGAACCAGGGATGTTTCAGCAAACCAAATGGTTCTGACCCCTTCCCCTCCTGCCTGAGCCAAATCAGTGGTCCTTCAAGGTCAGCAAGAGGATCAACTGGCAGAGGAAGGAGATGGAGAAGCTCCAGCTCTCCCTGTGCCAGGTGTCTGTCACAGGAATGGATAAATACACACTTGTGCTTCCAGGATTTTCTACCCCTTGCTTACCCCGCCCACAGCCAAGTTGTCACTTAATTTGAAATTAAAAGGGGAGCGGGAGGGATTGTTGAAAGGACCTCGAGAAAGCAAGGGAAGGAGGTGACACCAGAGAGCCCTGGTCACCCTACCCCAACCAGCCTCTGTCGCTGCTGCTTTGTTCCATATTTAGTTCCTGACAACTGTGCCTGGGGCAGGAACTCCCAGCTCTGTTTTCCCTCCTCCCTGCACTCCCACAGCTCTCAGAAATTGCTCTTTCTCTCTCCCAGTGGCCATAACTCAACTCCACTGTCCCGGAGGAGATGGCAGAGAAGCAGGAGGAGCCCAGCAATGCCCAGAACGGGGAACCCGACAATGCGGAGGAGGGCGAGGGCAAGAAGAAGAAGGTGAAGAGGGAAGATCTGCCACCATTTGAAATTGTGACAGGGTAAGAGATTTGGATTGAAATACGAGGGTGGGAGCAAAGTGGGGCTGTTCAAAGGGCTCTGCCACAGCTCTTATTGTGGGCAATTAAGGAGCATCTTCTGCCAGTGCATTTCTGAATATTCTTAGATGGTTAAGATTTACTGTGGGAGGTTTTTAATGTAGTTTTGCTGAGTTGTCAAAGGTGGACTCACAGCAGGCAGGCAGGCACACAAACCCACTGGCTGTTTCTGCAGTGCTGGTTTCCTCCCAGGGCAGACAGTGCTGCCATTGCTGCCTGATGGTTTCGGGATGGACGGACTGGCCTTGATGGGAGCTGAATATTGATTTCTTGCTGTGATCAATGGCTCTTGTCTGAGAGTTTCTCTACCCGTGGATTAGGAAAAACACCCCCGCTATGGCTGATTTCCTTGATGGGCCTGAGGGACAGATATTTCAAGACATGAAGGTTCACAGTTCCAAGGGCTCCACAGCCACAGCTGGAACCTGACTTTCACAAAAAGCCCAGCTTGCAGAAAGGCTCCAAGAGGCAGTTTTCAAGGCAGTGGAGCAGCAGTGAGCCTGGCCTTTGGAAAAGGCAGATCCCACCGAGCTCTGGTGGAAGCTGAACTCTCAGCCATGACAGAGAGCTGCAAGCAGAAAAAATCCTCAGTATCTGCTCTCTCCAAGTGTCCAAATGCTCCCTGCAGCAGTAGAGGATGCCCTATGTCATTCTCCCCTTATCAGCCACCAAGGCAGGTCCCAGCAAATAAACCAAACCCATGATTTCTTCCAGCTGCTGGAACATAAAACTCAGGCCAGGCTCTAAAATCCCCCTTGGGATCCTCCTGCCTGTGCTGTGGGCACTGATAACAAAGATTCTGCAGATAAAATTTGGCCAGTGTTCTGACAAGGACGAGTGAGGCAGGACAGCACCTCTGACTGTCACAAAATGGTGACATTCCTGTACATGGGTGGAAAAACCCTCCACTTTCTTCTCAAAATGTGTCTGCTCTGAAAAAATCCCTCCTTGGGGTGGTCTCTGTCACACATATTCACAGGAATAACAATGTCTGTGAAGCAGTGGCTTTTAAGAAAAGCACATCCCCCTGCTAGGAGTGGAGCTAAGGCACCAAAAATTGTGGATATAAGCCATTGGTCCAACTTCTGAACACTTAAAACACATAGTAAAATGAATCTCAACGAGGACATTGGATTTTTCATCCTTAGAGTACCCAATTTACAATTAGAAATGCTGAGGAACTGAGCAGCATCCTCAAACTTCCTTGCTAACCCCAAGGATCTGTGCTAATCATGGCTTTCTCAGCACCATCTTGCAATTAAATTATTTGTTGAAATGCCACACGTGTTAGAGGATTTGACAGGATTTTCCACCCCAGGAAGGTGAGAGTGAGGAAGTGAAGAAGAAATCCCTGAAAGAGGCACAGAGAGTCCAGCAGTTTTAACTTTCATTTTAAGGACACTGGGGGTTCAGAACAGGCCTTGACCTGTGATCACTGTGTGGATTTTTCTAATGATTTACAAATTTTCAGCCAATCAAGGCAGTGATGTGAATGATGAGGAAACACACAACTGCAGCCATGGAAGCACTTAAACCCAATTACGTGTCCTTTCATCTTTAGCCCTGGGATTAGGGGCATCTCATGAGTCACAGCCAAGTTCTCAGGCTGCTGCTCACAGCTCTGAGGAGTGTGGCTTCCAGAAAAAGCACTGGGAAGCCAATTACTCTGGTTAAGACTCTTGACCCATTTTTCTTCTTGGCCAGTATTTGGCTGAACACAGACCTAGTTGACTGTAATCCCAATCTGTGAGCATTTGCTGATGTTTGACACATTTATTTACACTTCCCCCAGGTGCAAATGAGGCTCCTTGCAGCAGTGATAAATAACTCCTTGGTTCCCCTTCTGACAGCATCTTCAGATAATCCACATTTCAATTCCCTCATTAGAAGTTCTTCTCCTCCTCTCCTGCCCAACACACAGTGCCAGGATCAGTCTGGGCAGCTGCTCTTTCCCTCAGCCCACCTGATTTCAGAGACTTAAATCACATCATTAGTCCAGGCCAGTGAGATTCTCACAGACTGAGGGTTCTGCCTTGAAGTTTCAATCTTTTTTTGTCTCAGTATGATCTAACAGGTCACAAAACACTGCTTCTTAGGAAAAACATTGATAAATTAGGTTTCAGCAGTTAGAAATCCCTAAAAATCACCATTTAATGATACTTTTCAGAGCAGCTGGAGAACGAAGGTTTCAACTTTTACCTTCCCATCCCCTCAGGTGAGCTGTGCCACCTGCAGCCTGCTGTCAAGCAGGTGATTTATAATGAGAGTATTGTGGGAGTTCAGTGCCTGCAAGCAACTTTTAAAAGAACTTTCCATAGACATTTTCACTCTTTCTAACTCCCTGACAGGAGGGTGGAGCCGGGTGGGGATCAGGCTCTGCTCCCAGGGAACAAGGGACAGGATGAGACAAGAGGGCTTCAGGCTGTGCCAGGGGAGGTTCAGGTTGGACATCAGGAAGAATTTCTTCATGGAAAGTGTTGTCAGGTATTGGAAGGGGCTGCCTTGGTGTTGTTTATATCCTCTATTGGAAAGTTCTTTATTGAAGTGACGTATAGTCCATGCTGCTGGGAGCACAGTTTGAGGTGAACATCCCAGATAATCTCAGACACACGCCGAGATAAGCAATAAAATCCATCTGGAAGGGCTGACTAAATCCATCTCCAAGTCAATCCATCCTGGAGTAGTCACTGCTGCTTCAACTGCTCATCAAACCCCAGACCCAACCCCTTCACTGCTGCAACTGCTTTGCTGTCAGAGAGTTAAATCAGGAATGAAACTCCATGTGACTCTGATGTATTTAAATACATGATGTTATTGTAAAACAACTTATTGTGGCCTTACAGACTTTGCTCTGGAATAAGGCAATGGGTGGCTAATGTCAGCCAGCACAGCTGGCCTTCAATCATTAATTACAGAATCATTAACCAAAGAACCATTCATTATTCAGGATACAAAGCAGGACAAGCACACCTTTTCACAGTAAGGTTGGGTTTGATCTTGGATGGTCTAGTAAACCACAACATAAATCGTTTAGTACACGGACAAATAGAGGGAGATGCAGCGACTGGTCCACGGTCCCCCCCAGGAACTGACCCAATGCTCCAAGCCTTGTCCAAACGTGCCTCTGAGACATTTCTCTCCTCTGCCCTCTCCCCAGGGAACGCCTCCCAGCCATATTTTTCAAATTCCAGTTCAGGAACGTGGAATACAGCTCGGGCAGGAACAAAACCTTCCTGTGCTACGTGGTGGAGACGCAAGGCAAGGAGTCGTCGACTTCGCGGGGGTACCTGGAGGACGAGCACGCGGCCGCCCACGCCGAGATGGCCTTTTTCAACACCATCCTGCCCAAGTGCGAGCCCGGCGTGCGCTACGACGTGACGTGGTTCGTGTCCTCCAGCCCCTGCGTGACGTGCGCCCAGCGCATCAGCGAGACCCTGCGCCGCACCAAGGGGCTGCGCCTCACCATCATGGTGGGCCGGCTCTTCATGTGGGAAGAGCCCGACATGCAGGCCGCGCTCCGCGCCATGAAGGAGGCCGGCTGCAAGCTGAGGATTATGAAGCCTCAAGACTTTGAGTATGTCTGGCAGAACTTTGTGGAGCAGGAGGAAGGGGAGGAAGTGAAGTCGTTCGTGCCGTGGGAGGACATCCAGGAGAACTTCCAGTACTACGAGGAAAAGCTGGCTGAGATCCTGCACTGAGGCTCACGTGAGTGAGGGTTCCCACGTGCTCACTCATCTCCCCAGGTCAAATTAACTCTCCTCTCTTTGTTCCATCATACCCCAGTCGCTCAGATGTACCTGGCCGGGTTTACCTGTACCTGAATACTGACAATAATCCCAGGCAGTAACTTTCCCCTTCCAGGGGAAGAAACAAACAGGGGCCCCAGCAGATTCCTAAGGGATTTAGAGACTGTCTTTTTCTCCCTCAGAGTAAATAGCTCCACAATAAAAGTACCAGCGCCAGAGGGTGCCACACAAACACCTCACTGTTTCCCACATGGATGATATTCAGGACACACGTGGAAACAGGGAGAGGAATGTAGAGAAAAGCAGATTTTCCTCACCCCACAAAGTCCAACCCCGTAAAACAAACACCATTAAAGGAAATCACAATTGTAATTGCACAATTCCCCATTTTGTTAATGAGGTGCCAAAGACTCACCTCCTCAAACTGTGAAACACAAAGCATTTAAAGCTTCTCACATGTGTCTCTTGATCCCTCCCCAGGACCTATTCAGACAAGAGCGATGAAGAGAAGTGACAGACCTGGACACTGGGACACTCCCACTTCCCAAAGCTTTGATTTCAGCAGAACAGAGAACCAACTTCTGGAAAACAAGGCTCTGTGGGACTACGAACACATACACAGACCTTTGATGTTTGGGATTTTTTGGGTGTATTTTGCTCCTCCCCCCTCCCTGCCCCAACCAAACTCATGCTGTGGTGAAAGGGATGGCAGCGACCTACAGGACAGGCTTGTGGAATCACCTTCTGGGAATACTTCATGGGAAAAGATCTTGGAACAAAAGCTGCTGGTTAGATAAATGCATTAGAAAGTCCATACTTCATAAATGGGAAAAAGAAAGGGATCTGAAGTGAAAAAAGAGGTTTTCTCCCTCTGTTTTTCTCAATAATCAGAGCTGTGATTTAATTCAGGGTCAACAGTTCTATTTTAAATTGTGATGGAGCCCAAGAACTTGATCTCAAACATATCAAACACCTTCTCCCCTTGTGTAATGGTATTTGGGATACAAAACTGGGAAAAGCAAAGTGAAATAAAGTCACTGCAAAAGGCAAAGCCCTGTTTATTCCTTCTTCTCTACTTGCAAGAGGTCCTAAATTGAACCTGACAAGCGGGACATCCTGGAACATCCCAGGACAGCCACACAGGGAGTATTTTGTAGCTGAGAAGGGAGAACTGTATGTCAAAAAAATTTCCAGAGTACACACAAGCATTGGAGAACAGGATCACTTTCCATGTGGCCCAGGCCAAGCAGGCTCCCAGGGATGCCACCAGCTAAGGAATTTTGTCACTACAGCTAAAAGCCAGACACAAGTGTAAGGAGTAAATCTGTGAGCAGCCCTGATGTCTGCTCAGATCAGCTCAATGCTCAAAGTTCCTCTTTGTCCAACTTCACTTTTCCCAGCTGTGCATTCAGCTACAGCATCTCCCCACCAAACACCAGTTTACGAAGGATGGGCAGGGAGAATAAGGACAGGGAGCTCTCTCAACACAGAGGATTTGCATCAGCAAAAAACCCCACAGAACTGACTGACCCCCAGTGCTGAGACCAGAGAATGCTCCACACACTCCACTCCCAGTGAAATCCAAACAGGAACCCTGTTAGGACACAAACTTCCCAACTGGTATGTCCATTTTCATGTTTATTCAGCACACCTGGCACTTTACTGGGCATTCAGTATGAGAAATCACAAAGATTTGTTATTGTGGGGAGCCTGTGGAAATTCCTCAGTTCTGGAACAAAACTTTCCAAAATCAGGTGTTTTCCAAAGATCTGATGAACCAGGTGTGTTACTGATTTGCTGCTTTTATGGGTGACAAACTCCAACCTACATGTAACACCTTAACTACAAATGCAGTAAACAAAAAAAACCCTGTGAAAATGCAACTTTAAACTCTACACTGAGTTTTTCAGAGCAAAAGTCATTCCCACATTCAAATTCTCAGAAAACTCAGCTCTGCAGAGTATAAATTATATAGCTATTGTATAAACCACACCCCCTCAAGGTGCATTTACCCACTTCTAACATTCCCTCCAACCCCAGTTTTCCCCCAGAACAGCCACAGGGATGAGCTCTGATCCAACAGCAGGGCACTATTTATTTAACATCACAGCATGATCCTCAGTGAGCACAAAATCATCAAACCCTATTTGTGGCTAGAAGGGAGAAATTAAACTGTTACACCTGTAACGACAGGAGAAATGAACAAGTGCCAGGTAGGACATTGCAAAACTTGAACAGAAGTGACAGGGCTCCCTGTGGCAGCTCATCAGCATCAGCCCGAACAGAAACCAACCAACCCCCGCAGCGGCAGCGGCTCTGTCTCCCTCCCCAGGAGCCGCAGGAGCTGTGTGGAGCCCCACTGACACCTGGTGGCTGCTGGGACACACTGGGAACACCGGGAGGCTTTCCACAACACCGCTGCCGCCTTCTAATTAACACACAAATTAACTTCTCTGGAGCTTGTCGCTGCTGGAAGCCTCTGTCACTGTCACTCGAGTGAGTGGCACCCGGACGCAGAACGTGCTCGCTCAGGCAGGTCAGTTCACAGGTCCCACCCTCAAAGGTGGGGAAAAAGGGGCTCTTTAACTCTGCTGCTCACAGGCTGTAAACCGTGATCTTGATGTCAGTGTTCTCAAACACCTCCCCAAGGATTGCTGAAACTTTTTCCCACTCCAGGCCATCCAGTCCACATCCAATCCTGGAAGATAAGACATCCAAAGAGCTGGAATGGCCTCATGCTGTTCCCAACCAGCCCTTGGAGCAGCTGCAGTTTGAAGTAGCCTGCACTCAGCTTCCCATAAACCAACAAACACAGTGAGAATAAGGAAACAATTCAAATTTGTTTTGTCATTATTGAGTGCATTGGGAAATGCAAATTTCATTTGCCCAGTTACCAGAGGAGTTGAATAGGGGTGAATCTTGAATTCTTCTTTCCCAGGAGGGGCTCATCTCTCAAACATCTTTTAGGCATGAAACACCCAAGTACTGAGATCCCAGCTCCTGCCTGCCTCACCTGGGCATGGAGATGTCCGTGACTCCATTGTGCAGACAATGAGCTTTCATGGCTTCCAAACTCTTCCGCATGTTCTCATACGTTGGTTTGTGAGAAACCTTCTTCTTTGTAATCTATGTCAAAACATAAAAGGTCAGTTGTGCCTTTGGCATGACCAGGGCAAACTACTGTCTGTTATAAAACATATTCCATGGCATTCTGAAACTCCCCACCCAGATTTGCTACTGTGGAAAGACCTGAACAAAGCAATATGTTCACAGCTTAGAATACTCTAATTTAGCTGTCAGTTCTAACCATGTAAAGGTTAAATGTACATGCACCAGAACAGCTTGGCTGCTCCTCAACCAGCAATGTCTGAGTAACACATCTAACACTTCTTGTTGAGACAAACATTGCAGAAACTGCCTTCCCATACCTGAAGGAAGCCCACCAAAACGAGAGAGACTTTTTTACAAGGGCCTGGAGTGACAGGACAAGGGGGAATGGCTTCACACCGAGAGAAGGCAGGCTTGGATGGGATATTGGGAAAAAATTTACAGGCTGCTTGGGAAACCTGGGGCTGCCCCATCACTGGAAGTGTTCAAGGCCAGGTTGGAAGGGGCTTGGAGCAATCTGGTCTAGTGGAAGGTGTCCCTGCCCATGGCACAGGGTAGAACTGGATGAGTTTAGGGTCTCTTCCAACCTAAACGCCCCCAGGATATTAAAGCCTTCATGATTTCAGATATTATAGTTTATCTACAGGGAGGTGCCCCAGTGACATCCCAGCTCTTACCAGGTAGTAAATGTACCGCTCATCTCTCTGCAGAACGGCCACCTCCCCCGTCTTCTTCTCTGAAGGGCAGAAATCAAGGCATTTTTAAAACACCCACATCCACGCCACAACCTTGGAGCAGCCTCCCTGCTGGTGGGCAGGGCTGTCCCTGCAGCAGCTGCAGGCCCCACTCACGCTGGTCCAGCAGCTCCTGGACGCCCCCGAACTTCTTCTTGAAGAGCACGGCGATGCCGGCGCCCATGCGGCAGTCCTCGCTGATGCAGTGCGCCAGCGCGTCCGAGCCCGGGCACGAGAACAGGTCCCCCTTCACCTCCCGCAGCTGGGGACAGCACACAGCCAGGGAAGGCAGCAGGGTGAGCACACGGGGGCACGGAATGCCCTGGGGACAGCCAGTGTGCCCAGCCTGCACAGCAAAGAGGGGGAGGCTTCGAGAGGCGCTTCACAAACAGAGGGGCTGGCACGGGTTACACACCCCCCCAGAGAGTTTGAAACTCAACACACAGAATGACAAACCCCAATACAGAGAATGACAAACCCCCATACTGAGAAGTAGAAACCCTTTATGCAGAATTACCAACTACTATCTTTACTACAAGATCATTCATGAGCATCACATGCCAGGCCAGCGGTTTATTTTACAAAATCAAAGCCTAAAAGGAGAATCATGTGGTAAGAGAGCACAGCTGGATGAGTGCACACCCCCAGCACCACCAGTGTGTCAGTGCTGGCAGTCCCCAGGCGTTCTGGCAGCAAGGTGAGCTCAGTGCTGTTGTACAACACCTGCACCACTGACAGAAGTACAAAAGCACATGAAATGCAGCACTAGCAGCCACTTTGCTCCCAAAAGCTGCAGGATACAAGCAGTGCTGTTAGAGCTGGAGTAAGGGGAAGGCCCTCTGTGCAGAGACACGTGTCATAGCAATACCCCATGTAACCCATTTCCTACGCACTCTCTCCTCCTGATCCTTGGAGAGGTCGGTGGCCATGGTAACGTGGGGTATGGAGAAGGCTCTTGCAGCTGGAAAGATGAGAGAAAAACAGTTATTAGGAACGCCGGGACTGGCAACAGGCTGGTGTGCCAGAGAGTGCGAGGCTGAGGGCTGGTTTATCTGGGACAGCCGGGACTGTGGTGACGGCCCTGGAACAGCCAAAAGGGGGGGCGAGTGCGCCCGAGCGGGAACAGCGCGCCCCCCCCGGCCTCCTCCTCCTCCTCCTTCTCCTCGTCCTCCCGCCCCTCAGGGCCCCTCGGCCGCCGCACCCGCCGTGACCGCCGCGATCCGCCGGGCCGAGGCCGCGGCCTGCGCCACGCCGAGCCTGCCCAGCACCGCCCACATCGCTGCGGCCCGGGGGGCACGGCGGGGCCGCCCTACACACCGGGGAGAACCCGCCCCACACACCCGGGAGAACCCGCCCCTCACACCATGGGGGATCCGCCCCATACACCATGGAGAACCCGCCCCACACACCGGACAAGATCCGCCCCGCACACCGGGGAGGACCCGCCCCGCACAAGATGGCGGCCGCGCCGCTCTGTGCGCGCGGGCGGACCCTCTCTATGGTTCCGGCCCAGAACATTCCGGCCCGGGGGGCGGAGCTTGGCACCGCCCCATCCATCGCGGGGGGCGGGGCTTTCCCGGCG
>JAWWMO010000078.1:3952132-3979641 GCA_035047845.1 Dendrocincla fuliginosa | reverse complement strand
CGGGCCGCCCCCTGCCCACCTTCCTCCTCCTCCTCCTCCTCCTCCTCCTCCTCCTCCTGCCCCCCGAGCTGCCCCGGCCGCCCCCTGCCCCGCCTGCTCGGCCTGGGCCCAGTTCAAACCAGCCCCGACGCTGTTGGTGACACTGGTTTGCCCTCAGCGAGGGGTGTCTGCTCAGCAGACTGTCCCTGAGGCGGCCACTGGGACCTCTGTGTAGATGAGTGTGTGTATGTATGTGTAAATATACAATTTTTTTGGTGTGCTGTGCAGGGCCAGGAGTTGGATTTAATGATCCTGGCAGGTCCTTTCCAGCTTAGATATATCTGTGTCACAATATCCTGTACCTAGACCCGTCTATACAGATAGATATACAGTGTGTCTATGACTGCCCCTGGAACTGGACCCCTCCGTGGTTCCCAGAGCGTTCCCAGTGAGGAGGAGCTGCCATCCTGCCATTGGGACATCCACCCCTGCCCTTTAAAATGGAGCTGGGCTGCCCTGTGGGTAAGGAAGGGAAGGAGATAATCCCTTGGAGGGTGAGGAGCCAGCACGTGTGAAATCTGGTGTGGAGCTTTGGCCAGGGCAGGTGCAGTGTTAGGATTGCAGCGCTGCTGACGTTTTAATTAAACAAGACAGGCTTGATCCCAGGTCTGGGCTGAAGCATTTCCAAGAAGTGTTTTGCCTGTGCTTGGTTACTGGTTGGAGCATTAAGGGAAACAGAGAGCTCTTGGCAAATACGGTGTCCTGGCATCCTGTGCTGGATGTGGAAACACTCCCCTGGAGAGGGAACCGTGGGAGCTGCTCCCTGGCAGGCCCACGGGCTTTGGGGGCAGAAGTGAAGTGTCCAGAGCAAAACTGAATTGAGACCCATGACAAACACCAGCATCTTTGGAAAGAATATTTGCCCCCTTTTATTCTGGCAGGCTGTGAAGAACTGTTAGTAATAGGCAAAGGATGAAACTAAACCAGCAGCAGTAACCACAGCAACTGTTCCAGGGAGTCTGTGACTAAACTCTGCCTACATTCCTTGGAAAACGGAGGGAGCCTGAGGGGGTCTGTTGCTTTAGGCTTTGAAAATTAAAGTTACAGGCTGCGTTTCCTTTCCCTGATGTAGCAGGTACTTGTTCAGTCATGACAGAAATCAAACACCTTGTTACAGGAACAATAACAGTTCTTCTTCCCTTGTTGGTCCTGTGAGAAGCAAGGTGGGGCAAGAGGAGGTGATGGAGCTGTTGTTTTATTTCAGCAGTGTGTTCCTGTGTGTAGGGAAGGAGCCAAGGAATGAGAGGCAGCAACAGGGTGGAGGCACTGGGAAATCTGCTGGAGATTCCCAAAATATATGAGGAATATATTTGAATATATAAGTTCTTCTTCATGGAAGAAATTTCCCCCCTATGAAGATCAAGAGTCCCTGGCACAGGTTTCCCAGGGAAGCTGAGGCTGCCCCATCCCAGGAAGTGTCCAAGGCAAGGTTGGATGGGGCTTGGAGCAACCTGGGCTGGTGGGAGGTGTCCCTGCCCAGGGCAGAGAGATGGAACTGGATGAGGTTTAAGGTCCCTTCCAACCCAAACCATTCCGTGATTCTATGACAGGAGGAGGAGAAGGAAGAAATATGAGTGGTGTGTAGTGGGGGAAGGAGAGAGCTTCACTTAGCTCTGCTCAGTTCCTGAAATGTAGTTTGGTTTTGCACCTAAACGTTGTCTTTTGGGAGGTCCTTAGCAGTAACACTCCCCCCATAGGCAGCTGTCTGTGGCCCAGGACATGCAGAGTCACAGGGGGAGAGGAACAGGTTCAGAGCTCCCCTTGGAGTCACAGGATCAGGACAGAACTCAGTCAGTCAGGGTAGATGTGCCTGAATTGGCCCCTCTGTGTATTCCTGAGCACTCTGAAGAAGGTGGGTCCCTGATGGAGCAGCAGCTCTGGTTCAGAATCCTGCCCTGGGGGCAGCAGATGCTTTACAGCTCCAGCCAGACAGCACAACCCTTCAGACTTTCCCTCTTTGCCAGGTGCCAGCCCGAGGTGTGCGTGGGAGCCGAGGCCATGGAGCAGTACACGGCCAACAGCAACAGCTCCACGGAGCAGATCGTGGTGCAGGCTGGGCAGATCCAGCAGCAGGTATGGAAGGTGGGCACGGGCAGCTGGAGTGGTCAGTGCTCACTGACACACCCTTTGTGTCCCCAGAGGGTCACAGGAGCGCTGAGGGGCTTTGTGATCCTGCCTGGGGACATGTTCACCTGAGTTCTGGCACCTGCTCAGGGATCTGACTTGACTGAGGGTCAGAGTAAATGTGGTTTTTAAAATACACTAATTATAAAGTTAAACTGCAGCTATACACATTGCCAGATTTCAGTGTAGCAGGGAGTTTGCAAACTGGTAGGGACGTGAGGAGAGTAACAAGTCTCAGAGCTGAGGAAACAATATGAACAGGAACAGGGAGTTGTCCACAGGAGCAATGTGGATTCCCCCACATTGAAGCAGGTTTTGTTCAAGCCCACAGAGGCTTCCTCCCAGCTTCCTCAAATGAAGTATTTATTGAGATTATTAATTTTAAAACTACAAGTGGATCAAAACAAACACAGAGTACAGGAATTAAACAAACTGTGTAGCTTGGAATGAGCTGATCCCTTCCAGAAAGAAGTTCCTAGTTCATGTTACAATGTGCAGATGAGTAGTGCTGGGTTTTTAAGGGCTTGTTGATTTTTACTGTTAAGCTTTCCCCATTCAGATTTCGTGATGTATTTTCAGATGAGTTGTTCTGCCGAATTTTTGTTGCATTTTCAGTTCTAGTTCAAGGCAAGAGGAGGTTGTCAGTTTGTCATGCAAAAGGATGAGACACTTGATCATGTTCTCAGTGAGATCTGCTTTGCTTTGGCTTCAGCAAGGACCACCTTCTTCCACTGAATTTAATTAACTTCTTCAGTCAGAACAAGATTGCACTTGAGGTTAAAACATTTTACATTAAGCATTATCAAAAATACCTGCTTCCAGCAGATAACTAAAGATCTATTTGGTTTTATTGACACTTTCTAGGTAAAGAGGAGATAAAGCCATCCCTTGGCTTTCCTTGTCAGTACATGCTCTTAAAGCCTGTATTTGACATGAAATGTTTTTCTGAAAGAAGTTGTTTTAACAGGCTCTTGCAGTGCAGCTCTTAGGAGAGAGCTGTTCCTTCATCTCCCCAATGCTAACACACACAGATTATTTTGGGACTCTTACCAAGGAGGCTAAAGATAGAAAAGGCTTTTAGCTCTAACTGCTCTTGCAGCCTCTCCAGATTGTCCTTCAAGGTCAGTGGTGGGCAGAGTTGAAGCTCAGACTGTGCTGCCAGGAGCAGCCTTTTGGTCTTTGTTGTGACAAATCAGCGTGACCAAAACCTGGAACCCTTCACAGTGAGAAATCTGGGCAGTGGAAGGAGTACTGTGCAGAGTAAAACCCTGAAGCTGAGCTTTCAGATTCTGCAAAACAATCCCTCCTGTCCCTTGTAGGTGAATGCAGTTGGGATATTGAAGCCTGTCAGTGTCATGTGCAGTTTTGTTGGAATTCCATCCTTAGGTTTGCTAAACGTTCACATTCCTCATGTTCCCAGAGCAGTGTGTATGAATTTTACACTCACCCTCGTCATTGTCTCGTGGCAGAGCTGTGCATTTCCCTGTTTCAAGCTCTCCCTGTTCCTGTTCCCAGCAGCAGGGAGGTGTCACTGCTGTCCAGCTGCAGACTGAGGCCCAGGTGGCATCGGCCTCAGGCCAGCAAGTCCAGACCCTCCAGGTAGTGGTGATCTCTCTAATCGTGTTTCTGAGCACTGCATGACCCTCCCCAGCACCACATATCTAATGCTGTGTTTTTTCCAGGGTTTGGGGAGGAACAGGAGGATTTGGTAGCAGCAGTACCTGTGCTGGATGCTGGCTGTAGGGTTTTCCATGGCATTGGAGCTTGAGTGGGATCTTGGGTGCAAGCCAGAACTCCTGCTGCATTCAGGAATTGCTGCTGCTGTGATTCTGGAAGGGAGTAGTCATTAAATGGGACTTCAAAGATAAAAACACTCAGATGAGGAAGTGACAGTGGAGATAAACCCCAAAGATTTCCTGTAGTTCCAAGGAGATGAGGTTTCTGATCTCCCCTGTGAGGAGTTCTGTGCCTTCACTACATGACAGACAGGCAGAGGTGGTGGGTGAGCCCTGAGCTTGAAGAGTGGAACCTTGTCCTGTGACTAAAAGGGCACCTGAGGACAATATTGGCCTCTCTGGGACTGAGTGATCCGATTTCTTATTTACAAATGAACAACACGGGAAAATTAAGGAGCAGTGGGAATCCAAACAGTAAATGCACCACAGATGAAAAGAAATAATTTGTCTCAGTGTGAAGTATTTTCTGTCTGGCAGGCCCCGTTTCCTTACCTCACACAGGCTTGACAGGGGCTCTCAAACCCTTTCTAAAGCAGTTGCCAGACCCTGGGCAGCCATAGCATTTAGAACTGCACTTTACTCTCAGTATTTTGGTTTGCTTTGCTTTTGAATTCTTCAGAGCAGGAGAGTTCCAGGGGGCTGGACTGGTCTTGCCAGGGGCAAAGTGAACACAGCATTTTTTATGTTCAGAGTTCAAATCTGAAGCGCTGGCTGACTTGGATTGCTCGGGTCACTGTGGCCTCTGGTTGTTGTTATGTTCCCCACCCTTTTTTCATTTTGTCTTGCTCTACTTCATTAACAAAAGTCCTGGAATGTATCGTTTTCCTTTCTGCTTACTGGATCTGTGCTGCTGCTGCCTGTGCTTCTCCGTGGCTGACCTGAGCATGCTCCTCTGTAATGCAGCCCCAGTGCTGCTGGTGTGTTGAGGGACGTGGCTGTGACCTGTACAGGCTGAGGGGCAGGAGTGTCACAGGGGAGAGGTGACCAGGGAAGGGCCTGTCACTGAGGTTGTTCCCTGCATGTGGTGGCACCTCACCCCCTGAGGTGTGTGAGCCCTGCCAGGTGTCCTCACTGTCCCAGCTTCCAGAGATGCACAAGGAGAAACCCAGGAACTCAGTGACTCTTTACCATGTTATGTTGCTCCTGTTCCTAAACAGCTCAGAGCTTGTGAGTGATTCCCTAGGTTGTAATTCATTTCACATGTAGGCTGTGGAGGCAGAGTATTTTCCGAGATAAATCTCTAGATTTTGGGGATTTGGCAGGTGAGGGTGTTTAAACAGAGAGGTTTTCTCCTTCTTTTTCTTTTCATGGCCCTTTTTCCTGGTGGCCAGAGACACACCTGGGCCAAGAGTCCAGAGACTCTCATGCCAGACTTATAAGAGAATCCCAGACTGGTTTGGGTTGGAAAGGACCTTAAAGCTCATCCAGTCCCACCCCCTGCCATGGGCAGGGACACTTTCCACCAGCCCAGGTTGCTCCAAGTCCCGTCCAACCTGGCCTTGGACACTTCCAGGGATGGGGCAGCCACACTTCTGGGCACCCTGTGCCAGGGCCTGCCCTGCCTTATAAATATATTTGTGTTTATAAATCCACTCTAAGCCTTACTGGGCCCAGAAGTGGCTGCTGCTCATCTGTTTTCACTTTTCCTCACTGAACTACGTTTTGTGTTGCTCCAGTTACAATTTCACTTAATAACCATGAAGAGTTTCTCTAAGCACATCACATGCTCCGTGTCCATCAGGAAATGGAAATGTTGAAGGCATGAAATTGGAGAGAGCTGAAGCCACCCCAGAATCTCCCTGTCAGAGCAGCTTATCCAGAGCTCTCTCAACAGGAACCCCAATTAAGGATCAGTAATTGTGATGTGGATAATGGAGTTTCTTTTATTCTGCTTTGCTCTTGGGCTGTGCATGAAGGTAGTTACTGTGGCTGGAAACTCTAGCAATGCTTTTCATGCTTTATAGCAATGAGACTGCAAGAGAAACAGATAATTTACTAAATCCAGGAGCACATCCTGGAAGAAGTTTTAGAAAGCAGAGCTGTTCTGAACACAGGTTAGTGCCTCTTGCTGGGTTTCTGTGGCCACCACGTGGGCACGGGTGAGCTCCACGGGAGCGTGGGGGTCGTGGGGTTTCATTGTTGTGTGTCTGTGGTCGTTTGCAGGTGCAGGGGCAGCCGCTGATGGTGCAGGTGAGCGGCGGGCAGCTCATCACCTCCACGGGGCAGCCCATCATGGTGCAGGCCGTGCCCGGCGGGCAGGGCCAGACCATCATGCAGGTCCCGGTGTCCGGCACGCAGGGGCTGCAGCAGGTGAGGCAAACCACAGGGGCTGGTTCCAGCTCCCAGGGCACACTGGGCAGCCCTCCCAGCCACGAGGGCTCTGCCCTGCCCCAGGCACAGGGGGCTGTGCTGCGGGGCCGGCAGCGAGCGCCGTGTCAGGAGTGCAGGGAAGGTCTGCTGTGAACTCAGTTTTTATACTTTATGGCTCGGGGCAAACCCTTTGGGTGAAGTCCACTGAAATACAGCTGGGCTGGGGTTTTTTCCTACAGTCGTGGAAGGGTTTGGGTTGGACAGGACCTTAAAGCCCACCCTGTTCCATCCCCTGCTGTTCCACGAGTCCAGGCTTTTTGTTTGTTGGGATATTTTTGTTCCTTTTACCTGGCCCTTGCAGGGTACTTGGGGATCCAGTGCCTGCTCAATTAATGGCTCAGAGAAAAGATTTAAAAAGAAAAAAGAAAAGCTTGTTGAAAATAACTCCTGTACTCATCTAATATGTGATGGCTGAAGGGGAATTTAAACATCCCCATTGCACAGAAGGCAATACTGTAGAATGTCTGGAAGGTGGATTTCTTTGGAAACAATTTTCTGGAAATACTTGTTTTGTAAATTTAAAGAGGTGGTCGAAGTGTGTTTGTTTGTGAAGCAGAGGGAAGAACTGTAACCATGGCATAATGGAAGTGTCCTGGTGATTTAGAGCAGGATTTAGGAATCCAGTTCAGCACAGTCCAGGAAGGCAAATGATGTCTTGGTGTTTTGAGAGATTAATTTAAAATTTCTTTCATTGAAAACCAAAGAGGTTTCTTCCAATCTGGTTGTTGGAGGAAAATCCATAACTGGGTATTTAAGCACAAGCTTCAAACCATGTTCCAGTTCCTTTTTTTTTCCTAATCTAAGAATGTTCCATGGTGGTGGAAAGACTTTGCAAAGCTGAGGACAACTTTATATATACCAGGAGTACTTCTGTATGCTGGGTAATTAACACTCCACAGATGTCTTAAATCTTAGTCCTCTTCTTCTTTCACCTGACTATTATTATTACCAGTTTTGTGTGAATAATTTATTTCTTCTGATTGATTTCTTGTGTGAGCAGTGGAGAACTGCTGGAGCAGTGACACAGCATGTTGGTCCCTCTGCTGTGTGGCTGTGGTGCTGTGTCACAGGGAGGAATCCACTAAAACTCCTCATTTTAAAATGAGAAAAGAGAAGACTCGGTGCTTTCTTTTTCTGTGCAACAGTAAATCATCCTCAGAGATGACTTGGTCATGCTGAGGCCAAGGAGGGAGAAATCAGAGGCATAGTTAATGTTCCTTTCTGACTCTTTCTTCCACAGATTCAGTTGGTCCAGCCAGGTCAGATTCAGATTCAAGGTGGGCAGGCTGTGCAGGTACAGGGGCAGCAGGGCCAGACCCAGCAGATCATTATACAGCAGCCCCAGACTGCAGTTACTGCTGGCCAGACACAGGTAACTGCACCAGCATGAAAGGCTTTTCTGCAGAGGAACAGGAGGAGAAACTTGACAAATGACTTAAGATGTGGTTAAGTAAAAAAGGGAAAAAAAAAAAAAGGAATTATTAATATTGAGGAGAACTTGAGAATAAATGTCATGTTTTTGTAGTGTTTTCATACATAACTCTGGGGCAGAATAACTAGATTGCATGTTTTTATCCATTGTGTCTCTGTATTTTATTGGTTCGTGGTTGTTTTTGTCTCTTTGTTGAATTTTGAAAACATGAAGCATTGCTAATTCCATACTTGGGCCATTTTGTGGAGTAGTTCAGTCACACCTGGGGTTTCTGCTGATGCTTTTGGTTAGGACCAAAATTAAATTTTGGAGCAGAATATTTCTTGCTTTCATGTGTTCATGGTGAGACAGGAAACCTAGAATTTGTTCTTTCAGTATTGAACGCTACACTGTTAGAAAAGTATCCTACATGTGCTTCAGGTGTTTTATCTCCAGGTACGTGGTTTGCACTTCAGGCTATTTCTTGATGCTGGTTATGAGGCACCAGAAATAGATGCCTGGAACACCTCAAGCACCATGTGTTGATTCAGGAATTGTAAAAGGTGCCAGAGAATCAGCAGTGTGTGAGGTCGCTGTGCTGTGTTTTGTTTAGAGCCAGCAGCAGATAGCAGTGCAAGGGCAGCAGGTGGCCCAGGCCGCCGAGGGCCAGACCATCGTGTACCAGCCCGTGAACGCCGACGGCACCATCCTGCAGCAAGGTAGGGCTGTGCTCAGGCCGGCCAGCAGGGGCTCCTCAGGGGCTCCTACACCCTGCCCTGGAGGTCCTGCCAGAGCCACCCCGAGCTGGGAGTGCTGGGGGCACAGTGGTGGGGTGTGGATGCCCCAGGAGGGGTTGGTGTTCTGCAGGAATTCGCTCCGAGGTTCTTCCCCCAGAACCATAAGATGGCTCTTGCCTTTGGCAGGGGCTGTTGGGGTAGAAACCCCTAATGTTGCTGTCACAGCTCGAGTGCATGGTCTCGTCCCTCACACCGGGGTTACTGTGCAAAAACCAGGAATTCTGATGTAACTGAATTGCTTCCATGCTTTCCTGAGTCTCTGCATGCTATGCAAGGATGAATGAGTGAAACTCAGAAGTGGGACTAATGGTGTTCCCTTCTTTTTGTGTGCGTGTTTCTGTTTCGTTTTTCTTTTTTTTTCTTTTGTGTTTTACTTCCTTAAAGTTACAGTCCCTGTTACAGGCATGATCACCATTCCAGCAGCCAGCCTGGCTGGAGCACAGATTGTCCAGGCAGGAGCCAACACCAACACCACCAGCAGTGGCCAAGGGACAGTCACAGTGACACTGCCAGTGGCTGGAAACGTTGTCAATTCAGGGGGAATGGTCATGGTAGGTGTGAAACTTCCCACTGATGTCTTTGAAGGCTGAGGTTTAAGATTTGTCTGTACAGATCTGCCTGGATTTTCACAAGGGTGACAGGATAGGGAGGAGTGGCCTTAAGGTTTCAATAGTTTGAGGCAACTGTTGATTTTCTTGAGGACTCCTTAAGATTTAGGTCTCTGGTTGACAGAGATGTTTCCTGCCATCTCCTGTTTCTCTGTGGTGTGAGGCCTTTTAACTGGAATCTTGTTGGTCCCCACTAGATGTCAGCAGCTCTGCAGTGTTTGCTTAGAAACGCTCTGAACTTGGCATGTCATTTAAGTTAGAGATAACCTAAAAGAAAGGGAAGCACTTGGCACATCCTGTTTGTTTAGCTGTACAAGAAGCAGCAACATGGTCATGGAATTGTGTAATTATTGGGATTTTGCTTTTATCAGAAAAAAAAGCAGGACTGAGAAGTAATTGATTTGTTTCAATTCGTTCTGCAGTTTGAGAGCAGCTTTATTGCTGCTTTTAATTTAAGTAGCTGCATTATCTGAGCAAAACCCAACCACTTTCCCTTTTCATGTTTTGATTTTTCAGTTGTTTTTAGTGTTCACTTTGTGTTGTGAGCTGCAAGCACTAAACCCTCCTTCTCTGTGCAGATGGTACCTGGAGCTGGGTCAGTCCCAGCCATCCAGAGAATCCCCTTGCCAGGGGCAGAGATGCTGGAAGAGGAGCCCCTCTACGTGAATGCCAAGCAGTACCACCGCATCCTGAAGAGGAGACAGGCACGGGCTAAGCTGGAAGCAGAGGGCAAAATTCCCAAGGAAAGAAGGGTGAGAATAAACCTTGGATCTAATACAGGGCTGCTCTGTGAGAAAGGCACAGAATCCCACCCAGGCTGGAAAATGAGGGGTAGAACCTTGGTGTCCCTTGATTTTTGAATTTTGTTGTGCATCAGCTACATCACAGCCGATTTTTGAAGTCCCTTGAGGACAGTCCTGCTTCCTTTGGGTCCTTCGAGGTGTCTTACAAGTGGGTGTAGGCTGCAAACACCTTATCTGTGGGCAGGGGGGTGATGGGGACTGGGCAGCCTCTTCCAGCAGTTGGGAATTGCCCCTCAGGAGTCAGTGATGTGGGAGTTGTGGCTGCTCTCTCATGTCCCCTTTCCCTGTGCTGCAGAAATACCTGCACGAGTCCCGGCACCGGCACGCCATGGCCCGGAAGCGGGGAGAGGGGGGACGCTTCTTCTCCCCCAAGGAGAAGGACAGCCCTCACATGCAGGTGGGTGCCACTGGCTCTGGCTTTTGGACAGCTGCCCCTTTCAGGCCTTCACCTCACCCCTGACAGGTGTCTGCACTGGTTTGTGTGGGGTTTCTGGGGGTTGCTGACCCTTGTCCCTCCCTGCCTTTGAACTTGTTTCAGGCATTGGAAAAAACCCTCCTGGCTCCCTGTTTGTCCAGAGCAAATGATGTTTGCCTTGAGAAATTTAATTACAGTAATGTGGATGAAAGTGTATTTCCTTTGTATTTCTTAGGGCAAACTCACCCAAACATTCAGTGTTTGTAAAACAGCCTTTCTGGTTGGGTACCAGGACTGTTCTTTTAGGACATGAATTTAAGGTAGAGGCACCTTATCTTATATCTGATGGAAAATTAAAAGCTGGGAATATCTGATTCTTAGCTGCTTGTTGATTTGCATAAGAAGTGCAAGGGAGGTTTCAAAGGAAGGGACACAATGGAGTAGAATTAGCAGATTCTGTTGTTGGTCTGTGCTTTAGAAGTCCCGTGGCTTTAGGGAATATTTCTCATTCTGAAGTAGAGTCCTTCCCAAATACTGAACCAGTCCTAGGTCTTCCTGGTTACCAGGAACAGAACCAGAACCTTCTTGGGAACTGTTGGGATTTTTGTATTCCAGTCTCCAACAGTGGCCTGTAAAACCCAGGAAAAATAGGACACATGTCAGAATCAGGAGAGGGGCAGGGGTATCTCCTCCTGATGGTTGTGTGTGCTTCCCTCTGCCTCATGGAAAAGTGTTCCAACCTGGGATGTGTTTTGTGTCTGCAGGATCCAAGCCAGACCAACGAGGAAGCAATGACACAGATGATCAGGGTCTCCTAACCACTGCTTCCAGGAAAAAACTCCTGATGGAATTCCCATCCCTCCTGCCAGTCTGTCCTGCCTCTCCAGTGTGTCCTGCAAGTCTCGGAGTGGGGCAATCACCATGTCACAGCCTGTCCTTTTCTCCAGAGCAAGCACCACGTGTTCAGGGCGTGGTTGAGATTTTAATTCAACAAGCAGAAACTTCCAGACTTCCTCGACTCACTCTCCTGATCCAGCACAGGGAATTTGGAGCCTGACTGCTCGTCAGCTGCACCCCAGGACTGTGTTTGCCCAGCAGAGACTTATTGCCATCCATCCTCACACCCTCAGACGTGTTTCCCTGAACTGGTCCCTGTCGTTGCACTTCTGGACCTGGCAGAAACTGAAGGGGATTCTTTTCAGTTCCACTTTGTAAATGTGTAAACAACAAGCTCTTCTCTGGGAAAGGTTCAGCCATTCAGTCAGTGATAGAAATACTCAAGATTACTACAGGACTTGATGTATTGTGTGTCTGTTCCAAGAACTAAGGTGGTAGAGGGTGATGTGGGGAGCAGGATTTCATTAGTAAAAGCAGTCTCTGGGTGGTTTTTGTATGTTTATTGCCAGTAGTTGTTACTTTGGAAGAAAACTGGATGCGAGTATAAAAGTGATTGAAACTTTTAAGTGAGGCTCTTCCAAAGGATTTTTTGTTTGAAATCTTCTCTCTAGCCTGCCAGTCAAGTGCAGGGCCCCTCCAGAAGACTTCAAATCCTTAGTCTCAGAGTCTTGATGAGCTTCATGATGGTATTTCTTGATGCCTAAATCAACTCTGAGCTCTCCTTCTCCAGAGGGGGGGATGTTCCATTCCAGCAGCAGCTGGGGCAGCTCACCCCGTGCTGAGGCACCTGAAGGACTGTTGGCAGGTGAAGGCAGATACTGAGGAACCTTTCAGGCTTTTTATAGATTATTCTCTTCAAAAGTGGCACTTAATGAGAGAGGAGTGCTTAGTTTTTAAAAAGGGACTCTTCAATGACCTAGAGCTGGCTTCAGGCTGAGTATCTCCACAAAACAGATTTATCTTTAGTTCTGTAGCTCATTCCACATTCTAAGCCTACTCCATTCTTACTGCTTTGAAATTTGGTGATGGGAGCAGTAGCCAGAAGCATTTAACAGGTGATCTCACATCACTCCATGCCTGTCCCCTCTCACCTTGATGAGTTTAAAGCTGCTCTGTGTATCATCTGCTTGCTGGAGTCCCAGATCTTCCAGTTCTTGTGTTCTGTAGATGAAACTGGATCCCAGCAGGGAATGTTGGGACTGGGAATATTGCCAGGTGAATATGAACCTGGACAGGTGAAGCTGCAGAGTGAGGGGCTTTGGGGGTTTTTGAGGAAAGCAGCCAAGGATGGCTGAGACTGGGTTAAATTCAGTGAATGTTGTTTTCAAGTGACAAAGAAAGTAAATACATACTGAAAAATAAACCCCACTTTATTTTTCCCCCTCCAAGTTACTGGAAACTTATGACTAAAGACAAAGTGAAGGACAAATTAGCAAGTTGTGAATACAAGAGACAGAACTTGAAAATTTGATTTACTTTGGATAAAGGTACTAAACCTAAGAGTATGAGAAGAAGAGAGGGAATGCAAGAGGAGGGAGCAGAAATGTGGGGAAATGTTGGATTCTGTGCTGTCTACTGGCAGTCCTGGAGGAAGAGGATGCCTGTGCAGGTCCTAAGGGTGGCTCCACCTATGGAGGCAGGTGGGCAGTGAAAGGCCCAGGAGGAATTGCAGGTGGGTGGTGGTAGTTGGGCAGCTGGATGTGCTAAAGGAGGTCAGTTCATCTTTCTGAGTTCTTGGTTCCATGTTCACACCCTCCCCACTGCCTGCATGGTGGAACTGGGTGGGGAGGAGACTGGGGCACACACCTGCAACTGGGGGAGCAGCTGCTTCTGGGCAGGCAAATAAACCCTTCTTTCAGCTTTGGCTTAAGTTAGGCCAGTAATCCAATGCTTTGCTCACAAATGTTACATGAGGGTTTCTTTCTAATGATTTCAAAGGCATTTTTGACCTCCATGGCACTGATGGCATCACTGGGGCCTTGGGTTGCTTCTGCCTTAAATTGCTGCCCAGTTCCAGTGTGGTGCTGATCAACTGGCACCTGAGCCCCTCACACAGCATTTCCCCCATTTCAGCAACACAGCTCTCTTAGGGAGGAGCATTTGCTTTAGCTGGGTTTGCAGCATTATTGTAAATATTTTTTTAGAGCATCTGTACATTTTGTTGGTGGAGTATTTTAGTGCTGGAGTAAGAGCCTCTCTGTGATGTTTCTGCCTTTCAGCTGATGGTTAATCTCTGTCCTGAGGGAGCCCCTCTGAGAGCTGGGAGTTTTGGAAGCAACATTATTGCTAGGGCATAGATTTTGGTTTGTTTTGTTTTTTTTTAATGAGTAATTACATTTCTTAGAGAACTTACAAGCTTCTCCCAAACAGGTAGAACTTGTTTCCCAATAAGCCCTTCATATCTAGGTTCTCTGATCTGTTGTTGTAGAATGTGTATGAAGACATGGATTTGTGTTAGAGAGAATCTTATTGTTGATGCTTTACATAGTGATGTGACAGCCTGAGTGCTCTGCTCGGGGTTTTATTTGTTTTGGGTTATGGGTATCACTGCTCAAAGTCCTGTTTACTTGGTGAGAGTGGAGTCACCACCCCAAGAACATCTGCTTGCTTTTGTGGGGAGATTCCTTAACTTGGAAGCATCGTCCAGTTCAAACCTCTCCAGTAATTAAGTGAGAATTCTTTGTTTATTGGCTGCTCTTGAGCAGGAACACCTCCTGAGGAGGGACTGGAAGTGTGGGTGAGGATAAAAGAGGCTCGGGGAGAAACGTGGCCCATTGACCCAGAGCAGCAAAGCAGCAAACCCCTCAAACCCCAGATTTCTGTGAGTGTAAAGAGTGGGATTTGGGAAGAAACGCTCCTCAAGTGATGCCAGATGGGTTTAAGGCCCTGCATGTGAAAAAGAAGGGAAAATAAACTTTTCTTGGTGAATGGATGTGGGAGGGTCCTGAGGTTAACACAATGTCAGGCAACGTTTGTATATAGTTCAAAGTTTATAATTTTTTTTATATGATGCATTTTTTCAAGTGTATTTCGGTCTTTAATAGATGCAATTGTAAGTACTGTGTACACTCTCCAGCTAATAAACTTTCTAACCAGGGCAGCCTTTGCTCTGTGTCTGGACACTGTGAGTGCCGTGGCAGCGCTGAGGGCACTGGGGGGTGGCACGGCCACCTTGGTGTCCCTGTGCCCCCCATCCCACCCCTGCACCCTGGGCTGGAGCAGGTGGGCACGTTCCACCTCTGCCCGGGGTCCCTCTGGCCACGCTGCTCCTCCCTCCGTGCTCCCCACAGGGGTGGGGTGGCACATCCCCTCCAATGTTGGAAACACTTCGTGCTGTAAACCCCACACCGACACTTTGGCTGTCTCCAAAATGCCCCCAAGGACCAGGGTGAGTGTCATGAATTCTTTCCAGAATTGCTCAGTACAGTGATGATCATAAAAATATCTAAACATAAAAAAAGGAAGTAACAGTAAGAGCAGAGAATGGGAAGCTGGGACAGGAAGAGAAGAGAACAATCATGCAAGGCTGTTTGGGAAGGCAGAAGTCAGTTTCCTTTATGATGTAATTTTCTAGCTTTATTTTCATACCATTTACAATAGAATAACAAAACCCTTCAGCCTCATCAGAACAGTCAACAGAATTTACCTGTCTCTCACCCTCAGAGCTGCACAAGCACTCAGAGGCAGAGCAGGGTTTATACAATCCATGGATGTATTCCCTGCCTTTTCCCCTTCCTTCCTTCCTTCTCTTGCCACCCAGGACCCAGGCTGGAGTTTTCTTTCCATCTTAGTATCAAAAATTTAAACCAATGTTTGTGTCCTATTCAGCATCCTCGGGCTCCAACTCACAGAATTAAGATGAAAATCTCAGCTGAATTTGGGTGTTTCTCTGTAATCCCTGAGGGGTGTTTGATCATATCACCATGATTACAGCATTCTGGAGTTTGATCAGCAATTTATAATGAAGTCCAACTTGGTTTATCCTGGAGCATGGGTGTGTGTTAATGAACAGCAAACAGGAAAATACAAAGTTATTCCTTTGTAAAGCAGTAATTTCGAATGTAAATCCCAGCCCTGGGTGTCCAGGCTGATGGCAGGTTACACTATAGAGTAGACACGTGTTTTCCAACAAGTCCCTTGTTTACTCAAATATGTCAAGTGACTTGTCTGCTTCTCCAAAGCCCAGGAATCACCTCTTATGCTTCAAATAAAGCAGATTTTTGCCACTTTGATGGCTTGGCTCTCCGAGTGGGCAGCAATGAAGGCTTTACCTGTGAGTGTCCCAGGGAGCTGTGGAAGGAAGGCCAAAGGAAGCCCCTCCCGTGTCTGCCAGCCCCTCTCTGGCCGTGCTGCTCCACCAGCTGCTGCCACACAGAGCCCTTTCCTGTGCTGGGGGCTGGAGTTCCCTGCCCTTTGAAAATAGAGCAGGTTGGAAGAGCAAACCTGGCCCCGCTTCGCCCCGGGTGGGCTGGGTGTGATGCTGTGCTGTCAGAGGGGTGCAGGGTTTGCCAGGGCAGGTTTGAGCCCCCCTGGGTGTCCCCTGAACCCGCAGGGGTTTGGCAGGGCAGGTTTGAGCCCCCTGGGTGTCCCCTGAACCCACAGGGGTTTGGCAGGGCAGGTTTGAGCCCCCTGTGTGTCCCCTGAACCCACAGGGGTTTGGCAGGGCAGGTTTGAGCCCCCTGGGTGTCCCTGAACCCACAGGGTTTGGCAGGGCAGGTTTGAGCCCCCTGTGTGTCCCTGAACCCACAGGGGTTTGTGCTGCTCTTCAGGTGCCCCTGTTGTTCCCTGGTGCAGGGTCAGGCTGGGGGGCTGTGGCTCTGACGAGAACACTCGTGTATTCCACAGCCCCTGAGGAGGATGAACCTCCCAGAGGTTCCTGCCCATGGAAGAGACCCTTTGGAGCAGGTTGGACATTGGCAGAGAGGACATCCTGGGGCCTGGGCTGGCACCTGGTGACAGCACAGCCTGTGCTGCTGTTCAGCTCCTCCTCTGCCATGGCCCTCCCTTGGTGTCCTCGGAGCTGAGAAGCCACAAAGAACAAGAAGTTAAAAGGAGACTCAGCGCTTTTGGCTTCCCAACATCAGCCTTAGTTCATCTACAGCCACAAATATTTCCTGCTTGTCTCATGAAATTGGGAAGAGGGGAGGAGATGGGTGGCAAAAGGGGATGTGTGCTCTGGGAAGTTTGGGAAACTTCTACCCAAACTCAACTTCCTGAGGCTGAAGGGACTGGGGTAGGAAGGTGCAGCCACAATCTGAATGCTTGGGATGATAAAGTTTTTCTTTGATAAGAAGCTTTGGTGATGTTACTGCAGATTTAACGTGCAATCCAAAGTGTATGTTGGTTCTTACATTTATTTTTCTGAGTACTATAAGCAAAATTAAACAGAGCCCGTTCCATCTGCTGAGGTGAATGTAAGATTTCATTAATCAGTGAAGCCAAGCCAGGTCCTCCCCCCCAGTTCCTCCAATTTGTTTATCTCATTAGTATGTATCAAAAATATGTTTTAAAAAAAGAAATTCAGGAATTATCTGTGTCCCAGGAACTTTCCAGGCTCCAAAGAGAGCTCTTTAACACTGACCTGTAATCTTTCTTGTCAAGTGGTAAGAAATTGCTGACTTGTAGAAGATCATTAATTCCTTGATTAACTCACCCCAAACTTCCAGCTTGCTGCTATTCCGTGGTTTGTTTCTCCCCTGGAAATAGCTCTGGAGTTGATATTCTCCTGAGTCATTAAGCTGGAGCTTTCTCAGCCTTGCTCTAATCATTCTCCATGAGAACTCATTCATCATTCCAGTCCCTCCTGCTTTAAGGAGACTTTGATCAGAGTTACCTTGAATTCGGGACACGGTTTTGCACCAAATACAACACTGGAGCTTCCTGCTGTTGCCTCTCACAGAAAGGGAGGGATGAGGGACAAGGAGTTCCCCTTTTTTTTGCAAACAGTGTCACAAATTCTGCAGAACCTGGAGTGGTGATTCATCAGAGGGGGAGGACAGGAGAAAACAACCCCCACAGAGTGTCCACGTCCCCAAGCAGAGGGACAGAGCCAACGTCAGCACCATCCCTAATGTCCCTTCCACCCCAAATCATGCTGGGATTCTATGACAAGACCCAGAACGAACTATAAAAGTGAGAATCCAAAAGCTTGTGTAATTAAAACAAGCCAATTTCAGACTGAACCTTTCCTCCCCTCCTTGACTTCGGGGTACCTCAATCTGTGTCTGGCCAGGGATGACACGAATAAAAAGTGTTCAAGCAATGTCTGAATGTCCTGTCCTAGGAGCCCCTGAGCCTCACCTGGCAGTGCCAGCAAGAGCAGCAGGGCTGCAAAGCTCCCCATCCTGGAGAGGAAAGTGGGTCAGGGCACGGAGGGGAAAAGTGTCCCGGAGCTTCTTTCCCAAGCAAACTCCCTGCCCCTGCCAGCCAGCCCCTGCCCCGAGTGGGGATGCTGCTTTGGAACTGCTGAGGGGATATTTTATCCACAGTCTCGGGGTTGTTTCTCGGGAGGGAAGGCTGCAGGACACTCCCTGCCTGCTTTCCCCCTTCAGTACCCTGGGATAGTCATACTGAGCAACCAGGCCAAGGGGCTGGACAAGAAAGGAGCATTTTCGGTCTCTGGTGCTGCCCTGACCCCTCCCAGAGCAGCCTTTAGCTGGGAGTGTTCCTCCTCCTGCTGCTTTCCTCCCATGGGATCCTGCAGCCCAGGACCACGAGCCACACCAAGTCACAGAACCAGTTGGAGTTTATTTAGTTTTGCAGGGAAAAGAGCTGTGAATGCACCTGGTTTTGGGGGCTGCCTGTGAGGGCTCAGTGCAGCCTCACTGTGGGGAGGGAGGAACAACCATCACATGTTGGCAACATCGCCTTGAGTGGGGAATGGAAATACAGGAAGAGCTACAGAGAGACAGTTCATTTGCTCACAAAGTCCCTTCAGAAATGAGGAAGCAGCCCTGGAGCTGCAAGGGGACCACATCCCTTCCTGGGATGTCCTGCAGCTCCCAGTGCCTTCCCACTGGGGCTCTCTCCAAGGATCCACACTATCCAAAGCAACTTTTGGGAGTTAGTCTTCCTCACCTTGTCATGACAGGCTGTGATGGAATATCGGGGATGGTATCTGGAATAACTGCCTGGGGGTGTCGTGCCAAGGAGAAGAGGTGACAGATGGTGACATTCCCTCTCCAGAGTGACAGGTTCATTCAGTAGTAGTGATCCCTTTGTTACAGCAGGTGGCAAAGCTTTGCCTGCTCACACCTGGTGTTCCCTCCATGCACTCCCTTTGCTCAGCTCACGCAGTGCTCTCCCACGAGGGGCCCATTCCAGCGTGCCCAAGGCCAGCAGGGAAAGGCACGACCTGCTGCTCACCCAGCCCTGGGTCCTGCGCTCTTCCTCTGCTCCTCCTGCTGATGCCAACGATACAGATCAGCACAGCCACCACCAACTTGGCCACCAGGAATCCAGCAAGGATGTACAAAACAGTGAAATCCACTTCAGGAGGGGAGCTGTGGGGAACCAGAAATACAACCATGAAGGGGAGGGTTCAACCTTTAAAGAAACCCTTGTACTACTGCCTTAGTCCTGGGAAGACTAGCAATGCCAGCACAAGGAGCTTTAGTCTCACCTGGAGATGCTCTGGACAGCTCTGGGCTCCTCTGGCTCTTGGGTCTCCAGGACAGCTGCTGATAGAAAGAGAACACTTCAGTCTGCAGCTCCTTCTGGGTGATGGTCATTGGAGTCAGCAGTGCCCGGCTGGGCAGGGTGAGGTGGGGATGGGGCTGTGTGCCAGGGGACCAGCCTGGGCAGCAGTAAAGGGGTGACATGTTGGGTGTCCTATGGCAGTGGAATCACACTGCTCTACGCCAGGAATAAAAAGAGGCAATGGAACACAGACCCTCCTCAGAGTAAGACAACAGGAGGTGTTTACTGAGGCCCAAGACGTACCTCTCAGCACTTCCACCTGCACCTTCCTCAGGCTCTTTGTGTCCCCCAGGAAATAAGTCCTGCACTGGTAGAGCCCGGCGTCCTCCTTGCTGAGCTGCCTCATGGTGACTGTCAGGATCCCATCACGGATGTTGTCCCTGATGGAGGTGGAGGACGTCCCTGTGCTGCTTTTCCTGCTCCTCGGGAAGGGCAGCCAGAAGGATCGGGCGCTCACCACGTGCTGGCACTTGGTGTCGTCGACCTGCCTGCACCAGCTCTTCTCTCTCCACCACTGCTGCTGGGGGTCGTAGGAGCAGTTGACAGAAATGGTGCCCCCCTCCACCCCGTACACCACGGTGACGTTCTCTGCAGCACAGCATGCTAGGAGGGAGGGGACAGGGTGAGCCCAGCCTCAGTCAGGTCTGTCCCTCACTGCTGTGGGGATGCCAAACATCATTTGCCTCCTTTGCAGCTCTAGTGATGGCAGCTGATGCTGTAGGGCTGTCACCTGTAGGGCTGTCACCTGTGGGGCTGTCACCTGTAGGGCTGTCACCTGCAGGGCTGTCACCTGTAGGACTGTCACCTGTACTGCTGTCACCTGTAGTGCTGTCACCTGTAGTGCTGTCACCTGTAGGGCTGTCACCTGTACTGCTGTCACCTGGAGGGCTGTCACCTTTAGGACTGTGACCTGTAGTGCTGTCACCTGTAGGGCTGTCACCTGTAGTGCTGTCACCTGCAGGGCTGTCACCTGTAGGGCTGTCACCTGTGGGGCTGTCACCTGTAGGGCTGTCACCTGCAGGACTGTCACCTGTAGGGCTGTCACCTGTAGGGCTGTCACCTGCAGGGCTGTCACCTGTAGGACTGTCACCTGTGGGGCTGTCACCTGCAGGACTGTGACCTGTAGTGCTGTCACCTGCCTGCCTCCCCCATGAACCGCCAGTGTGCTGTCTCAGCTCAGGTGCTGGGAGATGTGTCCGTGCTGCCCCTGTCCCTGCTGGCTGATCTGGCTCTTTCCTGGCCACGGTTCTTGGGCTGGGACTGAGCACAGGATGGATCAGCTCCTTAATATTTGCAGGTTTTCCAAAGCTCAGGTAAATTTTGGTCCTTGCCTTCCCTCCTGGCCCTGGGGTGGCTGCTCTGGAGCTCAACCACATCCCACCTCTGTCACCCCTGGGCTCCTGCCCAGCTTTTTGGCAGGATTCAGGGATTAAACACAAACTTGCCTCTTGCTCTGGTCCTGAGGAGCATGAGCTGGGCACATGGGTAGGTTGAGCAGGCACCAGGCAAGCTGCCTTGATTTTTAAAAGCTCTTTACAGTATTTGGCTCTGCTGCAGAAAAGGTCCTTTGCAGTAAATGCCCATGAAGTTTATCATCCCCATTTTGAAGACCTTTGCACAGCCAGAGCAAAGCCACCCAGCCCTGGGAGATGCCAGAATCACACTGACACCTCCAAACCAGTGTCCTGCTTGCTGGTTAGGAGCCTGCTTCTGAATCCCACTCCCACCCCTAAATCCAGGGGTTCAGCAGTTTTTCCCACTCCATTCTTTAATATCTTACTAATTTTAACCATGTTGACAGCTGGTCTTTGGCTGCTTGGCTTTTTTTTATTGTCTTGGTTCCTTATTTCTAATTTCCATTCCTCTTCGTGACAGGAAAAGGCAGAGGGGACAGTCTGAGCTATTAATACTTCCAGAGAGAAGTGCAGAGTGGTATTTGTGGAAATCTCTATTTCTAGTGAAAAAATTCAGAGGCAAATGTTTCTGTGGAACCATAAGTAATGATAAAACAGAAGCAAATTTAAAAATAGGCTCTTGTGAGGACTTTGTGCTGGCTGAGGCTTTTAATAACACTGCTTAAAATAATTTCAACAATTCCAAGTGAATTGTAAACTAAAAAATCTGAAGTTCTTTCAGCTTGAGTAGAACAAGACACAAACCGGAGCTGTGCTCTGCGAGTCTCCAGCACCTGCAAGTGTCTCCCCTTGTGCTGGGATCCCAGAGAGGGAGAAGGCAGAGCTGGGAGCCCCAGCGGGGTCCTGGGCCTTGGCTCTCACTTGGGATCAGGGTGCCTCTCCGAGCTGCAAACCCCGAGATTTCAGAGCTGTGCCCTTCACTGGGTTCCATTTCCCTTCTCTTGGACCCTGCCTGTCGTAATTGACGTGTATGTAAATTACGTATACACAAATTATATATACAGAAATTACATCTACACAAATTATATATACAGAAATTACATATACACAAATTACACATACGTAAATTGCATTCAAAGCCCTGCAAATGCAAACACACAAGGTTTTGCAATTCCACATTTCACAAAAGAGGCACACAGGACTTCTTTCATCAGTGTTTCCTGTTCTGACTCAAAAGGGTCCCTGTGAGGAAAGCTGGGAGCGCTGGGATCCCCACTGACCCTCTGGTGAACAGCAGGAAAGGGGAAAACCAGGAGGAAGGAGCTTCACACGGAGAGCAGCCTTTGCCCCATCCTTTCCCTGTCACCTGAAACCCAAAGCCACGTGTGCTTCTTACCTGACAGGAGGACCACGACGAGGTGCAGGAGCTTCTCCATGTGAGGCGAGCAGAGCAGGGATGGGAGAGGAGCCCGGAGAGGAGCCACATGGGCTCTGTCCCAGGGCAGCTCCCTCTGCCCCTCCGTGCTCTGACGGAAGCTCAGCAACTTGGCATCCTTTCCATCCTGCCCATTGAGCAACTCACCAGGGACGGGCATTTCTCTCATGGGCTGAAAATTCAGGCATCAGCATTGCCCAGTCCCAGCCACGGCTCGGTCGAGACAGCCCAAGGGGGAGCATCATGTGATGGCCTGAAACACGGGCTGGGACATCCCACTCAGCCCAGCTCCCACCACGGAGCAGGACCATGGAATCCCAGGGTGGTTTGGGTTGGAAGGGACCTCAAAGCCCACCCAGTGCCACCCCTTGCCATGGGCAGGGACACTAGACCAGGGTCCTCCAAGTCCAACCTGGCCTTGGACACTTCCAGGGCTGGGGCAGCCAGAGCTTCTCTGGGCAGCCAGGGCCTCATCACCTTCCCAGGGAAGGATTTCTTCCCCAAATCCCATCTAACCCTGCCCTCTGTCAGTGGGAAGCCATTCCCCTTGTCCTCTCACTCCAGGCCATTGTAAATGATTTACAGGAGCCACGCATGGGGGAATTCCTGCAAAGACCAAAGTGAAAGGGTGGTCCTCGTGAAGATCTGCAGGTAGCTCTGTCAGCAGCCCAAGGGTGGAAGAAGGGCAAGAACTTCATCTTGTGGGTTTTCAGGAGAAGGAAGACGTAGAAGAGCCTGCACATGAAACGTTCCTGTTTGACAATTAAACAGGGTGAAGCCCTGGGGTGCTCTAAATGAGCCCAACCTGCATCCTGTGCCTGGCAGAAAGGACACAGCAGCAGGGGCTGGGGGCACTGATTCCACTGATTCCAAGCCAGCCAGTGCCACAGTGCTGGAGGGGCTCAGCACTGCACTCAGGGACCTCCCAGAGCATCAGCAAACTGGGAGCCTGGGGGTGGGGGGCTGCTTTTATTTTTTAATTCATTTATTTACTTGGGCATCTTCCATGCAAGTATGAATAGACCCTGAATTCTTAACTGGTGTGCTGACAAACCTGCAGGTCTGCCCAGTCTTAAATATGCCTCTTTTTCTCTCCTCCAGTTAGTGGTTAAGAAAACGGTACCTCAGAGGGACCAGAAGTTCTCTGTGAGGTGACTGATTGCAGTTTTTGTTCCTTTTTGCTCCAGTGAGCACAAATCTGGATTCTCTCTGAGAATCTCCCTGGAAATGCCTTTCTTCCACTCCACTGTTTTCTACTATTACTCTTCCCCAGCTTGACCCAGCATAGCTGCATGAAGTGCAAATTGTTAGGGGAATCTTGGGCTGAACGAACCATTTCCAGAACCATTTTCTCTTTCTTTGTCTCACATCAACTCTGAAAATCTCCAAAATTCCATCAGCCTCCCTGCTGCAGCCCTGGCGAGAAAAGCCTGTTGGATGTGACTGGCCTGGGAATGAGGGGTGGTTCAGGCCCCTTTGGGCAGGGCAATCGGGTGCCAGAGCTCCTGGTGTTTTGGAGAAACGGAGCTGAGCCCCAGTAAACTCAGTTCATGTTGCTCCCCACGTGACTGCTGAATACAGACAGCACGTGTGTCATCTGGAGCGTGTCCAGCAGAAAGAGGGAAGTGCAGATGTTGGTTCTGTTTATTCCTATAATCCTGCACTCGCATCCCCAACCCATTCCATGGGACAGGGCACCGGTCACAGCAAGGGTCAGGTTTGATCCCTGTAGCACTGGAATGAGTTCCCTTGGCCACAGGAGCTGAATCCTCAGGAGTGGGGCAGAGTTTGGACCAAAGCACAGCTGGGATACCAAACCCAGCCCTGTCCAGGCAAGTACTGCTCTTTTTGAAAAGCTCAGCCCTCCACACCTGCCTCTCCAAGAGTCTGTCCTTTAATGGAACTGGAAGAGCAGAGGTACAAGGTATCCTGGGAATAACCCCCCACCTCTGTCTGGCCTGAGACAACCTGCCACGAGTGTGCAAAACAGGAGGGAGGTCTGAAAATGCACAGGCAACACACACATGGCAGCAAAACTCAGCTCCTGCCCCAGGGTCCATCCACACAACTCTCCTCCTCATCCCCACTTTGTACTGCCATTCATTCCTCCCATTCCCGGGTTGTTTGGGAATTCTGTGCCTCATCCCGAGTCATTCCTGGGGCCCTGGTTGAATGCAATGACAGCGTATTCCACATTCACCCCCTGGGGGGTTCTCTGAGCCTGACTGGGGTCCACGTTGCAGTAAAGAGGATCCTCAGGGCTGGGCCGGGATTGCAAGTCCAGGTTAACGTGTTTTAGTCCTTTGATGTCATCCTTGGGACTTTCTCTTCTTCCAGTGCTGCCAAGCTGTGAAAAGGGAGGGAAAACACTCGTTGGCATGGATCAGTGACAGGGCACAGCTGTTACCACAAGGCCGAATTCTCCCATAAGGAAAGGATAAGCCATGTAAAAATTTACTTTTGGTCATGACAGAGGTGAAAGAACAGAAAACTGTTTTCTTCATCACCTCTCTTGGATACAGGTGACAACCTCGTGGCCTGACCTTGGTTGCTCCTCCTTGAGTCGTTTCTCAGGAGTTACTAGAGTTTGGTCTGCTGTGGTTTTTTCCTTTTGGAGCTTCCCTACGTTAATTACCCCTCTCCCTCTCTCCAGCAAGAACATTCCTCTCTCTGGGGACATTAAATACCATTTCCCTCCTGCTCACAACCAAAGTGAGCTCCAAGGTCCTCGTCAGGTGGGTCCAACTGCTCCTCACAGAGTATTGGTCATGGATTCAGCACCACATGGGAAATAATTCATTTTCTTACCTGTGCTGTGCCCTCTGAGTTTTCATAGGTGTCTGCATTGTCATAGGTGTCCTCTGCTCCTTGGTTCCCTTTGGAATAAGCCAAAATCAGAGGTTTTAGAAGCAGAGAAGTCCATGAAAAGCCTGACCTTTGCCAGTGCTTCAGGAGCTTTGGGGAAGGCTGTGGGATTGCCCAGTGACAGGAGCATTGGATGTGCCACTGGGACCCCTCTGCTCTGAGCCCGGGGAACACCTTGGTCTCACTTTGGTGCTCCCCTAACATGTTTACAGGTTCCTGTGCAGGATCTGGAGGAACCTGGGTTTGACTTATTGTGAGGGGAGATGGCAGCAAGGAGCCTGCCCTGAGGATTCCCAGCCTGCTCTCCAGGGCACTGTGAGCTGGGAATGGGCTCTCCTGGAGCTGGGAAGGGATGGCAGAGAAGGCCCTCTTTGGTACAGACCAGAACACGGGGCGTCCCCCAGCTCCACATACCTGCTCTCTCCAGGACCTTGTGCAGCCTGACACCCAGTGCCACCGAGGTGATGAGAGCCAGGATGAGCAGGATGGACAGCACCACACACAGTAGGATGAAGGTGTTCACGTTTGAGCTGCAGCCAGGAGAGCAAAGGAGTTACCAGTGCTGGGTGATGGAACAGCCCAGTACCAGTGCCCAAAGGGACAGGAACAGGTTTCATGTGCTTGGTTCTATGCCCTGGGAAGGGGGATCTGCTTCTCTTGCAGCGATGCATTCTGGATCTTTCTACCTGGCTGTGCCTTCTGAGCTTTTCCTAAGCTGTTCTGCAGGCTTTGGAAACAAGCCACTGTTCAAAGCTCTGAGCACAATTCCAGGCTCTCTGGAGCAGGAACTGCCTTTTCCTCCTGTGTTGTGCAGCACCTGGGGCACCAGAGCTGAGGGGTGATCGGGGCCTTAGGTGCTGTTGCAGCATTGATGACAGCAGATATCCAAAGGGGAAAGGTCCTTTACATTTAACAGCCTGGTAATGGATCAAATAGCAGCCAAGGACTGCTTCATTGCTAAATATTCACAGACAGGAGTGAGCAAAGTCAGGGCTTATGGGCAGATTCTGGGGATTCTGTTGCTGTGAAGAGCAGAGTCCAAAGAGAGAAGGATAAGGAAACAGAGAGGCACCTGCATTGCAGAAAGCTGTGACTTGATTTTACCAGTCTGCCTTTGGAAATGCTCTGGGCAGGAGCTGGAGGAGGAGAGGAGCTTTGGCAAGGATCCTGTCATACCTAATCCCTCTGTGGGCAGCAGTCAGAGCACCCAGGGACTGCCTGCCCGGGGGTTTTGTGGACAAAACAGGAATGAAGCCTGGGTATTCAAGCTCTCTTTTTAGGTCTTACCTGGGTGCTGGGCTGTCACCCAAAGGAGTCGCTTCACTTGTGTCTTCAGTGTCTGACAGAGCTCTTGGAGTCAGCGCTGCAATCACAGGCATGAAGAGAGGAAGAGTCACAACAGGGTTGCTTTGTGTTCACCAGTGAACCCCCCTGCCACTGCTGTTCCCATGCCCGGGGGAGGGTGTGCAGGACCCTGCTCACACTCAGTCCCACATGCTGGGAGCTCTTTCAGAGCATCACTGTCCCCTCTCATGATCTGCACTGCCTGTTTCTCTAGTCTTCAAGAGCCAGGCTGCTGCTCAGTGCTATCCCTTACTGTTAAAATAAAGAAAAGAAAGAGAAAGAGAGCCCAAGTCACAGAGCCTTAAAATATGGGTTTAAAGGTTCCCTTGACAACCCAATGTGAAGGTCTTAATAGCCTTTGAAAGCCAAGGGACGAGTCACTATAAAGGGGCAGAAGTGGTACCAGAGGGTGAGTGACAGAAACATCTCCCAGGACAGCTGAAGCTGCTCCCAGCTTGAAGAGGAGCAGCAGAGCACACGTGTGGTGCAGCTCCCCTCCCTGCTGCTGTTCCATGGGGTGGAGGGGCCAGGGCTGTAGGGTTTGGGCAGGCAAACATGGGCAGGTGTAAGGTGGGAGGTGGTGTAAGCTGAGCAGTGCAGAGGGAGAGAGCAGGAAGGTGAGTCTGGGATCTACAAACACCATGTGCCCCTCCAGGTCTGTACATACCCTTGGAAACCTTGAGTGTGACCTCCTCCATTCGGGAGAGGCCAGAGCCTTCGTGGAGGGCACACCAGTACACGCCCGAGTCCTGTGCCTGCAGCTGCTCCATGGTGATGGTGACTATGCCCCTCTGGGGGTCATCCTGGATCCTGACTCTGCCCTCCTGGCACGTATTGCAGTTCCCTGAGGGCTCTGAGCTCGTGGTGACCAGCACCTCACACGCTGTCCCCGCTTCCTTTTTGCACCAGGCTTTGCTCACAGCCATGTAGTCCGTGTTCTTGTACAGACACTGGACAGAGACGTTGCCTGACTCCTTGGCCATGTACTGCTGGGTCCCTGTAAAACACCCAGGAGGTGTGCTGAGATCCCAGAGCAGGCACAGTGGCACTGAGAGCTCCCCGGATCTGCTTCCACCTCCAGACATGTGGAGCAGAAGGGGACTGGAACCAGATTACTGGGGCAAAGATGACTCATAAACTGGCAGGGTCCTCTCCCCCACTCTGGTTCCCTCGGGGATTATGTGGTCATGGACACTGAGCTCAAAGGGTCTGGGAGGGCTGGTGGCAGTGGAGCCAGAGCAAGATGAACGTCTGGCAGGGAGGAGTGAACCAGCCGTGTGCTGGAGCCAACAATCAGCCCTGTGGGAAGCAGCTGGGATGAACAGCCCCATTTGTGGGACTCCCAGGAACCTCCCCTGAATCCCTGCTGGGAGCAGACAGAGCATGACGGTCCAGGCCAGAGCTTTGGCTTGAAGGTCCCGAAGATCAACTTCCACTATGTCTGCCAGAGGGATGGGCAGGCAGAGATGGGTTCAGCTGTGCTGAGACCTGCCCACCCAGCTGCCAGGAGGTGCTCACTCACAGCCACTGAGAGGGCAGTGGGTACTCACTCTTGAACACTGAGAGCAGTGGGTACTCACTCTTGAACACTGAGAGGGCAGTGGGTACTCAC
>JAWWMO010000078.1:3927974-3952032 GCA_035047845.1 Dendrocincla fuliginosa | reverse complement strand
AGAGGGCAGTGGGTACTCACTCTTGAACACTGAGAGCAGTGGGTACTCACTCTTGAACACTGAGAGGGCAGTGGGTATTCACTCTTGAACACTGAGAGCAGTGGGTACTCACTCTTGAACACTGAGAGCACGACCTCCATTACCCGGATGCGAGCAGAGCCCCTGCTGAGCTCACACCAGTACACGCCGCTGTCCTGGGCCTGCAGCTTCTTCATGGTGATGGTGACAGCACGTGGCTGGTCACTGTACCAGATCATTGTTCTGTCTCGTGGAGCTCTGCTGTTACTCCGTGTTGAATGGTACTCTGTGCTTGCCACGACTTTACACTCGCTCTGCCCTTCCCTTCGGCACCAGACCATGCCGTACTCCCAGCTGCTGAACGGGCACTGCACCAACAGCGTGTCCAACTCCCACTGCAGCACCTCTGGGGAGGGCAAAGGTGGTGAGCAGTGGGCACACACGGGCTGGGCATCTGGGGCAGACCCTGCCCTGGGGCAACTCCCTCATGGAGAGCCCCCCACCAGGGCAGGGGTCGGGGTGAGGTAAGGCAGGACAGCAGGGAGCTGGGACACTGCAGGGCTGCTTCTCTTACCGTGTGAGCAGGGCAGCAAGCAAGGCTGGGGAGTGGGGCTGGCAGAGCCAGGGGAAGCTGCTCAGGGTCAGGGGAGCAGGGGAAGGGACGATGGTGCTTTCTGATAAGACTTGGCTTTGTGTGGGGGTACAGGTACTCACCCCTGAAAACATTCAGTGAGATGGTCTTTAGTGGAGAATAGTGACTGCTGTAGTGAGCACAGCGGTACGTGCCCGAGTCCTCTGCCTTGAGGTCAGTCATGGTGACTGAAACAGTCTTGGCAGTGTCGTCATCCTTGATGGTAGTTCTGCCTGCAGTTTGGCTCTGGTAGTAGGAGCTCGTCCTCACAAAGGAGTCATGGCATTGGCCACCTCTCAGGCGGCACCAGGCTTTCCACTGGTTGTCACCCTCGGCTGTGTAAGGACACTGGATGTACAGAGTGCTCCCTTCCCGTCGTCTCTCCTCTGCAGGAGGTGCTTGGGCTTGGAGACCTGTAAGGATCAGATGTGGGGAGGGAGAGGGGAGCTGACACCCACAGCCTCCCCTCAGACACAGGGAATCCGCCTCCGACCTTCCCCTGTGCACACTTGTGTTTGGAGGAACTCCAAAAACCAAAATCCATCCCCCCTGCTGAATTCACCTCCTTGAAAATGGGAAAGCTGATTCCTGGTGGGCGATGTTGAGGTTTGAGCTGGGAGTGCAGCTATGGTTTAAAGCCCACAGATGAGCAGTCACTGCTCCTGGTTCAGGCAAATGGAGACCACCCCTGCCCCTGCAGTGCCCTCGGGGCTGGGGGGTCTGTTGGGGATGGTGGGATGGGCAGAGGGAAGGAGCTGGAGCAGGGTGTGTGCAGCCTGCAGCTCCCCCGTGCCACATCCCTGAGGATGCCAGGATGTCCTGGGTGGGAGGCTGTGCCAGGGGCAGGTTGCCTTGACTCCCCAACCCACCACATGCAGGAACCTTCGTGCTCTGTGCAGGGATGGCAGGGGGCAGGAGGCGTCCTGATCCAGCACTGCAGCCGGAGGAGCTGAGCTGGGCCAGCGTGATGGGAAATGCTGACAGGGGGAAGTGCTGGGGCTGCTTTGGAGGCCACACCGATGTGCTCCCGATTGTCCTGGGAGCCTGGAGGAGCCAGATGTGTGTGGTGGGAACTGGGGCTGCCCCTTCCCTCTCCTCCCCTATAGTGAGTCCAGCCGGTTTTGGGTCCCCCCACTGCGGAGCTGCCCAGGCTGTGGGAGGTGGGGAAGGGTCTCCCACCCCCTGGGACATGCCCAGCCCTTCTCTTACCTGGGAAGCAGAGTGGCAGCAGGAGGAGGGCTCTCAGCTCCATGGCCCTGCTCAGAGCCAGGGAAGGGGCATGGCTGGGGCTGCCAGCGTGTCCTGTGCCCGTGTGTCTGCCCTGTGATCCTTCCTGCCCCGCAGTGACACAGCTGGGGGAAGTGCCCAAGGTCTTGCCTCAAGCGGAAATACCTCACTATGTTTTGTTACAAAATTGATATTAAAATAATTTCTGGGTGCATTTGGGGAAGTGGCTGAGCACAGAGCACAGCCTGTCCTGATGTCATTTGCTTTGTCACTCTGCTTGCCCACCCCACAGCCATGAGGCTGCCTCCTCTTCCTCGCAGGCAGGTGGGGGACACGACTGTGCCACCCACCAACAGATGGATGCCTGGTGCCCCTGGCTGGTTCTTGTCCCAGTGTGTGCAGGTGCCCACCAGATTTTGAGTTGGTTTTGGGGTGTGGGCTTTGTTCTTTGTTGCTCTTTCTGTTCTGCTTGCAGCCCCATAAAACTGCTGCCAGGGGGTCTGAGGCCGCCAGCTGAGCTTGCCAGCACCAGCCCAGCTGTGTTGCTGTCCCATATCCCCAGAGAAGTCCCTCCCCCTGAGGCATGGCCATCGTGTCCCCAGAGACACTGCTCTTACCATAAGTCTGTGCTTGGCACTTCTGGCAGGATCCATCCCTCGGATCCAGCCCTTTTTACTTCAGTGGATATTGTACGTGGGTTTCCTGGGCAAACTCGGAGTGTTGTAAGATCTTAATGAATTTATTAGATGAATGAATTGGAATAGGATGAGCTAATGGATTGTAAATAAATGGATTCAGGGATCTCAGGGCGATGTCACTGTGACGTGCCATAAGGAGGACACACCACCAGCCACATTGACAAAATTTCCAGTATTTATCTGTCTCCACTGAAAGCAAAGAGAAGGAACTTGCATCACTAATGGGAAAATGGGATCTTTTCCTTATTCCAAATTCAGTTTTTACTGTATTGTCGAGGATAACACAAATTTAAGTAAAGAATTATGATCTTTCATGGGGAGCAAATATATTTTGAGGTTAAAATTCACAAATACACACTAAAATGTAGTTCTCAACCAAAGATTGCTGCCTGGCTCTGAAGATCTGGTGTAGCAGCTGCTCTTTGAGTTGCAGTGTTGGGGCATTCCTCGGTTTCAGTCTGTCCTGCTGCATGAGTTGGGAACAGTCCCCTAAAAAAGGAGGGGTTTGTGCTGTGTGGCTCAGGGCCAGCCCCACTGCAGTTCAGCCCAGTCCTTGGGACAGCTGGTGGGTTCAGTGTGTGGATCTGAGAGAAAGGGAGGGATCAGACAGGAAACTGGCCATCAAAAGATGAGGAGATTCTCCAGCTTTGGTTACAGCTTAGTGCTGTGCTCAGAGACAGAGCTTTTCATGCCTATTCAAGCTTTGTGTCTGGAGATACAGTGAGCACAAATATATATGGAATTATATTCCCTCTGTGGAATAGTTAACAGGCCTGAGCTGGCTCTGTGGAGGCTTCAAAAGGCTGAGGATATAAAAGGTTTGGTAACGAAACAGAGGACAGTGTCAGTCGCTCGTGACAGTGAATCCTGTTCCTCATTCCTGGGGGCTGCTGAGGAGTAGGATATGCTGGCATTGGGATGATCCCAGTTCCTCACCCCTTCTTTTACCTGAATAACAGAAGAGGGGAAGCAGGAGGAATCTTGGCCCTATGCCTGTCTTGGAGCCTCAGAAACAGGGAGAAATGTTCCAGTTTTTGGTGTCCCATAAATCTCCACGTGGCTGATTCTGCATCCCGGTGCTTTGCAGGTCTGGGCTCAACCAGGGCTAACAGAGGGAATGGGGAACAGCTTCCATAGCTTTTCCCCTCCTTTCCCTTGACCCCCTCAAGGAACTCTGCTTCCTGGAAATCCAGGCAAAGCCAGTTCTCCTCCAAGTGGGTAAAGCCACCTGTGGAATTCTCCAGATCAGTCACCGAATGTGCATCAGAACCACCACCAAAGTCCCCTTTGGTGACACCTCGCACTTGCCCTGCTGCAAATCGTGCCTTTCATCAGCAGGGCTTGGCTGAGTCCCTTCTGCCTCCCCCTGGCATCCCTGTGCCCTTCTATGCCCTTGAAGGCAGTGACAGCAGAGCAGTGGCAGGGAGTCCTCTGCCAGCCCAGCGCTCCCAGCGGGGTCCCCTGGGCCAGTACCTGCCCCGCTCCATCAGAGCAGCACAGAGACTGCACTGACACCCTGGCTGCAAATAATTTCCAATTATATGAATAAGCAGCTTATTAACAATACATTCTGGCTAATCATTTTGTGCTAGATATCTCCGCATTGTCTTGTCCCCAAATCCCTCTCTCATCAGGCACTTGATGCTCGGTAACGAGAAGGGGGAACGCGCTCGTTCTCTCGCGAACAAATCCCAGGGGTCTGCAATTAGTTCAGTTCCTGCAACTGGTTGCCTACAAACTGAGCCAAGAACTGTTCCTCAGCCCTTCCCGTGGCATTGCTGCATCCACGGGAGGTCCTGGCTGAGGGGAGGCTCTTTGGGAGAGGACAGGTCGTGAAGAGATGCCTGTCCAGGACTCGGCATCTTGAAGCAGCAGGAACGTAATGAAGTTGGTCTTTTTGCTGCATCTCTGACAGAGGATCAATATGACTTTTAATTATAGAATCACAGAAAAGAAGATGAATGTTATCTCAGGAGGTCACTTAATCCAGCACGGTGACACAGCCCGATCAGCTCTTTCCATGTAATTTCTAAGGATCTGTTTAACCAGTTGAGGTTGCAGCGTTCCCAGTGACCTGTTCCAGTGCTGCATCAGCCCTGTTTGAACACTTCTCTTAACTCCGACTCCCCCTGCCCTTTAATGCCTTGTTCCCTTTGTATCCCCTGTGAACTCGGGGAGCAGATCATTCCCTGTCCCCTGCTGCCCACACAGGGACCTCCCTGCCTCCCCTCGGTCCTTCCATCATCCTCCACACCAACCATTCCAGGTATTTTAATGTTCCCTCCTCGGTTGTGTTCCTGACAGCTTGGGTCATCGCCCCCCTCCCTTCCTCCTCTGAGCTCCCTCATCAATCCAGCTCTTCTCTGTGTGTCTCCTTGGATTCCCCAAAGCTCCTGAAGTTGCTTCGGAGCCCAAGGATGGGACCATCCTCCTCTCCACTGCCTTCCCGTGACTCGCTCAGGATGCTCTCTGGGGCAGTGACAGACCCTGACCGACCGTGGGTGTGCCCCGGGACCCCCGTCTGTGTCACCGGGACCCCCATTCGTGTCACAGGGACCCCCATTCGTGTCACCGAGACCCCCATTCTGTGTCCCCGGGACCCCCTGTCGGTGTCACAGGGACCCCCATTCAGTGTCCCCGGGACCCCCGTCGATGTCCCCGACCCACGGCCGGCAGGGGGCGCGCGACGCTCAGGAATGGGGGTACTGAAGGGGCCGGACTGGGGGGAACCACTGGACACCACTGGGCACCACTGGACATCACTGGGCATCACTGGACATCAGCCCCAGGACAGCACTGTCACCGCTGTCCCCCTGTCAGTGTCCAAGGACAGACTGGACGGGGCTCAGAGCAACCTGTGCCCCTGGAAGGTGTCCCTGTCCATGGCACGGGGTGACCATTAACGTCCCTTTTCAACCCAAACCTTTCCACGGTTCAGCGATGGTCCTGATTCACCCAGCCCTAGGCCTTGAGAGCCCTTTGTGCCCCAAACTGTGAGCCGGCTGCACCTTCACTCCTGACAGCCGAGGTGATGGGGCATCCCGGAGTATCCCGGGGCATCCCGGAGCACCCTGGAGCAGCCCGGAGCACCCTGGAGCAGCCCGGAGCGTCCTGGAGCAGCCCGGAGCGTCCTGGAGCAGCCCGGAGCATCCCCCGGCTCCATCCCTCAGGACACGGACACGGACCAGCCCCTCGCCCTTACCCAGCAGGGACCGGCTGTGGGAATGCATCCTAAATGGGGATGTTGGGATAACGGGGAATCCGGGTAGAAGATGTCTCAGGGAAGAAGTGGGAGGGAGGCAGGGCTGAGGGAGGGAGGAAGGGCTGGGATCCCCATGCCATGGCCAGGGCTGGTGGGCACACAGGACCCCCATGCCATGGCCAGGGCTGGTGGGCACACAGGACCTTCACTTTGCCAGCCCAGCACGGGCTGGGCTCAGCTCTGGGGGACCAGAGGCCCCACAGCAGCAGCTTAGCGAGGGGCCTGGTGTTTGGTCTGTTCCACATCAATGGGGCGTCCAGCTGTGGCTGAGGATGAAAGAGGAGAGAGAGAGAGGATTAAAGGCTCCCAGGGTCTCCTCTAGCCCGCCTAAGACTCACCAAGAGGGCAGTGCGGCTTCAGGAAGGCTTCTTCATATGGAAAATATTATGTGAAGGAGAGAAAGAGGAGGGGGAAGGGAGCAGGGAGAGAGAGACACTTCTGTCCAGAGAGTGTGGGGGAAGAATGTCCACTAAAAGCACTTTGGAGGCTCAGGCTGAGCCCCAGGAGAAAGTGCTGAGCTCTGGCACACCTGAGAGCGTGGCGGGGCACAGGTGTGATGGGTCTGGGGGGCCAAACCAGAGCAGCAGAAAAATAAAGGGATGAAAGGAGAGGGAAAGTGGAGAAGGGGAAGGAGGAGGCTGGCCAAAGGGAAGGTGGAAGGGGAGGTGGTGAAAGGCTGGCTGAGGGCTGTGAGGGAGCGGGAGGTGGTGACAGCCCGGCTGTCTGCTCCATTGTGCGGGCTCCAGGTGGGCAGGTGGAGCCCCCACGCTCAGCCCTCCTGGCCCGCTCCCCACCCCACCACGCTGCTCCAGGAATGCCTGCGAGGGGGGACAAATTGCTAACAGAAGTGAGACATTTTGCACGGAGCAGCGGCGAGTTTGCAGTGCGAGGTTTCCTGTCAGCAGCGTGGCCGGAGATGGGGAGCCCTCCTGCTCTGGGCAGGATAATCCCCGGGGTTAACACACAGCCTTGGTTGTGGGCCGGGATGAGGGACCCGAGGCCGGGCTTTCCTGCCTCCTGTTTTGGCTGCCACCATTCCCTGCTTCCATTCCCTGTGTATTTTGTGCTTCCCCTGCGTGTGGCATTCCCAGTCTCATCAGTCCTTCCTCCCCCACCACCTCCCACTGCTGAGATCTCCCCGCTATTCACAGGCTTACACTTCACTCTCCTCCTTGATTTATCCTGGTGAACCGAGTGACCTTCCTCGACCTCATTTTCATGACAGTGTGAGCACAGGCAGGCGCTGGGGAGGGCTGGTCATCCCTCCCTCGCCATCCATGAGCTGCGAGGACACCGAGGCTCCCACTCCCACCTGGCTGGGTTGGTGGGTGCTCACACTGCGGGTGGGTGCCCAGCACCTGGACCTGCAGCACTTTCTTGCACACCAGGGTCAGAGGTGTAGAAAGGGCTGGCTGAAAAGCATGGCTCCGTGTGTCTTTGCACACCTGGGTGGAGTTTAGCTGAGCCGGGGGGTGTGCACAATCTGGGGGGTGTGCAGGGAACCACTCTGGTGTGTGTCACTTTAGAGATGTGCCCAGTTTTTTCCTCTTCTATCACCTGTGCTTTGAGGGATCCCACAGATGTACCTGAGCTGTCCCTGGGAGAAATGCACACAGCTACTTCCCTTTACAGAATCCCAGAATGTTTCGGGTTGGAAGGACCTCAAAACTCATCTCATTCCCCACTCCTGCCATGGGCAAGCCCCATCCACCCTGGTCTTGAACACTTCCAGGGATGGGGCAGCTGCAGCTTCTCTGGGCAACCTGTGTCAGGGCCTGCCCATCCTCACAGGGAAGGATTTACAACCTGGCCCAGGTTTCCATGTTCTTGTCATCACTGCATGGACTGAAAACTCTCCAGATGGACCAGACAAGCCAAAATGCAGAGCTGGGGGATTTGCACTGACTCCCTGGTAAGGGCATACCTGCAAGGTGAGCTAAGTTCTATGATCACAAATATCCTGATGCCCTGTGACTCCTGATGGAGTGAGTGGATTTTAACAGGAGAGGAATTTCTTCTCCCTCCACCCTAGAAATCACATCTCGGAGTCTCTGCTCCTGGGTCTGAGGAAGTGCAGGCAACAGTCTGAAGGTCTGAAGTGTAAGAGGAGCAGCCAACCCAAAGGTGCTGCTGAGTTTTGGGGCAGCAACCCAGCTCTGATCCCGTTTGGGCACTCAGCTGCACCCCAGCCAGGCCCCGCTCCCACATCCCAAAGCTCAGTGTCTTCCACATGTTTGCTAAAGAGTTGGCAAACTGGTTTGCCCCTTCCCTCGCCCAGCGACACATAAATCCCTGCTGCCCTAGTCTGGAAATCTGCCTTCCTGTCCCTCCCTTCCCTGCCTTCCTGGGAAGCCAGCGTGGATGCGGCGCTGCCTGGCTGAGCTGCTTAGTTAAGAATAATAAACAAACTCCTAAATGGAAGGATATTCTTGAAACCTGCCCTGTGCTGCCTGCCAGGGAATGCAGGCAGCAGAGCCCACCTCCTGTCCCCCTCCAGCCCCAGCTCCGGGCTCTCCTGAAACCTGATCTGCTTCGCTGTGGAGCTGCACCATGGCCTCTGCATGCACCTTCCCCCCTGACCCTGTCTGGATTCTCCTGCCCTTCTCCTGACACACTCCCAGGGAGAAATGCTCCTGGCTCACACACACCCCCCCCCCAGGGGCTCACGGTGACCCGGCCACAGCTGCACTCCCAGGTCACGGTGCCCACGGCACAGCTGGGCACTGCTGCATTCACAGATGGAGAATCACGGAGTCGTGGAATGGTTTGGGTGGGAAGGGAAGTTGAAGATCACCCAGTTCCACCCCTTGCCATGGGCAGGGTCACCTCCCACTAGCCCAGGTTGCTCCAAGCCCCGTCCAACCTGGCTTTGAACCTTTCCAGGGATGGGGCAGGCACACCTTCTCTGGGCACCCTGTGCCAGAGCCTGCCCACCCTCCCAGGGAAGGATTTCTTCCCAATATCCCATCTAACCCTGCCCTCTGTCAGTGTGAAGCCATTCCCCCTTGTCCTGTCACTCCAGGCCCTTGTCCAAAATGCCTCTTGAAGCACAGATGTTCTGTGCTCACCTGTTCTGCTTTCCTAATCTGCTTTTTGCAGCTCCTCTGACACAAGTAAGTTCTTTGCTCTCTCTCCATGTTGCTCATGCACCCTTTATTTAGGCACAAAGGCATCTTCTCCCACCTTTTCCTGCTTGTTCCCTCCTTCCAGCTGCCCATCTCTCCCTGTCTGTGTCCCATTTTCCTCATGCCAGCAGGAAGCCGATGTCAGTCCCTGGGACCCTCCAGCCTTGCCATACTTTTCAACCCACTTCTCATTTTTCTTCTTCTCTTTCTGTAATTTATTGTTTTCAGCTCTCCTCCTCAGTGCCTGCTGAAGGGAACTCATCTCCTGCCTCTTCTTTCTGTTTTCATCCTAAGAAAAAAGGGAAAAACCCATTTTGCTCTTTCCCCAGCTCCAATTCCCCTTCCACCCCCACACCCTCCCACCTCCCTTCCCAGCCCTGAAACCTTTTCCTGATAGTGTTGCTGTAACTGTTCAATTAAACGAGCAATTACAAAATCAATCAAAGCGAAGCGTGTGCCGCGCCGAGGGGGGACCGGCAGGGACTGGGGACGTCGCCGGAGCCCGGCCCAGCCCGAAGGCAGCTCGGCTCAGGCTCAGCTCCAGTTGACTCGACTGCTGGTGAGACACTGCTCTGAGGACAGGGACTGCCTTCCTCAGGCTCTCCCTGGCATCACCAGCCTCACACACCTGCAAAATGCCCCTCCTGGGAACATTCTGGCACGGCTCTTGCTACAAACCACGACTTTCGGTCTTAATAGGCCATTCCACGACTCCAACATGATGAACCCACACACATTTCGTGACTCCCTGCTGATTCCCCCTCCCTTTGGAGGGGATGTTCCTGCTCCTGCTGCACACAACCCAGGGAATTGTGTGTGCCCTGGCTCTTTGCCACATGCTGTTTTCTCAGCAGGTGACACTCACACTGTCTCACTCCTCGCTGTTGATATCTCCTCAGAACTATATCCATGATTTTCACTGCAGGAATTCCCTTCCAACACCCGCTGCCCTCTTGGTGCTGCCATGAGCCATGAGTCAGGCTGGCCTGGACACAGAGGAACAAACCCAAACTCATTTCCAACACGGGAAGATGAGCTGGAGAACAGGTTGGATTAAGAGGAAGTTGTGCAAAGCAGGTGGGTTTTGGTTCGTATGTGGGCAGAATCCTGGCAGTCTCCCAGTGGCATGAGGAAATCAGCTTTAGTTCACCAGCTTTCCTACGGAGACCCAGATCCTGCTCCTGGTTCCACCAACCCTCGAGAGGCTGAGGCAAAGCAGTGAGAATTTGGGACCAGAGACCTCAATGGAAAGGATGGGAAAGGATTTCTTGTCCTCTTGTGGACATCCATGGAAGGAACATCTCCTAGAACGGCTTTTGCCTCAGTGTAACCCATCGGGAGCACCTCTGAGTCCTGCTCCTGGGTTCTGGCCACGCTCTTCAAGGAACACTCCCCTCCAGATCGAAGGGAAGCAGCATTGAAGCCATTTAATGAGGAGCTCTTATCCCAGACTTGACCCTGATTTTGCACAGTCAGAGAAGCAGCATCCCAAAGGCTTATCATTCCTTTCAGAGCAGGAATCTGGCAGGTTTCCTGCGGCAGGAGTCCAGTTTGGCTTTAATTTTTCGCGAGTAATGCTGAAAGCCTGGTCACCCTGCAGGTCCTGGGGAGGCAGGACTGTGCTGACACACTTCCCAGCGCAGCAGAAGGGACAAATCCGTTCACAAGGAGGCTTTAACAAGGTCCCCATTGCTGTTTTTTAGTTTGGTCACACCCCAGTTCACAAAGTTTTGTATAAATTGAATATTGCAGATAAGCACACAACTGCTGCTGTGCCCTGTTCCCAGCTCCCATGTCTGACAGAGACGTTCAGTGCTGCTGCAAAGCTCCTCTGTTTCCCCACCCACCTGGAAAGGACAGAATGAAGAGGGCTGAGAAAGGAGGAATTTGGCAAGGGCTGGGTTGGTTTTCCTGCCCCTTATCGTGCTGGTGCCGTGTTATCTTGGGCTGTGCTGATACCATTTAGGGTGTATTTACTGGGTGTGCCAGGAGTGCTGGGAGCCCACGGCCTTGAGGTTTGGATAAATCAGAGGAAATAAGTGGATGTTTCCCAGCACTGTAAAGCCTGTAACATCAGCCCGGTTGTGCAGGCAATTAAAGTCTGCAGGTGCTGTTGGGTTTGACTATTTTAATCTTCTGTAATTTGGGGAACTCTCTGAGGTTGCCCTTTGACTCTCAGTCCTAGAAAGGCTTCAGCTTTTGAGTTTCAGACAGGTTGGTCTTCTCCCTGCCAGCCTTTGGTGGCAGCCTGGAGGAGATTCTCATTTTTCTTGATGGATTTGGGACCAAAGCATCTGGGATAGGGTTCATTTATGGGAAAGATCTGAAATGCCAAGAAGGGCAGGCAGGGATGTTATTTTGCAGCCCTTTGTCCCAAAGCCACACATCTGTCACTCCCAGCTCTGCCTGTGCCGTGGCTCTCCCAGCACGGGGTGTGGAGCAGCCTGGCCTCATCCCCCAGGGCACAGCTGGGAAGGAGCAGCTCCCAGTTTTCTGTTCAGGAGGGAGGAATCCCCACCTGGCCCCAGGAGGGCAAGCTTCCCCCTGCAGCAGATGAAGGTTTCACAGAGGGTGTTGGTGGGAGAGCACTCGCAGCTCCTCTCCTTTGTTTGGGGCGGGATGGAGGGGGATAAGGGACCTGAACATGGTTTGTGCCAGGGGGCAAAACTGTCGTCCCCAAGGACTCCTGATTTACGAGCGTCTTGCTCCTGAATTGCACTGAGATAAATAATGGGGACATTTTTAACAACGAGGGTGGGCAGCCCTGGCACAGGGTGGGCAGAGGAGCTGGGGCTGCCCCTGGATCCCTGGGAGTGTCCAAGGCCAGGCTGGAGCACCCTGGGCTGGTGGCAGGTGATCTGCAGGGTCCCTCCCGACACAGCCCAGCCCGTGTTTCCATAAACACCCTTTGCTTACAAATGCCAGCCTGGAATCCCCTCCCCACCCCAGGTTTGCCCCCAGGTTCAGGACCAATCCTGCCCTGTGCACCCATGGTGTGACAGGGGCTGGCTGGGGACATGCCCAGGGTGCTGAGCTGGTGGCACCTCCTTGGAGCCTCTGCCCATGTCCAGCTGCCTCCCTGCCCTCTATATTTGGTAAAAAAATGATTTGGAATTGTTTGTTTGTGGCTCCTTGGAAACCCTCCTGTAAAAATGGCTTCTTTTGTTTGGTTACTTGGGAAAAATATTTTCCCCTCCTTCTTCCACTATTTTGAAACATTAAAAAAGAAAGCTTTAAAGAGCCCAGGAACACCCCGGCCTGTCACCAGCCCCTGTCTCTCCTCCTGGCTCCCTGCTCTCCTTCTCTCCCTGACACTCTGCTCCACCTTCCTGCACATCCTGACAATGAAAACACCATTTAAATGTCCTCGAAGTTTCTCCTTTCATTGAAAAAGGGGATTTATTCTCTTTTTTTTTTTTAATCAGAATTAATGTGATTCTAATGTGTTCCTTTTGATCTTCAGGGGATTTTTTACACTGATGATCCCTAATTTTGAAATTTTTTTTCTTCTTTTTTGGTTTTAATTGTTTTAAAAAGCTTTAGCGAAAGGGGAAAAAAAATCCATCCTACTTCTTTGGCACATCTTTAACCTTTAAGTACCTCCAGAAAAAAATGTTTAAAATATATTATACATTTTTAAAGAGGGTGCGTTTGACAGGTCAGTCTCAAACCTCTCTCTCTTTTCTTGCGCTGTGTTGGAATAAGACAATTTTGCAGCTTGGATTTTTTTGACAGTTAAATTGCAATGTAGGCAGAGGGTGGAATAGGGATCCTGTCTCTTTAACTCTCTAACTAGACAAAGACTTTTCCCCTCTGAGAGCTGAGCCCGGGATCAGAACTGTCAGATGATCTCGTAGCACTTGGGAGAGTTTGCAAAGTCATAATTATATCTTTTAACCTGTCTTGCTCTTTGCAAAAGAAAGGTCCTATTATATTGAAATGAGATTATTAGCCATCAAATACTTTCTTTCTTGGGATTCTTCTTCTTTAAAAAAAAATTCAAATACCTTAACTACTTTGCAATTGAATTTTTATAAGATTTACTTTTCGCTAAATAAGTGTTCTGTAGCAGCTATTTTTTTAAAGTATTTTTAAAAGGGTGTTTTCAATATGCAGATGCAAAAAAAATCAGACTAAATGTCTGAAATGTCACCTCGATAATTAAAGGAAGGTAAAGTTCCAGAGCTCAGTTCAGGTTCTTTCCCTGGCTTACTTGGGGAGCTTCGCTATTCCCAAACCCTGCTGCTTTTCCTCATTTCAATGCCAAAAATATATTTTTCCCTGAAACCCAAGCGTTTTCAACCTTCCATTTTCTCTTTTTTTTTTTTTTCCCTGTGTCTTTTCTTCATGACAAAAATGAAAATGAACCCCCAATAACTGGAGAAGGTTTTTTTCATCCCCACCATCCAAATCCCCGCACTGCAGTGTCAGTGTGGGCTGGAACAGAAGCGGACGAGACTTTGAAGCACTCGGGGTATCCCCAGGAATCCAAGGAAAATCCAAGCCCAAATTCAGGGAAGAGCTTCTTAAACAACCTCCCCCAGTGCCAGGTGGAACAACCGTAACACCCAGGCAAAATGTGGAACCTGAGATTAGGAAACATTAGCTATTTAGCACATTTTTAAATATCTGGCTGAATAAGGTTTGAAAAGAACATAAACCAGTTGAAATCCATGGGAAATCTGGGCCTGATCCCAAGACCTCTGAAGTCAAAGGAGGATCCTTCCACCTGCTCTGGCTCCTTTGCTTGGAGGGACTGGGCACTTTGATGGGATGATTAAAGTCATTCATAGCTCTGTAATTCAGATTGTGGCAGCCTGTCCTTTATAAACTCTCTTTGCATCGCTTGTGCCCACAAAAACTCACTCTGAGATGAAATTCAGGGGGCACCGATCTAACAAAGGGCTTGTTCCTGCTGCCAGTCCCCAGAAACTCACAGGGTGCCAGGACCTCACTACTGGTTCACATCTTTTTTTAAAAAGTGATTAGATACCTTTAAATTTTTAAAATAAGTAATTTTTGAACTGCTCTGTGGGGCTGCAGGATCCTGCAGGACTCTCCCTCATGGAGGGGACTTTAGCAGGGTGAGCAGTTTGAGATAAGGGGAACTCTGGCCATGAGTGAGGTTCCCCCCAGGGGCTGTGTTTGCAAACAGCACAGTCTGGTGGGTGTTTGGACACCTCAGTTACACTGCTGGGATCACAGGGATTTCCTGTTGACCATACTCTTCTTTCTTGAATTCCAAAGCCTGAGAAAAAAGCCCATGGTTTAACACACCCGACCAACCTTCTCAGAGATGGCTGGTCGTCCAGACCAGGCGAGTGACAGACCAAAACAACCTCCCTGTGTTCAGGAGGCTGATTTGAAACGAGCCCCACCTGAGGAAATGCTTTTACTGAAGAGCCCCAGGACAGGAAAGGTCAGAAATTCATTGGGCTGCACCTGCTGGAGGTTACAAACAGCCGAGCACCTTGGAGGGGCAGGCACAGGGTTTGTGTCTCTCCAGGGCTCCCCTGTGCTCTGCTATTGGAACCTCGCCCTGCCCTCCATGGTTTTAATACTCACAAACCTATTGCAAACTGAAAATGTGTGGGCAGGACAGATCCAGAACCTTCAAGGAAGCTCTTGGGTATGATCACCAGGTGTTCTCTGTTCACCCAGCTTTTGGTTCTCATACCAAAGCTGCAGCATCAGCCACCTCCAAGTTCAAGGTAGGAGCAAATGTCTGGTTTCATTCCTACATTTGCGCCCTTTTCTGTCTTTTCTGACTGGATGACTCGAGAGCAGAGTGGCAGATATTCATGTAGTACCTGCCTAGGCTGCCTTTAATGGTCTGTGTGTGCTGGGGAGCCAGGAGATAAGGCCAGAGGGCCAGTTCAACCTGTGTGAATTGGCAGTGGCCCCCTGGCTCCCTGGAGCAGCTCCAGTTTACACCACTGAGGATCTCACTTGGAATTTCAAGGCTTTTCAGTTACTATCATAAATATCTCTTCTTTTTCTTGGCAAAGAAATAATCTATAGAGTGGTTCCAAAAAATTAAAAGAAGCTGTTGGCAGATGTGTCTATTAGTTTGAGCTGGAGGTTTTTGGCTTTTTTGAGGCTTGAGCTCAGACGTGGAGTAGCCTGGAGGCTTCTGGACATCCACAGTAGCTTTACCTTTGGCTGTGCTGGTGTTCCTGGAGGAACGTGCTTTGTTTCTCTGGGTTGATTGTGGAGGGGCGTAGGAGAGGTTTAAATGAGAGGCTCAGGAAGTAGAGACCAAGAGGAATTCAAGAGCTGCCCCTTGTCTTGCTGATGACTCTGGCAAACCCATAAGTCCCCTGAGTCAGTACCTGTGTTCCAGCCTTGGACAGGGATGCTGTGGGGGTTAGGAATGTCAGCATGAGGTGATGCCCAACTTTGCTTATTTAAAATATGAAAAGTAGTGCCTTTTTAAGTGCAGACTCCTATAGAAGATGTTCTCAGCCTCCTGGGAGTCGAATTCCTTGGCAGGGCAGGTGTTGTGCTTTGAAGACTGGCAAAGTTGCCATGGGGAGGGATTGGGGCTGGTGCTGCAGTGGGTGTGGGTGTGAGCACCAACCCCTGTGCCATCCCCCCGGTGTGCCCTGGCCGTGCCATCCCCCCGGTGTGCCCTGGCTGTGCCACTGGGATCCCTCTCCTCTCCAGCCTCTCCTGGGCAGTTATCAACTGCCCAGTGCTCCCAGTTCTGGGGGATGTGGAAATTGCCTTGTTTTCTCTGCTTTGGCAGCACCACCAGCCCTTGGAGGCCCTGGAGAGCTTCCCTGAACCCAAGAGCTGCTGCTCAGCAGCTTTGCAGGGCAGGTCTGGGAAGAAACCAAGCCCATTTTGGACAAAAAACTGAGGTCTCGTTTGCTGTAGCTCAGCCCAGATGTACCCCGAGTGTGTCCTGCTGCTGATCCACTGCCATCGCCAGCCTGTGCTCATGCTCACCTACACAAATCAAGGTGAAAGGTTGTATAAATTCCTGATGGGAGCAGAAATTGCCTGGATTTTTATAATTTGGCCCCGGCACTCATTCAGGAAAAACATCAAAGCCTTCTGCTCCGTTATTTGTGCTGAGCTAAAAATAAGTTTGGGGCCCCCACCTCAGCTGAAAACAGAGCACAGATGCCCCCGTGCTGCTCTCCTCGATCCTGGCAGGCAGAAACCAAAGCCCCCAGAAACTAAAACCCCACTGCTCCTTGGGGTGCCACCTGTCCTGATGGGAACCACAGGGGCTGCTGGGACTTGGTGTGTTCCTCGTTCAGGTCCCTGTGGTGACCTGGGGGATGGTGCTGGTCCTGCTACTCCCCCAAATTCCTGTGTGCCCCTGGGAACACCCTGGCCTTGGTTCCTGCCATGCTGGTGAAATGGCATTTCCCAGGATTTGTGTTGGTGTGCCCTTTTTTGGTCAATCCTAATATCCCAAACTTGAAGTGTAGCATTTTTTCCTAAAGCAGCTCCACTTCTTGCTGGCAAGACAGTTCTCTCACCCTCAGATACTCAGCACTTTCCAGGCTGGATCAATGGGCAATTGTTCCAGAAACACATTGAACTTCCCCAAGCTGCGTCTCTCTGTTGTGGCTTTTTATTTTTTTATTTTATTTCAGCCTTTAACAAAACCCCCCAGAGATCTGAGCAAAAATAGTCAGAATAAGAAAACAAATTCTATCATAATTTTTGCCAAGGCCAGGGAAATAATTGCCCAGCCTGCTCCGCTCCTCCTTCACAGCCCCAGGAAGGTTTTACGAGCTGAAGCAGTCGCTCTCTCAGGAGGTGCTTGGGAGGAAAAGGAGACCACGAAGCCAGGGCCGTGTTTTCCATCTGGAGTTTCCCCTCGGATGCCGAGGGCTCTCCCCCAGCTGAGCCCAGGCGGTGGCAGAGCTCTTGGATCAGCAGCAGGGAGCTGACACCCGTCCCTCTGTGCTGCCCCTTCCTGGGGACCCAACACAGCTCGAGTCCATGGTTTGGTTTTACAGGCCCCGCACAATAATCACCTCTTAATTCACCCTCCCTCCTCTCCTCTCCTCTCTGCTGAGGAACAGCAGACGGGAGATTTCATGTGCCATAAATATTTAGGTTGTGCCTGTGTGTTTATAACACTTGCCGAGAGTGTAACTGGAGCGGCTCACACTCGGCAGCAACACCTGATGGTGGGGAAAGTTTTCCATCCCCTCGTGTGGGCCGTGGAACAGCCGGGACCTGGCCCACGCTGGGCACCAGGAGCCGTGCTGTCCTGCCCCGTCCCCTCCTGCCACGCCGGGGGAACAATAATAACAACAATAATAGGAATTTGGATGGGATTGCATGTCCCCGTGGAGCTGCTGCTCCAGAGGACCCTGGGAAAAACCTGTGGCTGGGATGGAATGGAAAATTGTTGTGGTATTCCTGTGGGTGTGTGGCAGGTCCCCCATGGGACCAGCAGGTTCCGGGCCACGTGTGCCTGCAGGGCTGGAGGGCTGGTGTGTGTCTTGGCCTCTCCAACACAGAACCGGGGGATGGTTTGGGCTGGAAGTGACCTCAAAGCCCACCTCGGTCCCTCCCTGCTGCGGGCAGGGACATGTCCCACTGGACCAGGTTGCTCCGACCTGTTCCTAAGCCCCCCTTAGGAAGGTGGGATAACTAATGCAGGAGGGTTTGAAGAGCAGGTGAGACCTCGGGAAGGACAGTAAAGGTGATGTCTGGGAGCACAAGAACAGCCCAGCTGAGGTTCTCGGGCCCGTTCCATAGGGGATGGCTGAGGTTGGGCTGGGCTGGGCTGTGCTGGTGGCCCTGCTGGCCGGGGACTGGGCAGACTGGGAGGCTCGGCAGGGCTGGAGCAGCAGGGCTGGGGGGGCACACGGCCCTGCTGGCTCACACCCCACGGTCAGCACGGCACTCTGCAGAGCAGCAGGTCTCTGAAGTGTTATGGCATTCTTTGTGCTTTAATAAATGTGTTTTTACTAATGTTTCTTTAGGGGAAAATATTTTTCTTTTGTTTCTCTGTGTAGCCTCTTTAGGACTTTCTGTGGAAGTGCAGCCAATAGTATGAGCTTTGGCTCTTTTTCCCCCCCGTCCTGTGCTTTTTCTTTCTCCTTTTTTTTGGAGAGAAAATAAATCTCAGTTTTCAGTCCCTTCCCTTGCTCCTATTCCACTTACCTGCTGGGTTCTGCTCTGTGGATTTAGGCACAGGAGTATTGACTGGATGGGGAAGGGCTTTCCTCTCTGGGCAGGAGGTTTGGGACTTGTCTGCTCTGGGCTTTGCTCTGACATTTTTCCTGGAGCCTTTGATGATTGTCATGGTTGGAGATGAGACATCACATGAAATGGATTGTAAGGGATAACCAGTTTGGTGATTGTTGGTTCTCCAAAGACTCTCTTTACCACCAGTGGCAAAGTTGGAGTTTGGTGCAGTGAGGACTGGAATTAAGAAAGAGAAAGCCCTTCCTCATCTTGTTTTAGAATCAGTGCATGGAGGGGAAACATAAACTCAATTTTATGTGGATTATAAGGCACCTATAAAGAGTCATACGAACTGAGACACTTGGCTCTGTTACCCTAATGATACCTATGGAACAATATGTGAAACCTATTACGCTATTCTGGATATATGTGTGTGTATATATTTATATATATGTACAGAGAATGAGCGAGGGACGAAATATGGGGCCTTTATTTTTATTGGCTTCTGCAAAGAATAAATTACACAGCAAGGGCAAGGTTAAATTATTGTAAATGTCTGTATGAAAGGCATCACTTAATTATTAACAGTCCGCTACAAATAAAAGGTACATATGCTAAAATGGCCTGACCTGCTGGATTGTGGGTTTGTTTAAAGTTGTTGGGGAGGCCCACAGCTGACTTGTTCTGTCAGACAGGCTGGAAAAAGAGGCAGGGTAAGATTTCATTGCAGGGTGGCTTTTAGCCCTCTTTACCAGATGTCAAGTGAATGCCTAGAAAATGGGGAAGGGCAGGATGGGAACATTCTGAAAGCAGGGACAGACCACTGTGAGGAAGAGAGGAGGTTTGGAACCGCCTGGATGGACAGAGAAGGAGGGGAAACTGCAAGAAGTGCCTGGTGTAACTCACAGTGAATTGTGTCTTACAACCTCTCTCCCTCACAATTTACCCACAGAGGGCAAGTCCACAATGGATACGAGTTTTTTAATGTGGATCTCTTCACCCTGTCCCAGTTAGGAAAAGGTTGGAACCCTTTTAAAGAGAGGGTTGTACCTGAGGAGTCTGCAAAAGGTAACTCAAAGAGAAAACCATTCTAGGATGGAATTTCCACAGGGAAACTTGGAGGCTTCACCAAGCTGGGGTGGGGAGGGAGGGAGGGAAGGGGTCTGAAAATCCACTGGTCTATATGAATGAAAGAACCCTGTGGAAAGCTCTCCCTTGCACTCACCAAATTAAATGCTCTTGGCAAGGAAGGAGATGTCTCTGTGATTTCACGTTCAGCTCTGAGGCCAGGTGGAATCCCTTGGAGTGCCAGGGCTCTCCTGCCCACGGCCAGCCAGGGATTCCTGCACACTCCAGGCAGTCCCTGGGGCACCTGGAGCACCATCCCTTAGGGAGGGACATCCCATCTTGCTTTAAGGATCCCCAAAATTTGAGAATTTGCTGCCTCACATCCCTCCAGGATGACTAAGAAAACACTCAGTGTGAGCTTGATCCTGATGGATTTTAGTGCAGTTTGGTACCTGAGGAGATGAGACAAAGAGAAGGAGCCCAAATCATCACTGTGCAGAGGTCCCATGTGTAAGTGCAGTCAGAGCATCCCCACCCCGTCCTTGGTGCTTCGTGGTGGTGAAGACACATCACGTTATTGCACTGAGCTTTTGCAGTGGCCTCTCCCTTGCTGATTTCTGTGGCAGGGAGACACAATCAAAAAACGTCCAGCTCTTCCATGTTACTGAAATTCCCATCAGTGGCTGCATCTCTGCTCCCTCTTCATCCCCTTGGCTTTGGCTGCTCTCTGTGGGACCCTGTGGGGAGGCTGCTCAGCAGGAGTGGGGTGGCCTTGCTCTTGTTCCAAGGCTCGGGTTTGTGTAGAAGGTGTTGTAGAAATAACTCCAGAAAAAGGGAATTTTGATGTGTTTTCCCATCACATCAGACATCTTCATGAAGGTTTGGAAACGTGAGCCTTGAGAAGCTGGGGAAGTTCCTACTCTGGGTGAAGACTGGTTGGATGGAATTAGTGAAGGGTAAATTCTGTTGCACACGATTTGTTGGGTCCCATTTCTGTGTTTTACCTTAGAGGGAGTCTGATGTTTTCCCATAAAGCCCTTGATGACAGTGGAGCAAGAAAACACTTAACCCACTGCTGCTTTTAGTTTTGGTGGAGGATGAAAGAAGAGCAGAGGCTTCACTCTCCTGGCAGGCAGGGATAGAATTCCTCCCTGGGAAAACCTGCCTCCACAGGAGGGATGTCTGGGAACAAGGGGAAGCGTGTCGTGGCCATGCCAGCTCTGACAGTAGCAGCGCCTGCTCCAGACCCCATGGGCTGCCGAGCATCTCTATCATTCACATCTCGTGGGCTGCCCTGGCCCATCTCCAAAGGCCTTTGGCAGCTGTTCAGGGGCTCGCAAGGTGCTGAACATGCTCGAGTTCCTTTTGTCTCAGGCGTGTGTGTGGGGATGGATCACCCGAGCTGCCCTGCGTGGGGGGCGCTGGGGTTTGGCTGGGCTGGCAGGGTAGAGCTGCAGGTGAAGGGTTGGTAAGGTGGCACCTCTGTCTCCAAATGCTCCTGGTTGTTGACTATGGTTCCATTGTGTCAGACGGTTGTGGGTGAGGCCACAGCAAAGCACCAAGAATATTGGTTAGGTTGACCTACACAAGGACAGGGATGTTGTTGGAAGCCCCCTGTGTGCAGAGCTCGTGAGTGGGAAGGGGTCGTGTTTGCTGCTCGGGGTTGTAGCTGCAAAGGGGTCAATGGTTGTTGGTTGAACTGGGCGGGGGATTGTTTTGTTGGGATTGTGAGTCGTGGGAAGGGCTGATTGCAGGTCAGGAATGCAAGAACTGCCCCCACGAGCTGGGGGCAGGATGGGAAGGAGTCCTGGGAGGGTCAGACCCTTTCCCAGGGAGGAGGGAGCTGGTCCATGAGTGTGCCCTTGGCACGTGTGCTCCCACACACCCCTCTCCCGACGGGTCTGAGGGGAGCTGTGGCTGCGGGTGAAGAGCCTTGGGAGCAGCCAGGGGCTCTGAAACCCGGGGTGTCCACGAAAGGGAAAAAGTGACAGGGGGAAAAGCCAGGCCAGCCCCACCTCGCAGGGGCTGACTGGAATGTGTTTGCTCTGGGGGGTGCAGTGTTGGGTTAGTAATGTGAACCCTCTGCAAATACCTCCGGGGCAGACAGGTCCGTTTCGGGCTGTGTTTATTTAATAAAGAGCCAGTGAAGTAACTGCAATTTCATTGTCAATTTACTAATGCGTTACAGTTATGTTTCTGAACCTCATTGTTTGGACTCGGGAGCTTGCAGTGCCTGGCCAGAACTTTCCTTTTTTCTCCCCCTTATTCCTCCCCTCAAGTGTAAAACACGTTTTATTATGACTAGAATGTCTTCTATTTATCAAAAACTGGGATTAAAACCCTCGACTCCCCCCTTTCATGCATCTCTCCAACTTGGCAACAGGTCGGTGATTAACCTCCTAAAAGCCTCACTTGCCTTTTTTCTAGTCTTTCTATTTTTTTTGAGAGGTGAAACCATGCACGTTTGTGCACACACTGACACATATAACACACACACACACACTTTAAAAGTTCATCTGGGAAGAGTACAATGGAAACTCTGGCTGGAAAGCCATGGGGCCGTGTGTCTTTGTGGTCTGGGAAGTCTGACTATGGCCTCCTACTCTTTTGGATGGAAACCTGGGTTTGAAACGCGATTGCACGTTCTCAATAATCATAGGAAAAAACCCAACAACCACTCGCCCCTCCCCAGTGGTGCTTTGGGAAATCAGCTTTTGGATGAATATGGGGAGAGGGTGGCAGAGCAGCTGCTGAGTTTTGGGCTTGAGCCTCAGCAGGTCCTGCCTGCAGTGGGGAGAAGGGATGGAGAGCAGGGAGGTTGCTCTCAGCTGAGGTTTGGTGGATCCCCTGGCCCCACACAGGTTTATTTTTCCAGAGGGTCCATGTAGGAGAGGACTTTCCCCCTCTCCAAGCTGTGGGAAGAGCCTTGGGTTCATCAGGTTTGACTTCAGGACTGATGTGGGAGCAGGGTGGGACACTTGGCTCTAGACAGGACACAGAGACCTTCTCGAGTTCCACCCAGGCAATGTTTTTGCTCTGCACTACTGAAACTTCCCTGCCTGACTGTGCCTGGGTGTTTCTGGGGAGCAGCTCTACCCGTGGGTACCTCTGTGTGTGTGAATACACCTGTCGATAGTGGGTGAGAGCAACAGGGAAGGCTTGGCCAGTGGTCTGCTTTTCAATCTGCTCTTTCTGCAGCCTCAAAGCAGCCGCTGAGATTTGGGGCTTTCCTTGTGCCCAGCACACTCGGGGTTTTGGTCCCCTGGGCAGAGCTGTCCCTGTGTGCCCCTCGGTTGGGAGAGCTGCCTGTGAACATCTCGGGGCTGCTTTGAGTCAGGGTTTGTCTCTCCCCCCTGCTCACACACCAATATTTGAGCTCAGGGCTGTGCCCACATCCCACTTTGGACGTGCCCAAAGGCTCTGGGGGCAGCTGGAGCGCCCTGCCCTGCCCTGCCCTCGGCCGTGACCCCAGAGAGCTGTCCTGGCTGCCCCTCGGGGGGTTGGGGTCAGCCCTGCACAGCTCAGGCTCCTGGTCGTGACAAATTACACGGCTTGGCTTCAGAGGGAGCTGGGGCTGACCCCTCTCACCATCCCCCGGGGCTGGAGCAGCCCTTGAACCCCACCTGGACTGGGGGGCTCTCTGTGTGCCCAAGCCCTCCAGCCCAGCCGAGCTCGGGGCTTGTTCCATAATGAGAAGGAAGATTTCTGCTAATCTCCTTTTAAATGAGGGTCTTAATTCCTCCAGCAGAAACTTGTCAGCTGCTTGTTAACAGCCTCTCGGACCCGCACTCACGTGGCCTTCATTATTTTTAGGAGTGTTTTTGGTTGTGCCTTTGGTTTGGAACAGAAGCACAAACTTTGCTCAAACGTCGCTCGTGTCTGTGCCGGCCCCGTTACCAACACCCCGATAAACCCCATGGTTTGGGAGAGCAGCTCTGCTACTGGGGGACATTTCATACTGAATTTTTCCCCTTTTTTTTTGTTTTATTTTATTTTTAAATGTGGAAACTTTTAGACACAATCCCGGCCCTGTGTTTAAGTCATTAAAACATCTTTAAGCATTTTCTGGTTTGAGTTTTCTTAGCAGCAGGCCTTTTCCTGGAATGTATTTTATTTTTCTTTTAAGTTGATGAAAAAAAAATAATAAATAAAAAACCCGCCCCTTGCATTTCCAGGCAATTTTTTAAGGGGAGTGAGGAGAGGGAGAGCGGGGAGGGAGGGGGAGGAGGTTGTGGGATGAGGAAAGTGAGAGAACAGGGCCCTTTCTGTGCTTTATTTCTAATCCGCAGGAATCCATTTTAGCCTTTTATGGCTGTTGCACTTGCTGACAGGATTTACATTCTCCGTATGTTATCTGAAACATCACAATCTGGGGCTGTGGGATTGTTTCATGGCTGGGTTAAAAACACGCCGGTGCTTCTGGGAGGCTGTGGGGAGGGAGCCAGGGAGCGAGGTGAGAGCAGGAGGGAGAGAAAGCTTTTACACAGGGCAGGAACAGAGGGGAAAGCAGGAGGAGAGCACTTTGCAGGAGCTGCTGCTGGCAGAGTTCACGCCCCAGACAAGCTGATGTTTAAGTGAACCAGGGAGGGCATTAGATCCCTTTGATTCCGGCGGGGTTGCAGCACAGCTCTGCTCTAGGAAAGCAGCCACGACAAACCCACCCTCTGCTTTCTCCCTGGAGCCCCTCTGAGCTGGGGGTGTTTCGAGCCACGTCACTTCTGATGTGCAGGGAGAATTTGGAATCACACAAGGGTTGGATTGGAAAGACCTCAAAGATCATCGTGCTCCATCCCCTGCCATGGGCAGGGACACCTCCCACCAGCCCAGGGTGCTCCAAGCCCCGTCCAACCTGGCCTTGGACACTCCC
>JAWWMO010000078.1:3876412-3927874 GCA_035047845.1 Dendrocincla fuliginosa | reverse complement strand
TCCCCCAGTTCCCCCCGGGCCGCCGCCAGCAGAGGGCACGGTGCCGCCTGCGGAGCGCCCGCTCCGGCTCCCGGCGCTCCCGGGGATCCCCGTCCCCCGCTCCCTGCCCCGCTCAGCCCGCGGCTCTTCCCCCTTTTGCTCATACTTTCCTCCCTTTTATTGTCTCCATCATCATCTCTGGACACTGGTTTCACTTTGATCTCCAGAAACTTTGGCAACGGTCCTAAAATATATATGTATATTTTAGGGAAAAAAAAAAAATGAAGAAGAAGGGGGAAAAAAAGAAGAAGAGCAAAGCCGAGCCTTTGTTCCCGCAGCTGCTGCCGTGCTGCAGCAAAGCTCCACACAGGTATTAAACACTCACCATTGATCAGGCAGCCGGTGGTCCCCGGCACGGCCCTGCCGATGCCGCGTTATTTACACGAGGAATAATTTAGTTCCTGAGGTCTTGCTTGAGTTAAAGAGAAATAAAATAAATTCAGTGAGTAGCGGGGTGCAGAGACGGAAGAGCCGCTGCTGCCCCACGGAGGGACACGGGCCGGGCTCTTTGGGGGCACTGCAGGCCGGGACAGGAGCACCCTGTGGTGCCGTGAATTCCTGGGATGGGGCTGCTTCCTGCCCATGGATACCCTGAAAACAACCAGCCCTCTAACTTTCCTTGTCATCCCCAGTCTGGCAGCTTCGGGAATCCCTTTGTGCTGGGGCAGTGCCAGGGGACCCGCCTGGCCCGGGACATCCCGGGAGGACACGGGGGGAGCCCCGGTGCTGCCCAAGGGGACGGGAGCATCTTCCCTCCTGCGGGGGCGATGCCGGGAGAGCTGCGGCCGCTGTGAGGAGGAGCGGGTGGCACAGGGCAGAGCCCTGCCTGTGGCTCCTGCCCGCTGTGCCAGCAGGACCGTCCCTTCCCCGTCCAAGGGCACCATCCAGGGCTGGCGGGATGGATGGAGCGCAGCGGGCGGGGACCGGAGCGAAGCCGCGGGGAGAGGCCGGGGCATCGTCTGGCTCCCACATGTGCCGAGGCTGTTAGGAAGATTTATAGGGGAGAATGCGAGGCTTTTTCTTTTTGGCTTTATAATAATACATTAGGCTTTTAACCTCTGACCAGGAGCTCTGGGAAGGGGATGATCCAGGCGGGTCCCAGCCCTGCGGGGAAGGGTGCGGGTCCGGGGGCCGAGCCGCGGAGCCGGAGGGGTTAACGCGGCGCGGAGGAATGTGAGAGTTTAGCGAGAGGCGTCGGCTGTCTTGAGGTCACCTGCGAGGGATTAGCCGGGCAGGCAGACAGTTGTTGTTTGAGGACTGTCTGAGGCCGGGGAAGGGGCGGCTCGGGGGGCTGCGTGGCCCCGCCGTGGGATCTTCCTGTCCTGCTGCGCCCGCGGTCGCAGCGCCTGTGAAAGCCCCACTGTAAACCGGCCGTCCTTTCTGCTGAGGAAAGAAATCCATCACCGTCGGGAAGGGAAGGTGGGGGATCCCCCAGTGCCTGGTGCAGCATCCCAAACCCTGCCAGAGCCCAGGTGGGCAGCAGAGATGCTGAGGAGGAATGGAAATGTTACAGGCGTGGCCAGGACCCATCGGGGGTGTCCACATCTGGGCTCCTTCCCCACAGGAACCGACAGCTCGCTCTGGTGAGGACCTTCAGGGCTCCCAAAGTGTTGAACTCCCCAGCAAAAGCCACTTTTCCCTGCCCTGGGCTGAGCCTTCACACCCCGTGTTTGCACCCGTGTCTGAGCAGCTGGAAGCACAAAATAGGGTGAAGAGGAGCAGGGTGTCCATGTGGACTGACAGGTTCAGGAGGTTTCAGTGGCATCTGACCCGTCTATCTAAGGCTGCTCCGTGGCACCCGGCACCTCCCAAGTGTTTCAAACCCAAAACATCAGTAATTTCCCCTGTATCTCCAAGCCTGGAGAGCAACCACCATGAATCACTGACAGGGTGGACGGGTGGGTGTGTGGGGCAGAGATGTGTGTGCCAGGGCAGTGTGGAGGAATCGCTTTGCTGAGCCCCAAGCAGGGTCGAGCTGAGGGTTTATACACCTTCACATCATCAAAACTGATTTAAAGGCTCAGCTGGGACCGTGGCACCTCATACCTGTCAAACCATGGTGTTCTGTGCCCCAGCTCTGCCCCCTCCCAAGCAGGATCAGGCAATCCCTGCTCCTCCTTCCCAACAGCTTGTGATTCGAATCAACACATGACTTTCCCTGCACCTATTGCTCTGAGATCTGCTGTGCCTCTGCAGATGAAAGGTTTTATATGAGGATAAATTCTTAATCATCGCAATAATCAATCATTCTTTACTTATAATTTAGTTGAAATTAATCCAGCAGATGAGCAGAGGGCCAAATGCTAATCTGTGTCCTGGGTGTCTTTATTGACTGAGAAGGAGAGAATCTTCCATGGAAATAAAGAGGAAAGCTTGAAAAAGTGCACCTAGAAGTTCTTCATTTTTACGGGGAGAAAAGACAAAAAGAAAAATCCACAGAAACTTTAAAACTTATACTTTAAAAACTGTAAAAACTTTGAAAACTATACTTGATAAACCTTTACACTTTAAACCCCTTATACTTTAAAAAACCATCCTGATCCTTAGAGTCAGTCCCTGGGTTTGTGCTGGATGTGACTCAGGGACTGAAATGCCAGAGGGAGGGTTCGGAGCTGCAATAGGCAGGGAACACCCAGTGCTTACCTGCAGGAGGTTTATCCCTGTGGTTTATTGAAATAAAGGAGCCCAATTTGCATTTCAGGGCTTGTAGTTTCCCTCACGCCTGGCTTACATCAAGGAGAGCCCTTTGTGGAGCAGGTTTGGGATAGAGCAGGAGGCCCTGTGGCTCTCCTGCCCAACTCCGATTGGGAAACCTCCTGTGAGAGAGTCTCCCCGGGGCTAACAGAGGCTTTTATTGCACCAGCACTGCAATAAAACACAAAATAAACCAATTTTATTGAAATTAAAATGTAAATGGAAGACTTGCCTCACACCCCATCTCTGCCTCCAGCTGGATCTGGTGGCAGGTAGGAATCCCAGGTCCATTGGTGCTCCCGTGGGCTCCAGGACGAGGGAATGGCACCAAACCTGACTCATCCGCCACTGCAGGTCACCAGCATGTCCCAGCACGTCTCTGCCTGGAGAGCTGGTGACCTGGGCCAGGACAGGGTGAGGGCAGGGAAGGGGCTTCTGCACCCCTGGGAGTGGAGCCACGCAGGGATTGCTCAGAGCTTCCCACTGGGGGATGTTGGTAGCACTCAGCTTTAGGCTGCTTCTGCTCCTCCTGGAGTCAATGAACAGGGAGAATTTTTCCCAAGGCAGCACAGAGCACCCAGGGGAGCAGGAGAGGGCTGACATGGGGGTCTGGGGGTGGTGATTCCAGCTGGATGCAGGGACAGCTCGAGCAGAACCACTCCTGACTCATCCTTAGCTCTGCCCCAACCTGCTTTGGCCAGGAAAAGGAACTGGCAGGACACACACCTGAGGGGGTGAGGGTCCCCCCAAGGTGCCACCATCCTGCCTGTGGTTTGGGGTGGCTGCCATCGGTCCCCAGGGCAGAGGTGTATCACCGAGAGGTGCTCACACACAGGCACAGCCTTCAGGGACATCCCTGCTCCCAGGGAACCCCGACGGCCTCTGGCAATGGTCTGTCTTGGGACTGGTGGCAGCAGGAGCCCCCCAGCCCCGCACGGAAGGAGCACCCACCCCCGGCAGTGGTGGCAGGGCTCTCCCTGCCCAAATGCATCCCAGCTGTGGCTGAAGGAAACGCTCCCTGAGCCGGGGAGAGTTTCTGGTAGCGGCTGAGGGACAGGATAATAAAACAGGAAAAAATTAACATGTAAGAAAACAGAGCTGCACCTGAAGCAACAGAGGCAAAGAGAGTCACTGCAGTTCCCCTCGATGCCAGAAAGGAACTGTAAGGAGGGGAACAGGCTGGTGCCCCCCTCCCTCCCTCCCTCCCTCCCTCTGCTCCCGCTAACTCCGATTTCAAAGGCGGACAAACAACACACTGTACTGTGTGGCATCTCCACTCTTAAATCTTCCTGTCCTCGGGTTTGTGTAACGTGAGCCGAGGGCAGGATCTGACCCTCCCTGAGCCGGCCAGGGCACAGCCTGAGCTCTGCAGAGAAATCCCCGGGCTGGATTCCCCAAAGCCCCCGAACAAGCCGGAGCGTGCTCTCCCGGAGAGGCAGCTGGTCCAGGGCACGGCTGCAGCCTCTGATCCCAAAGCCTCTGCTCGTTTGGGGTTCAGCTCCTGGCACCTGCAAGGCACAGGGCAATGCTGGCAAAGGAACAGCCCAAAACTGCCCCATTTTTCAGCCCAGACAGGGTTGTTCCCACACCCACAAAGGAAAAATCCTCCCGGCCGTCCAGCTCTGCTGTGCTGTGTGTGTTCAGTCTCTGTTCACACTCTGTGTCTTCCCGAATATTTGTCCCCCCTTGCTGGATTTGGGGAAGAATAGGCAAAGTCAGACCTGTGTGTCTGTACTGGGGGATCAGTCACAACTCTGTGGTGCTCTGAGGGTCAGCCCTGTCCGAGGCCAGTGGGGGCTGTGAGAAGCAGTCCCAGCACACCTCAGCGTTACCTCCCTGCTTCTGTCCCCTATAAAAAGTGGGATGGGAAAGGGTCAGTGTGCACCCAGCTGGTCAGACAGCCCCAGACTGCCGGGCTGCTCCCAGAGGGTCACAAGGCACAGCCCTCACTGCCCTCCTTGTCACTGGACCCACCTTGCCTGGGCTGTTCTTTGCATTGGTAGAACTTGGAAATGGAGATGGAGCTGGCTCTGGATGGAACAGAGCTGGCATTCCGTGGTCCAGCATCTGTGAAACCATCTCCTGACAAATGCTGCTGCGTGGGGGCTGTTTGTGTTGGTTGGTGGTTCGAGTTGACAAGGTGGTGATCAGCCAAAGGTTGGACTCAATGATCTTGGAGGTCTTTTCCAACCTAAAAGATTTTGTGATTCTGTTGATTTTCCTTCTTTCTTTTTTCTTTCTTTCTCTTTCCCCCTCTTTCTTCTTTTCTTTCTCTCTCTCTCTTTCTTTCTTTTGCAAAACCCCCACCATTTCTTCCCCCCTCTTGCTCACGCTCGGTGAGAGCTGATGCAGTTAATTGGAGCTTCTTGTAAGTGAACATTAACACAGGCAGAGCCAAGACGACGTCTTGGCAGCAAAATATCATTATCAGTTCTTGAGCTCCAGCCAAAATCCCCTTGCGGTCAAAACACAATTCTTTAAACTAAACAATTAAAGATTTGTGCAAGTGTTGCTGCCATGAGTTATCAAGGACGGGGAGGGGCTGCTCCTGGCCCGTGTCAGCACGAGTTAACAGCCCTGCTCCCTGGCAGGGACGCAGGTGACAGGCTGAAACCTCGGGCAGCACCGAGGCACTGGAAGGGGCCCTGGGAAAGCTGGGAGACCCTCGGCGATGGTCGCATGGTGCCTGGGCTGGGGACCCCCGGCTTCACCCCCTGGGCTTCGTCCCAGGCCTGGCTGCCCCAGAGCAGGGTGAACATCTCTCTTCTTCTCCCTATTGCCTGTCTGGGACAGGCTGTGGGGCCGCTCGGCGCTTCCTGGGGACAGTCCCGTGCCACCTGTTCCTATGGAGAAGGCTTTTTATCACAAACACTTGGTAAACAGCTGCCGCAGGAGCCCCTCTCTGCCGGCCCGGCGTTTATTCGGAGAAAGTCAATAAGGAAAAACAAACATTCCTGTCCTTGTGCACACACGTCCCTGGGCTGCCGGCGCTGGCCGGCTGTGCCAGGCAGACCGGGGGCTCCCAGATGGTGCCCCGAGCCAGGGCTGGTGGGCACAGCCCCAAGCCTGGCTGTAGGGCAACTGGGAAGCCAAGGAGGACATAGCACCTCTGCAAAGGGCTTTTCCCTTTTCCCTTCCCCAGCACCGGGACACTTCCCTGGGAGCATGTCCAGCAGGGTGAGACATGAAACTCAGACTTCAAGGGCTCCCAAATGAGCTGCTTTCCAGCAAGCTCTGGAGGTTGCAGAGTTGAGCTTTGAATCTCCCCATTGCTCCCTTCCTGCTCCCACACGCAGCTCCTGAGGAGGGGGAGAGGAAGGGGGCAGACAGGAGCCCCCATTGCGACAGGCGCTCGTGGAGCTGGAGCTGGGAATTAACATGCTCAGGCTGTAATTAGGGCTTCAGCACCGTGACACCTGCACAAGTGTCTTTATTTAAAAGCAGGTAAATTGGAGCCTTCCAGGTTGGGTGCGTTAGTGGGGGGAGGTGGGGCGATGCTGGTGGGGAGGGATCAGGCAGGAGGGAATTATTTTTGGTGGCTTCCTGGTGCTGTGGCAGGGGAACTGTGGCTTGGGCAATGGGCAGGAAGGAGATGCAAAACTTGATGAAAGTTTCTGAGCAACCTGGTCTAGTGGAAGGTGTCCCTGCCCGTGGCAGGCGTGTTGGAACAAGATGAACTTTAAGGTCCCTTCCAACCCAAACCATTCCATGATTCTGTTATTCTGAGTTCACTGGACTCAAATGGGTGTTTGTGTAGGTCCTGCATCCATCCCTCTGCCTGTGTGGGAAAGCAGGGAAAGGGGGTGAAGCCACCTGGGGCTGAATCCACCATGGGGAATCCGGGTTGTGCTCAGGGCATTGCTGGCCCTGATCAATCCACCTGCTCCTCTCAGCACACTTTGGCCTCTGCCTTCTCCAGCAGCACCCAGAGAGTGCTGTGTGATCCTGCTGGGAAGGGACCCCACAGGCAGGGCTGTGGCAGGAGTGGGGCAGGGACAGGGCCTGGGGGAGCTGGGGGCAGGGAAGGAGCCTCCATCCCTTCCTCTGCCTTCCCGCTCCAAACCCCCAGCCCGGCTGCTTCCAGAGACAACTTCAGCCTTCGGATCCAGCCGATAACAGCAGCAGCCTCAAAGTTCAGGATATTCAGATCTAGACCAATCTCGAGGCTTTTTTTTTTTTTTTCTTTTTTTGACAGCTGCTGCCTCTACTTTAGGCAAGGACATTAGAGCCGGGAGGAAAAAAAAATTTGATTTTAATGCAAGCCCCAGTAATCAGCTATTTGTGATGGAATTTTATCTGTCCTGGTCTCTAAGGGATGAGAAGCAAGCAGAGAGGAAAGAAGGGTCAGAAATTAGTATGCAGAAATATCTGATCAGCCAAAGTAATTTTCTTTAATAATCGTATTCATACTGGCTGCTCTCCGCTCACTAGAAGAATTAAGTATTTAATAGTAATATATTTCATCTGGCAGCAGTTCCGTTTCGTTAGGAGCTGTGATGCCTCACTGGGGTGGGGGTGGGCAGGGAAGGCAGCCCCGGCACAGGGGAGACAAAGCTGCCACCAGCAGGTCCGGGGGGACCAGGGGCCCTGCCAGCCCTCCCTGCTGCCCACAGCCGCTGGGTGAGCTCGTTAGGGAGAGATAATTAACGAGGAGCGTGCTCATCTCGAAGGGAGGGGGCACGTAGGGACCAGAGATGGGGATGTGGAGGAAGAACCCGCATTGAGAATCCTGGGCTGCGTCGCCAGGGCTGTGGAGCAGGAGGTTCACCAGGGACACAGCGGGTTTCACCCTGGCCTTAAATCCATGGGGCTGTAATTGCCTGGAGTGGCACTAATTATTGTTATTGGCATCCACTCCGCCAAGTGGTTAAGCAGTTGCTTAACTTAAGCATGTCCATAAGTCCCATTGACTCTAATGGGACTTAACTACATTCCTAAATGCTGCCCTGAATACTGATGTTTTCCAAAATCAGCGATTATTCACGGCAGTCCTGTACTAAATGAGACACTCAGCCTGGATCTGTCCCTGTGCCTGCCCTGTCCCCTTGGTCATGCAGTTCTAGGGATCAGCAGTGTCTTCCTGCCCTTCCCAGCCTTGCAGCAGCTCCAGGGCCAGGGCAGAGGAGAGGGGACCTGGGACAGCAGCACCCCTGCACCTTTGTGAGGGCAGGATTGTCCTCCCAGGGCTGGATGGGCTGAAGGCACAAAGAAACACATCCCTGCTCATCATCCTCAGCCCCACAACTCCATCAGGGCTCCATCCAAACCAAGGCACTGGGGTCACCTGCCCTGTGCCAGCTCTGGCTCCAACACCAGGACTGGCACATGTGGGGGGAGAAATACCATGGAGAAATTGCCTAAAAAGAGGCAGAGAGAGAGAGAAATTGAAGTCTGAGTTCAGATCCTCTCCCTTCTTTCAAATGCACATGATATAAACAGATGGAAAGTGATGGTGGCAAGTCAGATCACTCACTAGTCTGGAGTTAAATACCTGGGTGTTTAACTGACAGTCCTCCAGGCAAAGGGGAAGGAGCCAAACAAGGATTTCAGGGTGCCTTGGTGGAAGAGTGACTTGGGTAAACTGCCTTGGAAAGGTGGCAAATGAACCCCCACGGGCCACACTCCTCCAGAAATACCATCAGCAAACCAGCATCACAAATCCTTGGGTTGTTACTCCTTTCTGGACTAATTGCAAGCAAGTTATCAATGCCAAGGATGTGTATGGAGGGATTCAAGCTGGTCACCAGGGACAGACCTATCGCCTTTCTTTCTTTCTTTCTTTCTCTCTCTCCCAAAGTTTTGTGCTTTATTTCCCAAATTTGCTAAGCTGCAGAAGCCAGCACACCTTCACCTTTGCTCCCTCTGCATCACTTCCATCCATCCCAGCTCCTGGGGGTGCTCTGGTGACGTGGGCTCTGCAGCAAGACCAAAAGCTGAGGTGTGAAATCAGCTCAATCAAGCTTGCAAATGCCAGAAAATACTGTTCTGTTGAGGATCTGGTGAGCTGGGACTTGGCTCTTACGATGAATATGCTGTAGTGTAGGAATAGTGGGTAAATAAATAGTGTAGCAGAGGTTGAGGTTTCTTTCATTGCAAAGATAGTGAGTGTTCAGGGTGTTAAAGCCCTGAAGTGATGGAAACCTCTGGTGCTGATGGTGGTGGGCTCTGGGTAAAAGGCAGGACAGGGGACTGAGTCGCAGAGTTCGTGTGATTGTGCATTTGGGGTTTTGCACAATGACATGGCCTTGCCCAGGACACAAACACCCTCCTTGAGGGGCAGGGAAACAACTGAAAACATTTGGGGTTTCAGGCATTCCTCGATGCTCATTCATGTCAGGTGAAAGTGTGGTCTCTTCTCCTTCCCCACCTGAATGACAGTTCAGACAGACCCTGTGTGTGGGCAAGGGAGGAAGGGATGTCTGTCTGCACCCCCTGTCCTCCTGTCCTGGTGCTCTGAGCCTGTCCCCGTGTCACCCACTGACAGTGACATGCCCAGGGCACTGGGCACAGCTCGGTGCAGCCGAGGATGCACCGAGCAGGGGGGATGTGGGCTCATCCCCAGTTTCCCTGTTATCCAGCAGCACCCCATGATGCCGAGCCCTCAGTGGGCAGTGGGGACTGGCTCTGCCTCCTCCAGGGCTCCTTTCCCCCTCCCTCTGCCCCAGCTCCACGCTCTCCTCTGCTCCACACTGGAGCTCCTCTGGGGACACCAGGGGCACAGGAGGAGCAGTGTCCTGGCCTCTGCCAGTGGTCCAGCTCCTGGTGAGAACTCTGTGCATTGGTGACCCTGGACATCCGTCCCATGCACGTCCCCTTCCTTCCTCCCTTCCTTCCCCGTCCTCCTCCTCCTCCTCCTCCCCAAAGCGCAGTCTGGGCGCGCGTGTTTGTGAGCTCACAGGGAACGGCGGGACACGGGCCTTTCTCTCAGCTCTAATGAAACCCTTTAATCATATTCAAATAGGTTACTGTTCAGGGGGAAAATAGAAATATGGATTTGATAGCAATAAATTTCCCTGGCTGGCTAAGCCCAGTTCTTAATTGTCCTGTCCCAGGGCTCGCACATTTCATTGTTCGTTAGGTGCTTAAGTCCCTGCTCTCATTTTGTGGCGGTGACATTACCGCTGATGGCTCTAATACTCTCATAATTTGAAAGGGGATTTGCATGATAGAACGCAGAGTATTAAAAGAAAAAGAAAAAAGGAGAGTTAAAAAAAAAAAAAAAGGAGGGAGGGGGCGAAGAAGGAGTGGGGGGGGCAGGGGAGAGGATTCAGCTTCCACTTAAAAAAAAAGTCACTTTCTTCAAAGTCAAATCATTGTTTTCATTAAAGTGAGGGAAAAAAAGTGTCTCTTCTGCACAGTCAGTCCGGCCTGGCGCTGGTATTATCCTTATTGTTGCTAATGGTTATTAATTATTATTATCCTGCTACACGGAGCACTGCGGACGTGATGTCCCCAATGTCCTTGGGACAAAGGGAAAAGAGCCGGCGGGTGTCCGAGCCGGGGCGGCTCTGACAGTGGCGGTGGGAGCCAGAGGGGTTTGCCATTGTCTCCTGCCAGCAGTGTTTTGGCAGGAGCCTTGGCAGGGATCCACTGCCAGCCGGGCTCGGCTCAGCCCCTGGCTTTGATCCTGGAGCCTCGATGCTCTGCCCGCTGCCACCTCTGCCCGTGCCCAGGAAGGGTTATCTGGGGAGAAAACACCACTTTGGACTGGGTCACCCTGCTGCCTGTCCCCCCAAAACTCAGGTGATGTTTACAGACAAGCCCAAATATTGACTCACAGAATTATGGAATATTCTGAGTTGGAAGGAGCACACAGGAATCTTCAAAGGTGAAGTTAAATTGTTGATCCTCGGTGTCCAGAGAGCCCCAGACACACAGAGGAGCTGGGTCGGGTCCTGCTCCAGTCCCTTTGAGGGGAACCAGCCCTGACTCCGGAGCTGAATGTTCCTAATTGCAGCTCTTAAAGCTGGGAAGAACCATTATGATCATCTGAACTGCAAGTGCCAGGCCCCCTCAGCACCTGGAGCATCAGAAATCCTGATGTGGATTTTATAGTGGCAAACCCGTCTCTGCAGAAGGAGAGGGACACGAGTCCCCAGGCTGTAGTTTTGGAACATAAAGCTTGAGGGGATTTCTGCCTCTGGCTGGCACCGAGTTCCCAGGCCAACCCAGAACCCCTGCCCTGCTGATGGCTCTGTTATTAATGGGATTCGTGCCCCCGTTGTGCTCATGTTTCCCTTTGGCTCAGCTGGCTGCTTTTGTCCAGCCATGGAGAAATTCATCCCAATCCCTTTTTTCACCTCTGTATAGGAAACCACAGTGAGATCCTGGAGTGGGTCTGAAATTCAGCGTCAGTGCACGGCCACACACTGCAGTGTCCCCGTGCTCCAGGGCACAGGAGTCTCTGGGAAGGCTTTATCCATTAGCTGTTTATTCTCTGACAATAAAGTGGCAGTCAGGAATGTATTAATTATTACTGTAGTGTCCAAGGCTTGCACAGGATCGTATTTTGGCTGCTGTTCTCTTACCAGGTGATTTAACATCACTAAAGGTGAGCAGGGCCCAGTGAGTGACAGTCAGCCTGGGTTTGCTGGTCTGGAGTGATTTACCACAGCTCAGGATGTTGCTGTCACACTTGCCATCCCCTCTTTTTCCTGTAACTCCATCCTCCATCCCGGAGACATCAACAAAGCCCCAGGCTGTGAATCCAGATGCTTTCCTGGTTTCCCTGCATTTGCATAGGCTCTTTCCAGATCTGTTTCAGTGGAAAAGATCCTCTGGCAGTTCATGGAGCTGATTTTAGTCCCAGAGCCATGCACTGACCTCCCTCCCACAGTCTCAGGTATTTACCAGATGAATTCACCGTGCCCAGCTTGGCAGGTCTCACAAAGGGCTTCCCTGGGACAGGACTCCTGGCCCACAGAGGAGTGTTGCTGTGTCTGCCCATTCCTGGGACTATTCACCACCCATTTCTGGGAATTTCACCATCCCTAAAGCCCATGGGAAGGAGCCCAAAGGGCTCACAAAGAGCAGAGGTTTGTTTTTGTGGTTCCCACCGCAGACACCCCAGCCAGGCTCAGCACCAGCCTCTGCTCTTGCAGGGAGTGCTCGGTCCAATTCCCAAATTCAGATGGAATTTGCCAGCCCCATACCCGAGGTGTTTGCCCTGCCCTTCCTACCAACAAATCCTCTGGCAAAAGCCAAGATTCCTTGCCTTGCTCACCCCAGGCCTGGAGCAAGAGACAGGGATTAGCCATAATAGAGCCCAGAGTGCAGCAGGAGCCCCAAACCTGCTGGAGGGGTGCAGAGCTGCCAGAGCCCTGTGGGACAGGGATGGGGATCCAGCACCTCAGACATCTACATCCAGAGAGACCCTCGAGGGTGTGAAGGAGCTGTTTAGCAGCGCCTTGAAGGAGGGATCCTGGTTAAAATAGGATCACCCTGTCTCTCTTCTGTTCTCTTTTTCTCTCCACGACGTTGGACCACTTCCCACTAACATATTTACCCAGAGAGGTGACTACCATCTGTCTCCTCTTTATTAAAATACTCCAGGATTTTCCCCCATGAGTCGCCGCCCTTGGGAATGGGAAGAAAGGATGTCAGCGAGCTGGAGGGAGGGCTGGGAAGTGGGTCATACCCTTCAGGAGCGCTCCCAGCCCCTCAAACTGGGGCACGCTGCGAGTCCGGGGACGCGGCGCTGTCGGACGGCGGATCCCGGTGTGGTTTTTGCCTAAAGCTGCCATTCCAAACGGTTCTGTGCACTGCCAGCCCCCACCGTGCAGCAACTTGTTCCCTGATTACGTCACCCTGGATAAAAGGGAATTATTCAGACCTTCGTTTCAGCTGAAACAATACTGCAAATTAGCTAAACGTGCGCTCCGCGCCCCTCGCCCGCCCGGCTCCCGAGGAACGTGGTTGGAGCCAGACCTGCTCCGAGGTTTGGGGGCATTAACTCACTAAAGCTGATTTTGTGGAGTTCAGAAAACGCCCATTTCCTTTATAAAAAAGGAGGAAAGAAACGACAAAGGGGCCTTGAAGAAGGTGCCCCGGCAGCAGGGGCTGCAGCCACCACCAGGCACGGGGAGGGTCTCCGGCAGCACTGAGCTCTGCGGGCAGAGATGTGCCCACCCTGGCCGGGCATGGCCAGGCCCTGCAGTCCCTTTGCACTGCTCCTGCTGCCCCACCTCGAGCCATCCCCTGTGTTGGGACAACCAGAGGTCTGTCCACTTGCCCCTGACAAAGCCTCAGCATCCTCCTCCACCAAGGAGGTGGCCGTGCCCTTGTGTTGCCACCCCAGGGCCCTGTGCAGCTCTCAGCAGAGGTCCCACCACCCCCAAATTGTCCCCTGTGCAGCACAACAATGTCCCCACTGCTCTCAGGTGGACGGTGGGATGTGGGACATCTCTCAGCACATCCTCCACCGCCGCCGTCCCGAGCCCCGCTCGCCCCGAGAACACACCAGAGCCAAAGTGGAGCTTAAATATTTTTGTTCTCTCATTCACTTCTGGGTGGGGGAGGAAGAAAGGGGGGAGAAGGGAGAAGAAGGGGAGGGGGACCAAGGGGGTTTAATAGGCTCCAGTGACAGCACAATGTCCACATTGGGAAAAGATTAATGACGAAAATTAATCGCATGACCTTTCTTTCGAGGAGCTGGAGGTGAGGCGAGCCATTAAAGCCTCTTATGTTGTAATTAACGTTTGAGGGGAGAAAAGACTGGCTTTAGAATGGATGCGATCATTTAATTAGGGTTATGCGTCAGTGCCACAACAGGTTCAGAGAAGTCATAATTTAACTATAGCTTTAAATTACCCAGTCAGAGCGTGGCTGGCAGGGTTTAATGGCAGGGAAGCGGTGCCACCGAGGAGCAGGGAAAACAATTAAATAAACACCTCGGATGGGAGAAGGAGAGGGGACACGGCTGCGGGGGCATCGAGGGCATCCCGGGCAGGGGACGTGGAGCTCGGGGTTGTTTCAGTGGGAATCCTGTGAAATCAGAGCAGGACAGACCCTGAGCCGCCTCTGTCCAGCTTTACCCCATCAGCCTCGTGTATCCTCCCCAACAAGGTTCCCAGGGCAGGGGGGGTCTCTTCCCCAGCCGAGGATTCACCCCACCAGCCCTGATTTCCCCTGTTTTCACCCCAGTGGACACAGGTTGTAACTTGATTTATGTCTGGGCACTACGGCCCAAGGTGCTGCCTCAGCAGAAACTCCTATTTGATGCTTCTGAGCAGGGCACGAGGCACCTGCGATCACACCAAGGAGCAAGGCAGAGCATCTTTACAAATATAAGGCTTTTTAAAAATGATCAGGAATTCTTTTCCCCTTCCGGGGAAAAATTTCACAGAAAAATCCAGAGAAATGCCAGGTTTTCCCTTCATCTGAGCAGAAGCATCCCCTTGGTGCGAGCAGCACTCTTTGTCACTTTGGATGGTGACAAGGGACCAACGTGCTGCACCCCAGAGCTGCTGGCACAGCATCCCAACCACGTCCTGCCCGGCTTTGGGGGAGATTGATTCGATAGGGAAAAGTTGGATTGCATTTGACTTTGGCGCAGGGAAGAGGTTTAACAGTGCTCGGTGTCTGTGAGCGAGGAGGTGAAGGTGGATGTGTAGAGTCTTGCAAAATTATACGTGAGAAATGAGTGTCATGATCAAGTGCTGCATATTGGATGGATTATTAAGGTTCAAAATTAAAACATATACAATATTGCCGATGCCAAGAGCTCTCTAATCATAAATCAGTTCCCCTGACCCCTTCATAATCATGAGATTGCCCTAAAGAGCATGAGATTTTACATAATAATAAATGTGAGAGGGTTTTTTTTTAATTGGCCTGCTGGTTTCCTGAGCCTGCAGTGGTCCCATTTTCAAACTCCTCTTGGCCATTGGAAGGATGTTTAATTTGGTTTTGGTGGAGGTGCTGCTGTAACGCCGTGTCTTTGTAAAATTGAGCTTTAGGAAATAAACATGCATTCCTCAGGAGCCCCTTCTTTGGCAGCACAGCGACCAGAGGGGAGGGAGCTGGAACTCTGAGACCGCCGTGCTGAGCTCCTGCTGGCATGGGCTGGGGGAGCAGCCGGGCATAGCAGGGGAAATACAGTGAATCAGAGCTCTGAACTTGGGCTAAGTCACAAACTCTGCTGCCTTCAGAGGCAGAAATCTGCAGTAAATAGTAAATCTGCCTGAAATCAGCGCAATACTCCTGATAAAAGGGAAGGAATTTTATATTCTCCTTTCTTGTCATCATTCCTGTAGTTCTCCTCTCACTTTGGCTCACTGGGGCATGTTCTCACTTTGTTTTTTATCAGCCCTGCCTTTCAGTGAAGGCCCTCCTGTCCCCTCCACACTGTTGGGTTTGGGCTGTGAGCCCCCACTGCTCTTTGGGTGCTGTCACTGCCCCCATTTTCATGCCAAATGCTGAATTTTCCACCCTCTCTGCACTTTTGCAAGCGTGGCCACACTCCTGCTGCCTGAGGTGGGAGCCTGTGCAGGGATGCAGCTGCACAGGAGGAACTCAGGACCATCCCCTGTTCCATCCCACATCCCCACACTGTTGTGTGACAAAGCAATCACCCCATTTCCCCCCTGAACACCCGTCTCTGTAGGAAAGCCTGGGCTCTGGGAAGAAACAAGTGCAAAAATAAAGAGCAATAGCCCCTCCAAGCCCAAGTTACTCCAAGCCCCCATTCCTGGGGACATGCCAGGAGCCCTGTGACCACTGTCCTGGGCTCTGCCCTCCCAGTGAGTGTGGGGCCCACGTGCCTCATCAATCCCAGTTCCTGACTGTCCCATAAACCCCAGTGCCCTCAGAAGAGAGGAAAAATGGAAATGACTTCTCTCCTTCACGGAGGTCTCGTGGCCTTAAAACTTAATAGTCTCTCAAATGCCGTAATGCAAGAGGGGACTTTTATGGACTCGACAAGGGATAATATTATTAAGGTGTGTTATTATATTAATTCCAATATTTCATGAGATGGGGCGGGGGGGAGAGGGTGAAGAATAAAACCTTTCCCTGGGGAGTTCTGGGTTGTGTTATCCCTCCCCAGGGATGCTCAGAGTGGTCAGTGAGGCTGCTGGGGGTCCTTGGGTGGCAACCTGAGGCCTCACCAACCTCAGCACTTTGCCAGAGGGTCAAACCAAATGCCCAGGGACCTCCCTGTCCAGTCACCACAGGCACAGACGGAGGCAAGCCCAGAGATACTCGATCCACTGAACTCCTTCACTGCCCAAACCAGTGCCACGTGACTTTTCCTCTGCCTAATTCCAGCTCCTTCTCCTTCTTTCTGTGTTTCCTTCTTCCCACCTTTTTCCCTCCTTCTACTCTTCCCCCTCCAAACCAAAGCGCCTGCTGGGATTTTGGAGTCCAGCCACTGCCCAGCTTTCACCATGTGTGGGCAACCCCAAACAAACAGTCTGTAAATAAAATACCCCCTCTCACACACACACATATTTTCTCCATTACCTCCACTAATACTGTCTTTCTTCCATCTTGAGTTCAATGTTGGTTTTTGTCTCTCCCAAACCCCTCCTCCTCCTCCTCCCTGCAATTTATTCCAGCTGTGAAAACCTTCCTGCCATCCCCTCTGCCACACGGGCGGATAGGTGAGTGGCAGCGAGCGAAGCCCCTCCGAGCCACTGTGGCTAATCCATCCCACATGTGGCGCTTGGCGGGCGTCCCGCCCGGACCACGCGGCCCCGGCTGCATCAGCCCAGCCCTTCCCAGCTCAGCCCTCCCTGTGCCCACGGAGCAGGGATGAAATGGGCCAGCTGGAGCTTTCCTGCACCCTCCTGTCCTTGGTTTCGTTGTGTGCTGAGAGCCAAATCGGTGAGGAGGGAGGCTGTGGGGTCACCGTGTGGAGGACAAGCCACGAGCACATCCCGATATCCTGAGTCACTGTGCTGGGCTGAAGGATGCCATGAACCAATCTTTGCTCATCTCAACACCTTTAGGTAACACTTCCCACTCCAACATCAGTGATAGGTACCATCCTCCCCGTGGGCTGCTGGGCTCTGGCATTGCACAAGCTGGGGTGACTTGTCCTGGATCCCACCTGAGCCATCCCCAGGGCTCAGGGGAGAGTTTGGTTTTTGCATGACCTGTAATCACACAGGAATTCACCTTCACAAGTTGGGAAAGGGACACAGGAGCTGTGACATCCCAGCTGGCTGCACTAAACAGTTCAGCTCTGCTGTGTTTGGATCTCTTGGTGGCTGATGGAGACAAAACCGAAGTAAACCTGGTGCATTATTCCCGTCCCACGGCGCTGTATTAGTCAATAACCCCTCCTTGTTCCTAAGCATAAAGAGCTCAGAGCATCAAATCCTTCCATCTCACTGTTGGTTTTTTCACTTTTTTTTAATAAATACATATCGAGGCTTCTGCAAAGCGGGACAGATCTGCATGTTTGGTGCTTGGCAGGACTTTGTGCAGGAGCCAAAGCGTGTCCTGCCTGGCAGCTCCATTTATCTGTCACTCAGAGCTGCCAGTCACAGCACCCAGGGGACTGCTGAGAGCCCCGGCCCTGGAGAGCTGGGGGGGAAGAGCCTCACTAAACCCTTAAAGACCACTTGATTTAACAGAGAGCTTTAGCTAAGCAGTGGCTCCTGCTGGGCTATTTTCCTGGTTTCCCTGTGGTCTCAACACCAAGCAAATAGACAGGAATTCCCATCCCAGCCCAGGGGAGCTGCACTCCTCGCTTTCAGGCCAGTTTGAGGCAGAAGCAGGACGTGCCCATTGTCCCATTGTGCCCATTGCCATCCTTGGGAATCCCTGGAAGTCCTGTCTGTCTGACCATGTGGCTTGGCCTGATTTTAGGCTGATGAGGATCTTCACATGCAAATTTTCCAACTCTTCTTCATCCCAGGCAGCTTCTTCTTGCCCAGGATGTTCTTCCACCCACACTTGGAAGTAGAATAGACCTTGAGGAGGCCGTGTCCTGGTGACACCAGCTCAACCTGGAGACCTAGAGAAATAAGGACAGCTGAGAGTGCCCACCCAGCATCAATGACCACTCTCAGCCTTCCACTGCTGAGATGAAACCTCCTCCAAAAACCACGTCCACATGTGCAGACACCAACACTGTGACATCCACGGAGCACAGAGCCTTGAAACCCTCAAAGGAGAAGTTATCCCTGATGGCTCAAAAAGAAATTGGAGTGATCAATCAACCCACCCACCCCCCACTCTTCTCACCTGCCTCTCATCTTCCCACCAGGGCTGCAAAGAAGAAGAAAGCAGAGTGGTGGAGGAGCAGCATGCTGGGAGCTCTGTCCCACCACAGCGAGCTGGTTGAGCTGACAAACTGCAGCCTGTGCTTTTAAGTAGAGATTTTAGAAAGGCAGGAGATTGTAAAACAAGTAGGAGCTGCTCTTAGTGAGCCCATCCCTGAGGCAGAGCAGGGGATCTCTGTGCTGAGAGAGCCGTGTTTCCTAAAGGCAGTGGACTGGGGCTGTGCAGCACTCAGACACAGCAGAGAGGTCCTGACTCCTCCAGAGGGAACATCTGCTCCATAAATGTTGTCTCCCATCTGATGGAAGCCGTGAGGAAAGGTGTGGATTTGTTCCAGATGGGGAGTGTAGGTGCCACGGTCTGAATTCAAACCAAACCCCTGTGAGTTGAGCCCTGCTGAAGGCACTGTCTTCCTCCCTCCCCTGCTGCTTCCCAGTGGGAGGCAATGCTGAAAATGGGAGCCCAATGGGAAGGTGCAGGGATAAAGTGCTGGCTCCTGCTCCCCCCACTGCCTTCTGTGCCTTCTCCCCACTCTCCTTCTCCCTCTGTTCCCCCTCTTGCTTTGCATTACTGAAATAGGGTGCTGAGGTCTTTCCCCTGGGCTTGGCCCATTGTGGGACAGCCCTGCTCATTCCAAAGAGCAAAAAATTGGACAGCAGGATGGAAATCCCACTGGCCAGAGGAGAATTGCTCATGCTAAAGCCCCTTCAGCACTTGTACAAGGTTTGGACCCTGGGTGATGGGGAACAAGGAGAGGACTCTGAGATGGAGGGGTGCAGCAAGGCCAGGATGGGCAGGGACCTGTCTGGTGTGACTCCTGGGGTAGGGGCTGCTGGGACACAAAGGTGGGCAGAAGAAAGGAGAGTAATGGCCCTGGATTTCCCCCAGATGTGTGGCGGGCCCACATGATTGATGGCATCTGTCTCTTGCTTTATTAAACTTGTGCAGCCCTGTTCAGCCAGGGATTTGCAAGCGGCTTAATGAGCATTAGGGAGGAATCTCCTGGCAGGACGGGGAGATTTCAGGGGTTTGCTGAGCCACTGGCAGGAAATGTCCTGCCCAAGGCAGCGTGTCCTGCAGGACAGGGGCCGGGACACCGGAGCACAGGGCTGGTGCCTGCGGGTGCATTGCACAGGTTGTCACCTCACCCTGCACCAAGGGGACATGGCATTGTGGGGACAGAGGGGTGGCAGCAAAGGGTGGCAGTGAAAGGTGGCAGGAGGGCTGGTGCTGCCTGAGGAAAACACACCTTTGTGCACAACTGGAACAGGCTATGGGCAGGAATTGATGTCACAGGCTCGGTGTTCTTTCTGGGTCCTGAATCCAGACTCAGAGCTCAGCTAGGAACATCCTGAGTGACAGGCCACCGGTGTGTTCGGGGACAAGTTGGCGTGACAGTCCCTTTCTGTGGGGATCAAAGGCACTGTGAGAGACGAGTTAACCCAGAACCTGAGCCCTGTCCTGGTCTCTGCCAGCCCTCCCCTGAGCACAGGCTCGTCTGAGCAGCCTCTTCCTCCACTTTTCCTCTTTGACAAGGGATTTCAGGGTGCCAAGACCTGTGCCATACACCCCCTTTTCTGAGCCAGGGTCAATGTACCTGCACACGTGCACATGAGTGTACCTATACTGTAAATTAATATAAATATATATATATGTGTATTGGGGGGGGTGTGTATGGGCAGAGCAGGGAAGACTGACACAGAACTTTTCATCTGCAAACATTTCCAACTTAAAAACCTGATTAAAAATAAAAGTTTCTCTGCCACAGAGGGACATGGTGCCTTCCACCATGACCCATGACCTGGGAAAACAAGGTATTTCCAAGTTGATTCTCCATCCCTGTTACATGAAGCACCATGTGAGGCACCACCTGCAGGGGCTGTGCTGGGCTAAGGGCCCAGGTAAAGCTTCCCCTTCCTCTGCCCCTAGCACTCGGAACACACAGTGCCTCAGCCTTCTGTCAGACCCACTGCCCTCCAACCCTGAGGGTCACATTCCCCTCTTTCAGACCCTTTTCTGCATCACTTCAAAGCCTTTTTGTGATGGAAGACACCCCTGGATGAGACACTGCCATAAGAAACAGCTTGCCTTTTCCTCTGCCAGTCTCTCCTCTAATCCCTCACCTACGTCACTCCTTCTCCATCCACACCCTCCACCCTGGGCACGTCACCATCACAAGTCTCTGCACAAACTCCGGCCTCTGACGCACAAACAAAGTTTGAAGCGGAATTGCTTTGGTCTCTTTCCATTCAAATCCTGATTTTTCACTTTGTGGGGCTAGAGGGTATTTTGTTTAAACCATCTGCCTTGGCCACAGCAGCAAAATGGTTCATTTTGTGTTTTAAAAAGAAAATCTGGGGTTCCACTGCCCCAGGGCTCACGTTGAAGAGTTTCCAAAGAATTTTAAAAATTATAAAAAAAGGGGGTTTCAGGAGAAAGTGAACCTGGAGCAGCAAGAACCCCTTGCTTGGGGCTGGCCAGAGAGGCACAGGGAGGCAGTTCCCTCCTCCAAGGCCAGACCCAAGGAGCAAACCCCAGAGCTGCAGCCCAGCCCCGCTCGGGAACGTGCCCTCTGGCCTCCCATCCCTCCTTCCTCCCTCCAGCCTCCACGCTCCCTCCTTCCCCCCGAGCCTCCCCTCCTGCCTCCTCTCCAGCTCAGTTGTTTTTCTTATTTTAATTTTTTTTTTTTTTTTTGGCAGAGGTTTTTTTTTTGGTGCCTCTCTTTGTCAGAATTAGTCAGGGCTGAACTGCCTCCACTCCCCAAGGAGACCCTATTTCACCCTGCCTAAAGTTCACCGCCTTGTCAAACCGAGCTAATCTCCTGCCGGGGAAGGAAAAAGGCTCATTTCAAACTGCTGCACATTCGGGGAGCGGCTGGGGGAGGAGGAGGTCTTCCTGGCTCCAGCCTGAAAAGACCCCGGACAATAATACCCCTTTTGTTCTAGGACAGTGGGAGGGGGCTCGGCGGTAGGAATGAAAGATGGGGGATATTAAAGGAGCAGGTGAAAGACATGCGTCTTCAACAGGCACAGATAAGAGCCGACCCCCTTCTAATCTGACTGAAGCTTATTATCTTACTGCCACAGTCATTACCATTAATATTAAATATGAAAAAAGAAAACTGCATGAGACAACAACCCTAAAGAGGCGGCTTTGAGGCATCAGCAGTCGTGGAGGTACCGCCAGCGCTCCGGCCAAACCCGGGCTGTGGAGGGGCTCCTTGGGATGCTCCAGTGCTGTTTGTGGGGCAGGATTGGTCTGGCTGGGAGTGTCCCTTTGGGCCCAGCTGTTTGATGCACAAAACTGTCCGAACCAGAGGCTCTTCTTGCTTTCTTTTAATCAGAAACAGCAAGAGTGGGGTCTCTGGGCATATGAGGGAGTGGAGTGTCTGCACTGCCCATAAGGCAAGCGGGATCCAGGGAAAAACTGGCACATGGAGATGCTCCCTCCTTATGTCCCCCTTGCACTGAGCATCTCTCCTGACCTCACTGGGCCAAGCACTGCCCAGTCCCCGCTGTCACCGGGCCAGTGAGTGACACGAAGCGCCCGGGACTCGGTCACAGAGTGTCCCCCCGGCCCCATCCCTGCCACAGGTGGCCTTGGGGAAAGCACTTGGGGGCTCTTTGTCCCCTTTCCCCATCTGCAAAGGTTTCCTTTGTTCCGCAGCTCTCGGGGCGGGGGATGCTCCGCGCTGTTTGCTCAGCGCTCGCCCCAGCAGCCCCCTGGACTCGGTAAATACCAGCGAGAGCAGCTCCGGCAGTGCTGGGTGAGCAGCAGAGGAGCCAATTCCCCTCTGCCCAGCACGGAGCGAGGAGCTGCCCAGCTGAGCAGAGGGCTCGGCTCTGCTGGAGTTCCACAGACCCTGTTCCTGGGGTGCTGATGCTTTTTGTATGTGAAGGGCTGGATTTGGGAGTTTCCAAGTCCCGGCTGAGCATTGTGCCAACCTGAGGAGCGATGCTCCCAGCCTGGCTCAGGGATGGAGCTGCCCTCCCAGGTGGTTCCCAATTCACTCCCCAAAGCCCCCAAGATGCTCAGCCCCCCTGCCAAGCCCCCCAGAACCAGGGCCTGGGGCTGGTGGGTCTGAGCGGGCTCTTTGTGCAGCATCTGGAGCGGGCAGGGCTGGGGTGTTTGCTCTCCCTCTGACCTCTCCATCCACCTCCTGCCCTCCATGGCAGCTCCTCCTCAGCACGGTGGGAGGGCAGTGGGGATGGACAGCGGCTCCTGCCAGATGTGTGGAGGTTTCCCTGCTGGAAAGGTTCAGGGGGGCCTCGGCAGCCCCAGGGAAGGGATGTCGAGGCTGGGCAGCAGAGCTCAGCCCTTGGATCTTGCTGGGCCATCATTTATTAACCAACTGGGGCAGGAGGGACCCAGGGGGCAAAGCCCCCAGGAGAGGAGTTGCCTGCTGATTTGGGGATGGGGCTGTGGGCCGTAACCCCCTTCCTAACGCTGACGGTGCAGGGGACCCTGAGTGTGAGAATACAAAAGGATCGGGGCCAAGCTCCTGGCACAGCTGTGTCTCCAGGGAACGCTGCCCACTGCATTGCAGGAAGGGGATGGTGGAGCCAGGCCCTTCATCTGAAGGTTCCCAGGGTTGATCCCAAACCCCACAAACCTCATTCCGGTCAAAGAGCCCCCAGAAGGGCAGGCGGGGCCCTTTCCCCTCCGGCTGCACCTGCCCAGGGTGGGCAGAGCAGGGTGCCACGTCCAGCTGCCTTTCCCAGGGCTGCCCTGCACGGTGGGAGAGCTCCAGCCCGGCTGGGGCACCGGGAGGAATGTCTGCCACGGCCTCCTTCCCCTCCAGTAAACATGAACGGGTGACCCCGCAGCGACAGGCGAGGTGGGGATGGTCTGTGTGTGCCCTGCAGAGCCGTGGGAATGTCACATCGCTCCGGAGCAGCCTCGGAGGCACCGGGGTCTGGGGGTCTCGGGGTGCCCCGGGCAGCTCGAACCTGCAACCCCCCGAGCTCGGCTCTGCCAGGAGGGAAAGCCAACCTGAGCATTGATTACCATCAGCTGCCTGGGAGGGGTGGAGTTGGGGTCGCCTAAGCTGGTGACAGGATGCTCGGATGAGTTGGTTTTATCAAAATACCCCTCGGCTTTGGGATGGAACTGGGCACGGTAAACGGGGGAACAACTTTGGGTGGGTCCCTTGTTTCCATCCAGGGGAAGGTTCTGGGGAAAAACTGGGGGAATCCCTACAGGGGAATAGCTCAAAGCTTTGCAAAAGTTTGCTGGGACGGAGCAGAGATGGGAAATGTCCATTCTTGGAGCTGATGGGCAGGTCCAGGACACATCGAACAAAGCTCATTCTGTGACACTTTAATATTGTTTTGAGGGTTTTAGGAGGGCAGTTCCAGGACCCCAAAGGCCTCTGAGCAGTTTTTTACCCTTGGTACCCAAAGCAGTAAGTCAGATGTGGAAGGGTGACTTGTTTTTGGTTTCATATTTCCGTGGAATCAGCCCACTGAGGCAGGGATGGAGGCTGGACCAGGGTCACAATTCCCAGCACTTTTCCACTCCTGTTTTTCAAAACTAGATCTTTCTTTTTCTTTTCTTCCCCTTATGCTCTAGACAGCCTGAATGTGCAGCTCCTTATCTAATCTCGTATTGATGTGTCTGTTAGACAAGGAATGTGGCCAGTGTCACTCCTGAACTCCACCATGCAGGGCCAGCCACTGCTCTGGAGTAACCAGGGATATTTTTTCCATTTCATACCTCACAGGACTTTTTCTTTGCTATCCTTAAAGCACTCAGTTCGTTAGTCACTTCATTATCTTCCAGTTTCCAAACCAGTTACAAGCAGGGTCTATCCAGACAAGCCAGCCTTTGACACACACGTGAAACCACATCAAGTGGAGGGAAACGACAGCAAAACCAGAGATGTAACAATAGCAGGGAACCAGACAGCCCCCAAAACAAACCCAATTCCCTGGACTGCATCCAGCATCCATGACATCCTGAGCTGCTGGTTGTTCTGGTCATAACAAATATTAATTAAACCTCTGAGGATGAATGTTTGTTGTATCTTTTGCTCTTGACACAACAAAAGTGATCTGAAGAAGCTGCAAGAGCAGCAAATAACTGTGTTTAGTAAATACATGCAAATACCCTGGTCCGGCTGGATATTCAAGGAGGTTTTGCCCTCCTCTCCTGCACGGGCTGGAAATGCCATCACAGTGGTGGAAACAGACAAGATTCCAATGGAAAATATTTTTCCGCCTTAATTTTAAACAAACATTGGGATGGGACAAACCAACCTTCTCTCTGGGAGCCCCAAATTCCTCATCCTTCAGGCAATACGGCTGCAGTGGCCAAAATTTTTCCAGTTTGGGCCATCAATCCGTATTTAAGTGACTAAACAAGAATCCTCGGGATGCCGTGACTCCTGGGGGATGGGGATGTGCTGTGGTTAGTGCTGTGGTCGGTGTTATCATCACCAGCCCCCAAACAGGGTGTCGGGTACTTTATAGCTGGTCGGAAGGAAGAGCCTCCTGTCGAGGACAGTGAAATCTGCCCTGGAATTAACTGGGGGAGAGCACAGGCAAACACATGGAGGTACTCACATTTGCACTGCAATAGGGCAGGAAATGGGCTTTTCTCTGCTGAAAACGTGGCCTTTCCTCCAGGGGAGATGACAAATCAGTCTCAGAGCTCCCCTGAAGGGTGGCAGCAGGAGGAGAGGGGGATGCACCCCAGGGATGTTTGTTCTTGGACCCCTCGAGGAATTTCCCAGGTTGGCCACTGCCTTTTTGGAAGGGACAGGGGTCACTAGTCCTGGTCTGGTTTGGTTTCAGATGTAAAGCTGAATTATTCCTGGAGAAAAAAGCACAGAAATGTGTGGAGTGGAAGGGAAGAGATCTAAATCTCACTGGTGCTGGATCCATTCTGGGCACCGTGGGGTTCGGGGATGGTGGGTGGAACAGGGACGGGATTCAGGGGGTTCCCCCGTGTCTGTGGCCACAGCACCCTCTGGATCTGCCCGTGGGTGCTGGGCCACCAGAGCTTCCAAATAATCCAAAAAAAGAAAAAAAAATCAGAAGGGGGCAGGAAAGGTGGAATTAATAAAAGAATGGGATTAAAAAAAAAGAAAGGAGAATAAAGTGTCATAAAAAAGAGCAAAAGGAGAAGTAGCTCCACAAAGTGACACTTAATTCCAAGCTTTTATTTTGACTTTTCCACCTCGGAAGCATGAAAGCAGCTAAATTAGCAAAACAGAAGTAAACTGTTGACTGCTTCATTGCAGGATTAAGTGTGATAAATGGAGGTTTTGTTCAGCCTCTGTCCAGATGTTGTGTCTACACTGGGTGTTTTTTCTTCTTTTTTTCCTTCTTCTTCTTCTTTTTTTTTTTTTTTTACATTCTTGGCCTAAGGCCCATATATATTTTGGATACTGCAGGGAGTATATAATATCATTGGAAAATGATGTGGTCTGGTAACCTTTTAAATAACATTTCCTCCCTCCTCTCTTTTCTAATAGTTTGTTTTTCTTTCCATGTTTTCCTTTTATTGGGGGGAAATTTTTGTTGGAAATTAATGAGGCCAAAGTTTTAAAACAAACAAAACAAACAACCCCCCCAAAAAGCAAAAAAACACACTATTTCCCTCTCCATTTAGGGGGGAAAAAAGAGTTAAGGGACTTGTAAGGGCGCAGGCAAAGGATGTGTTTGGGACTTTTTTTTTCCCTGTCTAGAAAACCTTCCTGATTATTTTTTACCATTCCCAGTGCACTTGGCCCCGAAGCCAGGCTGGGTTTGGGACAGCACTTTCAGTCCCTTGCTCTGTTTGTGATGTCAGAGCCCCCCAACCCCAAAAGCACATTTTTTTGCCCTGGATGTCCTGGATGGGAAGTACCTGTTGCTCCTGGAAGCGCTGCATGGAGGGGACTGGTGAGCAGCCCTCCCTGGACCCCAGGACAGCCTCCAGCAGGGACTCAGCTCCCAGTTTGAGGCACAGCAAGCCGGGCAGGTGCCAGGGCTGAGCCCTTGGTGGCACCGCCGGAGGGGACGAGGTGCCCAACCCCTTCCCCACGGCCAGGCAGCGTTCCCTGGGATTTTATCATCCCCTCCAAAAAGAGCACAGCCGTGTTTTTGGTGTGTTTTGGGGGCTGCCGGGACCTGCTGTGCCCCCACCACGGCTGGTGCCACAGCGGGGTCAGCTCTGCGCTCCCCTCGTGCTTCTCATGCTCCCCGCAGGGATTCTGGGGTTTTTTCCAGAGTCTACCTTAAACTCCCACCTCGGGGGTGGCTGTGCCTCCCTTGGCTCGGGCTGCCTGCGGGAGAGGAGCCCGGCCCAGGCTAAAATTGTGCTGTTGACTCAGGCGCTGGCAGCGCCACGGCAGGGCAGGGACAGGAGCCTTTGGGGTCTCTCCCCATGGCACAAGGACCCCCTGGGTTAACCCCGTGAGGGCAGAGAAGGGGAGCCCTCCTCTTGGGTGTGCTGTGGGAGAAGGGGGATAAATAGGGGAGCAGCACACGTGGCAAGGAGGGGTCCCAAAATGGGTGGTTTAACCCGTCTATAGCAGCCAGGGGGGGGTTGGCACTGGGGCAGTTGGGACAGGACAAAACGAGGGTGTTCCCACCCAGACACAAGGTTTTCCCTGTTGGATCACGGTCTGGATGTCAGCACTGACAGTGCTCAGGGCTGGGTTTGCAGCGACTTTAACAACCCTTACAAGGTCCCCCTCTGCCAGCGCAAGGCGAGGGGTGAACCCGCTGGCTCCCGGAGCAGGGCCGGGTGTACCGTGGCTGTGAACACCTGGGAAGGGATGTGGGAACGTGCCTGTGGCAGTGCCATGAGGATGGCCAGCATGGAAACCCCCTGTGGATTCTGGATGCTGCCCCTGGTTGGGGCACAGACCCTGAGCACTCCCTCCCCAGGGACACTGGGCTGTCCCAGCATCGCTGCCAGCACAGGCTGGTCCAGGCTGCGAGGGGACAAGTCCCCATCCCAGCACTGCCTCGTGTCCTGTGTGTTTCGGTTTTTTTTTCCAGGGTGACATAAAACAAACCGAGCCCCAAAAAGAACTAAAAAAATTAAAAAAGAAAAAAAAAAAAGGTGAGAATTTCAGCAGATAAAACTGCAGCCCGGCAGCCGTTCGCGGCAGTAAACACCTCGGGAAGTCGCTCGCAATTTTTCTCCCCAGCATCACCTCCCTGCCTCCCCTCCTCTCCCTCTCCTTCCCCCCCTCTCTCTCTTAAGGTAGCAGCGTGGGAGCTTTGCCAAAACACTGCGGTCCCGTGGGGAAGCTTTGCTCTCACTGAAAGAGCCCTTGCGCCTGCCAGCCCAATTAAAACAACGTGCAAGGAAAGCAGCATCTGGAATTGCGCTGCTCTCACAGCCAAGTCACAATTGTTTAGTCTGAAAGTCGTTTCAGGGAGAGCGGGGCTGGCGGGAGCGCCGTGGCCCCCACATCTGGATTTGCGGCTAGACAGCCTCTTTGGCTGCAGGCCTGTGTGCATGTGCATTTTTAACTTTAGGATATGCTGACAAGTTAAGAAGTCAGAAAGTCAGTCACAGTAACAGCCTCCGCGGCCCCTTCCTCCCTCCGCCCCTTTCTAACACACACACGCAGTTGACTAAATACAATTTTCTGACATCCTTTCATCTGGAGAGAGTTTCTTCCCGTTCCAGCCTGCAGCTCGGGTCCCCGATGAGTTATTTGAGCTGAGCCAACACATGTGAACAAAAAGTCTTCTCTTCGCCGTGTGCTCAGGGGCCCGTCTGCGCTGCCCCCGTTTCGCTGGCAGTGGGGCTGCCCCGCACAGGGACACCACAGGGGACAGGGGACAGGGGACATGGGGTTCACTCATCACAGCCCTGGGGGTGTGAGAGGGGCCGGGAGGGGTTGGGGCTGAGCTGCCTGCTGGGGGTGCAGCACAAAGGGGAGAGCAGGGGCGACCTAAAAATGAGCTACCAATCCCACGGGCGCTGTGGGAGCCAAGGCAGCCACGCCGAGCTTGGGCCAGGGATTCTGCCTGTATTTATTTTCTCCTCCCAAGCCCCATCCATGCTGAGATGTTGGGGTGTTGGGCATTCATCTGTCAGGCAGATACCCAGAAAAAGGGGTGGGGAGAGCAAATATGAGGGCTTATAGGCACAGCTCAGGCAAGGCCATTGGCCACACGGCCATAACCAGCTTGCCTTGGTTCACACAGTGCCCAGAAACACCCCAAGTCCCCACTGTGGGGGTTTTGCTGTCCCAGGAGCTGGTCCCACATGGTCCAGCTGCCGTGGTGAGCTTTGCCCACCAAGACACTGCCAGGCAAACCCATGGGGGTGGGTGCACATCCCATCCTCCTGCAGGACCCGAGCAGGGTGAGAGGCAGCCACGGCCATCGGCACCTGGCTCAGAGCACGACAATGGGATGACATGAGGGACAGCCTCCCCTGGGAGGTGGCTGTTATGGGCTTGGGGACCTGCTGCCCCCCTGCCCCTGCTCTCAGACCCACATCACCCACAGAGGCTGCTCCACGTTATGGCCATGAGTTTTCAAAAGTGGCCACTGATCTGGGGGCTGAGCACAGGCAGGGTCTGGTCCAGAGGTGCCAGGCACCCCACCCTCCTGGGTTCCCATGGAGAAGCACCAACACATCCCATTCAAGCAAATGCCATGAATCCGAGATCTGAAAAGCCTGGGGGCAATGCTCTGAAGTTTTCTCTCTGGGAAAGCAACTTTTTGCTTTTTTCTCTTTGTTTACACCTAGAACTAAGCTTATCCTGCCCCTACCCATGTCAGGCCATGTTCCTTGGTCTTTGCTCAAGCCAGGGTCACCAGCACCAGGAAATGGGACTCCCCTGCCATGCTAGAGACAAGACTGAAGGGAATCCCTGGGAATGACCAGCCACCCTGAGCCCCCCGGGATGGGTCTGGGGGGCTTTGTGCTCTGGTGGACGGCGGCTGCTCCAGCTGCCTCTCCCCAGTGTCCCCTGTCCTGCCCTGTAAATGCAGGAGTGCCGCCACCAAACTGGTTTAGCAGCTCTGTGGGGCGAGTTCTGTTGTTTCGAAAGGCTCCCAAATACGTGTTGTTCGAAAAGTTCTCCTGGATAAATAAATACCAGCATTTCTGCCCTGACCTTTGTTCTTTTGCCGGGTTTCTCCTAAATGCAGAGCACACAAAACCACCAGAGAACACCCCAGAGAAGCCTGGACTTCCCTGTGTCCATGAGCACAGTGGTGCAGAGACATCTGGGAGCTCTCCTCTCCATCCTGCTCCCTCCCCACAGCCTCAAGCTTTGGGCTCATGAGAGACCCAGAAGCTTCTGAGCTTCTCCTGCCTGGAGCGCAGGGGCCGGAGAAGGGATGGAAAGGCTGTGCCATCAATGCCAGCATTCACAAATCCCATGTGGGGCCTCCAGCTTATTCCAAACTGGGCTGGAAACCCATGCCACGATGCTGCAATGGCTCTCCATGAGAAATCTGTTGGGGTTTTCTTTATTTGCCTTCCGCTTCCCAGGGTAGCAAGGTCATCTCTCCAAGTGTGGCTGGGTGGCCAGAGCTTTTGCAATTGTGTCACGAGTCTCGTGGTAGCTGCTGTTTACTCTGAAACCTGTCCCGTGGCTTTGTTCCCTCCGGCTTGCTAAAACCCTGGGAGGCCAGGGAGCCAGAGAGGAGAAAAATATTCATATGGCAATAAAAGGAAATAAAACCTTTGGGAGCCCAGACCTGGTGCCAACCTTTTCCTGAAGAGGCTGCAGTGGAGGTTGATGATTTTTGGTGATGCAAGAGCAGCCCCTCGTCCTCTGTGTGAGTGAGGGACCCCAAGGGTATTGGATGTCAGAGCATCGCCCGTGCGGGCTCCCAGCCCTCGCCATCCCGAGCCTGTTGTGCTCTTGGGAGCGGAGCCATCGACAGTTCCCTGATTGAGGGCTGGGTAAACTCGCCTTGTTTACCGACGTGGGTGTCACACTGACAACAAACAGGTCCCTGCCTGAGTGTGTCATAAGCGAGGGAGGACAGTAAATAAGGAATGACACGTAACACTGCAGAGCCCTGAGCTGCTGGAAAGGGGGGAGCAGATTCCTGCTCTGCATGGCACAGTGCAGCAGGAGCACATCAAGGGCTCCGGCATTGCCTTGGAGAGCACTGGAGAAATGGTGCAAACTGCTTGAAAAAAAGGAGGGTGTCTCACTCTGTCACTGGTTTCAGGGTCTGGGGGTGGGGACTGTCTTTATTTGAGGTTTCCCAGCTCATTGCCATCGTGGCAGGGCTGCCAAGAGAGCTCCGGGTGGGCACGATGCACCTGGGGCAGGGCAGATGGCCCCAGTTAAAACCAAGGTGCAATTCCTAAACACTGAGGGCAAGTGCTTTTCCCACTGCATGGTTCAGCTCCTCCAAAAGCACTCTCAGTCTGTTCTCTCATTTCTTCAGCTGATGTTAGAGTCAGAAGTAGCAGCTCAGCCTTCCTTGAATGGGACTATCCAGGATATAAACTCAGCTCCAATTCCTCTCATTTACCTCCCAAGCATCCTTGAGCACATCATTTCCCTCTGCCTCAGGTTCCTCACTTGTGAAATGGGGCTGAAAATGCACCAAGACAGTATAAAGCTCCTCAGCTCTGTAGGTATTCCCATCCTCATCCTCATCCTCACTGCTCTGCCAGTAACTCCGATGTCTCTCCGTTCTCCCTGTGGTTTTATGGCACCTGCTCTGCAAACCAAGCAGTGGGACACTGACATGCTTGTGGAGGTGCTGAGCTGGCTGTCCTGGATCCTGCTGAGACCTGCTGGAAATGTATAACTCAGGGAGTCCCACTCAGATCACTGGGATGGAAAATTTAATGGGAATAACGTACGTGGTGGGATAGCAATGTGGGATGCTGGAACCACAGACCAGAGACACTGAGCATGGCATTTCAGGAGGAATTTCTTTACAGAAAGGGTGGTCAGGCTTTGGAAGGAGCTGCCCAGGGAGGTGGCCGAGTCCCCATCCCTGGAGATGCCCAAGGAGCACTCAGTGCTCTGGTCTAGTGACAGGGTGGTTGGTGATGGGTCACAGGTTGGACTCAATGGTCTTGGAGGTCTTTTCCAACCTAAATCATTCTGGGACTCTGTGACCCTAGCAGGGACAAAACTCTTCCTTCCCTGCTCCCTGCCTGGTCCCCTCCACTCGTGCCACATGCACGCACACGCACACACGGAGTTTCGGCGTTTATTTTATATTTTCCCTCGTAAAGATTTGTGTCCGTGCTGCTCTCGTATCAAAGCCAGCAGTGGCCCCTCGGATAAACATGCGGTCAGAAGACAGAAAACTCCAGGCTCAAACACTATTCGTTTCACCCAGAGCAGCATAAACTGAGAGGCTTTTAAGAAGGGCGAATGGTTTTCAGTAAATCTCTCATATCAGCAGAAACCTTTGAAAGAGTTTGTTTAAAGGCTGTGGAGATAAACAGCCCAGCCAAGTGTTTGTTTAAGATGTATGTACTCTGTGTCGACTGGTAGGCTGGTATTTATATCGAGGGGGGGAAAGGAGGGCTGGGATCTTTTTGACCCTTTGCTGGCTCTGTCTGCGTGGACTGGGGCGGTTTGAGAGGGGCTGGGCTGGGTGTCACACAGGTCCTGGGACACGGCTGGGGACGAAGCCTGGCGTGGGTGGGAGGGGTGCAGGGAGTGCAGGGCTTTCAGGGAATACCAGCATTTCCCTGCGGCGTGGGGAGTGCGGAGGTGCTGCCGAGATCACCGTGCCAGGCACTGGGGAGATAAATGTCTGTGAGGGAGCCCCTGCCCCGGACAGGCTGCGAGGGAGACGAGCCCCATGGAGGGAACGGGAGGGAGGAAGGATGCACAGCTCCAGGAAGCTCAGCCCAGCTTGCCCTTGGCCGTGCAGCAGGCTGGGGTTGGCATGGAGCTCAAAGTCACCTGAGCCCCACACCCCTGAGCCCCCCACCCCTGCATCCCTGAGCCCCCCACTCCCCACACGTCGGCCGTGCCTTCCTCTGCCACTGCAAACAGCCTTTTGGCAGCTCAGCAAAGGCAGGTTGAGGAGAGGTGTGTTGTGTTTCAGGTGACACTGGCTGCAGGGCACAGAGCAGGCAGTGGTTGGCAGCGTGCTGGCATGTCCCCACCCCAGTGATCCCAGGGATGGGACAGTCCTGGGACAGCTGAGGGGGGGTCTGGCAGTGCCCCAGAGGAGCAGGAATTCCGGCTGGGAAGGCACCTTCCTCCCTCATGGGTTTTTTTATCCCCCAGCTTTGCCTGGGACCTGTCCTCATCATGTGCCCACCCCAGCACTGGAGCTCATGCCCTGGGGGTTTCACACCAGGGCCCCCCTTCCAGGGGGAGGTTTTGGGGGGGATCAGTCTGCCCTTGCCCACTGGGACAGGAGAACATGCCAGCAAAAAGGGAGCAAAGACTTTCCTGGGGACAAGCTGGTTTTGTCACCTTCCCCTTCAGACCTGCCCTGTAAATCACCTGGATGGCTTTTCCCCCTAAACTAAACCAAACAAGGGTGCTGAGCAGCCTGTCTCGGGAAAGGAGGTGCAGTCAGGGGGGACTTGCTCTAGCTTTACCCTTGTGGAACAAGAAGGTGAATTTGGCCTGTTTCCTGGCCTGGGGGGTGTGCAACATCCATGCATGTGAATAGCACTCAGAGCATCTTCCCTCATCCTGAGGGACCCCAATAGCACCTACAGATCTTCCAGGTGCACTCACTGCTCCTCCTGCCATGTCCAGGACAGGTCCTGGGCTGAGTGTCCCACACATCTGCTGGGCATGGGAAGGGAGGGGGGAATGCTGCTAAGAACTGGATCTGCCAGGGGGAAGGGAAATGTGGAGGGCTGAGCTTTGAATCAGCATCTTGACCCTGATGCTGGTGAAGTGGCTCCAGTAGTGGCTGGTTGGGCCCAGAGTGGTTTGAAATCCAGCCAATGCTTGCAGCCCCCCCCATGGCAGCCCAGGGACACCTGGATAAAAAGGGCTCAGTCTTTGTCTTGGCTTTCCCTGCAAAAATCAGAGATCTTGGCTCCAGGAAGTACTTGAGAAGGGTCACAGGTGGATCCTGTGGATTGAGCAACCTGGTCTAGTGGAACTAGATGAGCTTCAGGGTCCCTTCCAATCCAAACCATTCATGATTCTGTGTTGTTTTATAGACACAGAACTAGCCAGGCTGCTCTCCGGGCCTGCTGGGTTCTGAGTTTTCAAGCTGCTGCAGCCCCAGACTCTTGCAGGCATCATACAGACTCATCATCAATGCAAATCCCACCATTTTAAAAGGGAAGTCTATCCACAGATAGAAAAGCAACTTTTTTTTAATTAACATGAACTGGAGTTTGGAAGAAAAACCCTTCAAATGATGAAGGAGTTTGTTTACAAAAAACCCCAGATGATTCTGTTTTGAACTTTTCACACTGTTGTCATATTTGAAGTGTCAAAGGCACTGAATGTTCTCCAAACAAAATCATTCAGAACTGCCCCCATTTCTGAATGGCACAAGTGAGATGCTCTCAGCCTGCTCCTGTTTCCTTATTCCCACTGTAAAGATTGTCAAACCTGACCCGCTTTTGAAATGCTTCAGTTTGGCCAAACCCAGGGATTTTGGTTGTATTTACCCCCTTCCCTCACTGAGCTGCCTGTTCACACCACCTGGTCACTGGAGCCCCTTGAAGTTTGTAATGGAAAAGCTCATTTTAGCTCTGCCACAGCCACAGTAACACTCCAGAGCGGTTTAGGGTGAGCACCCCGCTCTGCCCTGCCAGTCCTGCTGGGGATGCCTGGGGCAATGCTCAGTGGGTCAGGTTTCTCTCACAGGTGGCCTCTAATCTTTTCTTTTAAGTCTTATTTTGGAAGATTGTGATCTCCCTTGGCCACATACGGCAGAATCTTCATACAAAGTTTTCCTTATCCCAAAACTGCAAGCGAAGCCCCTTGCTGCTCCTCCCACACCGGGAATGTGAGCGCAGTTGATCCCTGTCCTCAGCGCAGCAACCTTTCACAAAGCAAGGCCATTATCACCTGCCCTCCTTGGCCTTCTCCGGGCCAGACTAAACAGACACAGCTCCTCCAATCTCCCCTGTGGGCCGTGTTTTCCAAACCTCTTATCTTTGCTTCTCTGCTCAGCTTCCAACTCCCTCAGCTCTCGGATCTCCCTCAAGAGGTGATGGGCAAGGCTGGTACCCAGCTGGGGGTACCTGGCAGAGCCCCACAGGACAGGGGTGTGCCAGACCTCTATGCAAGGCCATCTCCCTCCTGCTCTTCAGCATCCCCATCACCTCTCTGTGCATCACCAAACAAATCCTGAGAACCCACTTTCTTTCCTTGATGGGAATTTGGAGCTCCTCAGTTCTTTTTCCAGCCATGAAATGCCTGTTCCCCTCCCTGGCTTCGTTCTCCTCCACCCCCTTCCCATTTCTGTGCAAAGGAACAGTCCTGTGAGAGGCACTGATTTAAAACCTAGAAGCCAATGCTTTTCTTTTCAAACCTCAGCATTTCAAGTCCCTCTCAGAAGGAAGGAAGCCCCTTTTGTTGAGTACACAGCCTGTAATTTCGCTGTCAGATCCAAGCAGCGGGTCAGTGTTGTGACTGACTGCCTGAGGATCGCTCCCTTAAGGGTAATTACACTAAATTCCCGTTTGAAGGACAGCTTTCTCTGGATATGATACAAGGAACCCGCTTTTTCCCATTCACTTAAATTCATGAATTCAGTGGCTGTCACCAAGCGTGGAGCAGTCGGGGACTCACAGCCCTTCCAGCTCCGTGGTGGAACCCGGGGAGGTGGGATGGGACACGTGGCACAGCCCCCATGGAGGAGCTGGGCTGGGATGGACCACGCTGGAGACACGTCTCACCACGGATGTGGAGAATGGAAGAGGGCTGGGATTTCTCTGCCCACCTCCACACATCTCCCCGCTCCTCTTCCCTTCCCTCCACCTGGGTGGCATCGCAAAACCTCATCCATTACTTCCTGGCATCTCGATTGCTCCTGGGGGCTCACCCACCATGTGTCCAGGAGTCACTCATCAACAACAAACAGTTAAAAGGAAGAAAATAGGCTGGAAATATCAATGCACTTTGGTAACAATAAACCCTGCTTTTAATTTATGCTAATATGTAGGGTTGTGGTGACAGTAAGAACAAAATTACAGAGTGGCTTTCTAGCTGGTAATTATCCCTCCATTTTCGTTGCTCGGGAAGATGGACACACAATTATGCTCTCTTGCTGTATATTAATACGGATTCTTGACATCTTCAGCAGACCTGGAGCTGTCATCGGGCTTTTTGTCTACTTTAATTGAAAATTAATGGTTACTGTGTTACCACGGAAACCGTGGCAATGGACGCCAATAGCGCTCACATATCAAACAGGCACTGGTGGCATTGTCTGTCCGTGGTGACCTTGAAAGTTAAAAGAAAAACTTAAACAAAAAAAAAAAATGAGAGGGGTAGGAAGGAAGGAAAAAACCCCACATGGAAAGCTGAGGGTTGGATGCTGCAAGTCAAGGGGAGGGGAGAAGGGGACAGAGGGATGTGAAGGGAAACTTGGTGCTTTTGTATCTTGATGGGGAAAAAGAGGGAGCTCTGAAATGAAAGAGTTGGAGTGGCGAAGAGGAGGAAGGTGCTGGAGGGTATAATTCATGAGGATGTCTCAAGCAGCTCCAGGGCTCGTGGGGCTCTGCCTCCTCGAGAGCCCCTGAGAGCAAAGGGTGTGTTGGGGCCACGGGTGCAAACCAGGGACCAGGAGGGTGCAAGAGCCCTGAGGAGGGTGGGCAGCACTGGCAGAAAGTTCCTGGGCTGTGCAGAGATAAGTGAGAAGGGGAAAAAAGGCAGGAAAGGGAGAGAAACAGTCTGGAGGGAAGAGAATCCAGATTTGCTTTGACTGGAAGTGTTGCCTGGGCAGTGGAGGTTGCAGACCCTGTGAATTAAAGCAGCCCCCACTGGTGCTCTGGAGAGTGTTTGGGACTGGCCACCTCCCCTGCCCCACGGAGGGACCCCGAGCCCCTTCCCTGCCCCGAGATAAGAGCAGGAGGAGAGGCTGGGGGTGTGGGGGCCCCGTCCAGCCTGGGGTCTCTCAGCTGTGGGAGGGCTGAGCCCAGCCAGGGACCCTCCGTCTGCTCTGAGGCGGGTGGGGTTTTTTCTTCATGGAAATGCAATTTTCAGTATGTTTTGCTTTCCTTAAAATCAAACTTGGGCTGTCTCCTCCCTCGCCCAGCTCACCAGGGAGAAATGAAGCAGTGCTGCTCTTCTGGGGGATGCAGCTGGGGGAGAAGGACCCAGAGCAGCCCAAATTTGGGAAGGGAGACCCCCAGCTCTGCTTGCTGGGGTGCAATGCACAGCAGCCCCTTTCTGGGGAGAGGGGAAGCAGGACAAAGTTTAGACACTGGGTGACAAGTGGCTGGGTCTCTTGGGGACACAGTGGGAAGCAGCAGGGGAGAGGCAGCAGCCACGGGGAGTGAGGTGGTTCCTGCCTGCTGAGGGTCCCAGTGTCTTGTACCTAAATGAGCTGCACCACTGACCTGGCTTTTTCTGCTCCTTTCATGCTTTTCTTGAGGTTCCCATGACTCATTGCCCTGCTTTTAGCAGGGGCTGGAGCAGTTGCTCTGCCTTCCCTTGCAGAATAAAACCACCTTGGAGCAAAGGGATTTGCAGCTGCAAAGGGAGTTGTCACCACCCTGGTGTTTGCTGTCCCAGCCCAGGAGGGAGTCAGGGATGTCCCATCCCAGGAGCACCGTGGAAGTGGGAATAGTTTGGTCAGGAAGTGAAACAGTGACATTTTGGAAACTCCTGTGAAAAGACAGATGTTCCTCAGGCATCCAGGGATGTTCAGTGCATCCTCCCATGGGGCAGGGCTGGGTGTGCCTGTGCTCTGCCTGTGACTATGGTCCAGCTGCTCCAGGGCCAGCAGAATATCTCCACTGCATCCTCACTCCCTCAAACATCACCAGCTGCAGCTCTGAGTGAGCCCCGGCCTCTTCGGGAGCCTTTTAAAGCCCGGAGCCCGTCCTCCTCCCAGCAAACATGAACACAAAACCAGTGGAGACGCTCCTGAAAGCCGGAGTCTTTTTTCATTTCCCCCACATCCCTGATCCCAACCTTAATCCCTGCTCTGAATCCTGTCAGCCCGGCTGTTCTAGCACTGACATTGCTGCAGGCATCATCTCCGCTGCCTTCCCTCAGATCTGCCTCCTCCTGGGACATCTAAAGAGGACTCCGAGATTTCTGTGTTACTGGATGATTCAGTCCGTGCCCTCCAGCAAAGCGTGGGGTCCCGGGGGGCTGCAGGCAGAGGGGGGACAGGGTTCGATGCTGGTGGATGCTCCAGAGCTCAGCCAGGACTCAGAGCTGGTGTTTGGTGGCTGTGGGATCTGGACATCCCACGGGAGTCACCCAAAACCAGGGGATGGACAGGGGAAGGGGAACGGGGGCTGCTGGCACCGGTGCCAGGGGGCAGGAAGCCACCACCCCAGGACCCTGTGTGCCAAATTTGCTGGCAGGTTGTTATGATAATGATGTGCTGGAGTGTTTTCCCAGCCCACCATCGATCGGAGGCTGTGAACACTCTGTGATAAACACATCACTGGGCTGGGAGCCGTGGGGGCAGAGCTGCTCTCAGGGAGCCTCCTGCTTTTCCCCTCGCCCACCCACATACCTGGCCAGGCATGAGCGAGCCCATGGCCCAGCCAGGGTGGGGATAAAGTACAGGGAGGAAGAGGGGGGCTCTGGGGGTCTCCCCACCCTGCACTGAGAGGGGCAGGTGCCACGAGCTCGCTCCTGGTTGTGTGGCACTGGGAGCAGATGCTCCTGGTGATGTGCAGAGCCCCGGGATGAGCCCATCTTGCTTTGACCCTCTGAGATGGGGACAGAAAGGGAAAGAATCCATAGGCTTTCTCATGTCTTGTTGCATGGATTGCTCCTGGACTTGGGGATTTCTGCCCCTCTGGGGCTGGGGAGGCCCCAAACCCTGGATCCAAACACCTCTGCCTCCGGCGGGTGGAAACCCGAGGTTGTTCCACGAGTGCGAGTCACAGGCTCCCTGTTCAGGCAGGTTTCCTCAATAAAACCCAGCCAGGCTGAACTGCAGCTCCCCAGCAGCATTTCCTGAGCCCCTTCCCTGCTCCCCAAGAGCTCCTGGTGCAGAGCTGATGGAGCAGGACTGTCACTGGCAGCCCCTGGTGCTCCTGATGTTGAAGCCCCCCAGGATGCCCCAAACTCAACCCTTCGTTCATCGCAGTAAGGAAAGGAGTAGAGTCTTTGGGACCTTCAAGCCAGACAAAAGGCAGAGCCCAGTTATGAGGACCCAGGGAGGGCCTGTCCCAGTCCTAAACCCTCCCAGGACAACTGGGACACCCCAGCACTGCCACCCTCTCTCCACACTTTAATCACAGGTGACAGTGCAGTGGCACAAACCTTCTCCTCTGGTTTATGTGCCACTTGCAATATGGGCACTGAGTGGGGTTTTATTCTGTATGGGGGGACTTTACTAGTAGACATTTGGATTTTATGAGCCTGTGTCCATGGGTTTATGACAGGAAAGGTGGAAATGTTACTGAACTGCTTGAGACACAGGAACAAAAGTGGAAAGATGTTTTCAGTGGGACTAATAAACAAAGAGCCCGTCAATTACAACATTCTAAGTAATAAAAAATACGTGTATATTGTTGAAAATACAGTCTTCAGGAAGTTTAAATCCATTATTAATCTAAAAAACCAACTTTGCCCACTGCCCAGACAAGAATATCCCTAGGGATGCTCCATGAGGAGCCCGGCTGGTGCCAGGGCAGACAAGTCACTGAGAGTCCCCAGGTTTTGGGGTGAAGCTCTGCTTTTTGAACACCCCCAGATGAAGGTGAAGTGGGCTCCGAACCCAGCTGAATCCCACAGTAACCCAGCGGGAGGAGGGCTGGATTCCTGCAAGAGCCTGGAAATATCTTTCTTTTCTGAAATGTTTGTACAGCATGACTTGGCCGATTTACCTCCCAATATCTCACGCTGGCCTAAAGCCGAGGGCATTAGCGACACTCCGAGCCAGATAAATGATTCGAACGCTTTTTCTTCTCCGTATCTGCTGCTACAATAAAAAAGGGCCTTTTCCATCCAAGTGCCTCCCATTAACCCAGGCAGTGCCGGGTGGGAGCGGAGCTGGAGGCGAGTGCAGCCGGGGGGAGCAGGGGCCGGGTGTTTGCACAGCCAGGAGTGGAAAAAGCAATGGAGAGCCTGGATGCTTCTGGCATGGCTGTGGAGGGGGGGCTGAAGGCCTGGAGATGGGGGATCTGCAGGTAGAAGTGTTCCCTGCAGGGAGCTGGTTTGGTATTCCTGTGCGGTTGTGTCAGATACAGTTCCCAGCTGATGAGATATTTGGGTTTTACGAGCCTGCGTCCAGGGGTTTATGGCAGGAAAGGTGGGCACATTAATGAACTGCTCAACACACAGGAACAACCAGGGAAAGACATTTTCAAAGGGCCTTTAATATATAACAAAGAACCCATCTCCTCCTGAGGCTTTGGATTCCCTCCAGGTGCCATCTAGATGGACTCCAGGATGGCATCTTGTACCGGTGTTCAACCCATGGCAAGAGAATTTGGGGTTTGTCACCTCCTGGCTGGTGTGACCCAGAGCAGGAAGGGACACAGGTAAAGAGGTGGCACCTCCCATGTGGGCCAGGACATCACCTGGGCTGTAGGAGCTGTGGAAGGGGGAGGCATACCCATGTCCTTTCCATAGCACAAACCCCCTCTGCACTGGGAGAGGTGCAGGAAGGCACGTCAGAAACATGTGCAACAAAGGTTTGGTTACAGAGGCAAAGGGGCTTTCATATGAAATAACCCCAATTAACCTGCAACGAATTCCCAGCCCTGATTTTGTGGTGCTTGCGGGGAGAGGAGCAGGACTGGGAGGGCTGAGGAGCAGGTTTGGGCCATGAAATTGCTGGGGTAGGAAGGGGGTTGGGGAACCAGCAGGGTCCATCCTCCCCCAGCCTGCAGCTCAAGCCCTGCAGTGAGAGCTTGTTGTGACCTGAAGCAAGAAGATACTGATTTTACTCAGTTAATTGCTTTAAAAAAGGACAAATCCATCAATGTTAAAGTGTTCAGGCACTTAGCACGTGGCTCAGACTTGGACCTGGGGTGGTTTTGCTGGGACATGGTGGCTCCAGTCTGGGGAACAGTGTTCCTTTCCTGCATTTGGGTGAATTTGGGCACATTTCAGACAACACTCTCGCTGGTGTGGACTCACCTCTGAAACCTGCAGCAGTGAAATACCAGTTTCACCCAAACCAGTCACTGCTGAGTATCACTAGAGCAGATGTGGAAACCAGAGAGGCCAAGTGGTGTGGAAATGCCCATGTAGTGTGTGTGCCCGTGTGAGTGTGTGTGTGTGTGTGTGCAGGGCTGCCAGAGCTCCAGAGTGTTTGGACAACACTCGGAGGGACAGGGGGGATGTTGGGGTGTCCTGGGCAGGGCCAGAAGCCGGACCCGATGACCCTTGTGTGTCCCTCCCAGCTCAGGGTGTTCCATGATTCCACTCCCCCACAGCCACAGCACTGAGCTGGGCAGGGGTGTTGGGGACTGGCACCACTCGGGCTCGTCGAGCTGCCACATCCATGCTCAGGTGCCTGGTTTGGCCTCTGGGAATTGTGCCACAACTAATTTCCAGTTTCCTTGGAGATGGGATGGGGCTCTGGAGCACACCCCGTTTGGATGGGGCTGGTCCGCACCTCCCCGATCGTTGGTGACCTCATGCCGCAGACATGGATGAGGTCACTCCGATAATTGCTCTCCCAAAACGATGTATCTTGCGGGAAGAGGATGTTATGAAGCCGGAGAACTTGCTAGGGCAAAAAAACACATCGCACGCCCCTGGCCGAGAGTGCTCTGAGGGGAAACTCATCGGCAGAAGGTGCCAAGAGCTGCGAAGAGCGCCGGCAGCTCCGGGGGCATGGCAGGAGAAGAGACGCCGGCAGGCGGGATGTGGCGCGGAGGGAGCCAGGGGATAATTGCAGAGGAAGGTGTGCGGTACCTGGCGGGGAGGGAGAGGGGCCGTGCAGGGACCTGCCCTCCCCAGGGCACGGGTGGGCACAGCAGGATGCGCACCCTGAGCTCTCCCCGCCGTGTCGGGCGCTGCCAGGGCCTTTCCGCAGGGAAAGAGCCACGCTCATCTGAGATCTCCTTCTCCAGTTGCCTCCATCTCCCACCACCTCCTTCTCCCCCGGTTAAAGCCCTGCTTCCGACACTCCGGGGTGGATCTGAGCAGATGCCTGGGACTGCACGGGATGCTCGGCTGTGGGCTCTAAGGATGAACCCTCTGGAGCACCTTGTGCCTCAGTTTCCCCCCCTGCAAAGAGCAGGAGTGATGCTCCATTACCCTCCCAAAGCACCCGAAGAGCCTTGCTGCAGAAACAGCCCGGTTACCGCTCATCTGCCCCTCCCTTTCCATGCCAGGGGAAGCTCCAGGGTGTTTTATCCTCCTGTGTGAAATTGCTGCAGCCGGAGCGACGTGGGCTCAGCTCTGCTCGCCCGGGGTGCTGAGCCTTCCCCGCGCTGCCCTCGGCTGTTTCTTCTCCCCACAGCCCCTGACAGGTATTTGAAAAGAAGCTGAGAACAATCCTATCAAACCTCCGCAGTTCCTGGGACAAGCCAGACTTTAAGGAGTCTGAGTACGAGTGAGTTTCACAAGAAAACAAACAGAAATACTTCTGTCGCTGCACCAGGAAAAAAAAAAAAAAAAAGAAACAAGAAGATGGGAAAAAATCGCCACTCCGTGGAAAAAAAAAAAAAAAATCAACTCTTTCCTGAATAAAGCAGAAAAGAAAAAAAAAAACCCAAAAAATCAAAAGGCGGCCGTATTGAGCTGTGACATATGGTTACACAAATAGAAACCACAGAGGGGAAAATCATGTTTTCTCTTTCATTATTTATCACTCTCTAACTGTCTCCAGCTGGGTGAGTAAACAGCCTCATTGGGCTGTAATGAGAACAGCCTGCTGCCACTGTGCTCCGGGCTGCCGGAGCCCGGCCGAGCGGGGCTGGGGCGCGGCGGCCTCGCCCGCCTGCCCCTCTTTTCCCTTTTTTCCCTGTTTTTCCCCTCTTGCCCCTCTTTGCCCCTCTTGCCCCGCTGCCCCCGGGCCTCGCCGGGTCCGGAGGGATGCGGGCACGTGGCCGCGGCACCCGCAGCATCCTCCCCTCGGCAGCGCTAACGAGGTACAGGCGCGCACTTCAATTAAGCGGCTGCTCCGGTTATTGTTCAGGGGAATTATGTGCCCAATTTCCCCCCTGAGCCGCGTTGCAAATTGACTCCTAAGTGTCCCGTGAAATGGCTGCATAATTTGCACATTTGAGAGGCAGGAACGGTCCGAGAGCTGGTTCTTTGCTTCGCTTTGCTTCCTTCTCCACCTCACCCGGTTTTTGCTGGTTTTAGTGCCGGTTTTCGCCCATCCCGCGGCTCTCTCCAGGTTCAATCACAGGGTCTGTGGGCTCTGCTTCTCTGAGTGCATCCACCCTCCTGTCATAGCTTGAAGGGCTCCAGAAAGTGACTTTTGCAGCTCTCAGCTCTCTGGGACCAGCCCCAAGGCCATGGTGCCTTCCCACACCCAGCTCCATCCACAGGAGCCTCTGTGGATCCTCAGCAGCTGGTCCCCAGCTCCCGAATCCCACTGTGTCTTCCCATTTGCCTTACTGGGGTGGGGGATCAGACTCGAAGATTCAGATTCCCCCTGATTAGGGCAGGCTTTGGATTAGGCTCTGAATTAGGTCAGGGTATGGGATGTTCCAGCCACCCAGTTGCTGCCGTCTTTCCCTCCTGCCTCTTTCCAGGGGCAGGGATGGACTCGAGCCCTCCTGGCCAGCACTCAGCTTGTGTTACACCCACAGGGCGAGTTGCAAACGTGGCAAGGGCACAACCACCCCGGTCCTGCTTTGAGCAGCCCCGGCCCTCCCTGCTCCTCACACCCAGGACCCTCAGGAAGAGTGAGCACCACTTTGACACCTCATCCATCCGAGCCTTGGGGGGAGAAAGGTCTCAGCTGAGAGCCAGAGAGTCCTTGAGCATCACCAGTGGTGAGGAGTGATTTCCCATGAAGATTAACCCATTTCTCCAGCCAAGAAGGACAGCCGTGCCCTCTGCGCTGTGCGGCGTCTGCAGCCAATCCGAGTCCTTCCAACACATGAAAAACTATTAGTAAACGGAAGCATTTTTAATGAAAACTGACCCAATTTTGAATGCCACTTCTCCTCCCACATCAGGAATAGGCTGTGCCAGAGTTTGAGTGAAATTAGGTCATTGTTGAACAAAGGTCATGAAAGAACTTGAAAAGCTTTTTGATGGGAAACCCCAGTTTTTATGGGGTTTTGTGGAAATCCCCTCCCAAATAAAGTTATAAATAGAGTGGCAAAATAGTGCCCAGAGCCAACCATCCCTGTGTTACCCATCCTGCCCTGTGGGGTCCTGTTAAAAAATCCAACTGCAGCTTTCACCCTTCCCGAACCTGCAGTGAGTTTGGGGAAGAAACAAAAAACCTGGTGAGAAGCTGACCTTTTCCCCTACTAAATCCTTGCATCCTTCAAGCCCAGCCCTTGCTGCCCTTTTGCAGGACGTGGATTTGGGGAAATGTCCCGGGAGCTGGAGCCTGCAGTGCAGGCAGGGAGGGCTCGGCTGTGCCTCTGATTCAACACATTCCCAATCCCATTGATGGAGCCCTCGAACACCCGCCTGGCTGAATCAAAGGCCTCTTACAGTAAATACTCCCTCGGCTTTCACAATCACCGTCGGATGATCTAATCCCTGCCCGTTTCCCTGGGAAGGGATTGCAGAGGCAGCTCCTTTCTGCAGAACCCCGGCACGGAGCAGTGCCAGATTTGGAATCACTGGGGAACTTGTACAAATAGGAAAATAAAACTGGAAGTTTGGGGTTAGATTTGGCCAAGAAAGTTTTCCAAAGTTTGGAGGATGGTTGAGGGGGTTCCTGTGGAGGAAGAGCTCCCCAAACCTGCTCAGGTACAGACACATCTGATCCACAGGTGTGTGCAAATGGAGCAGCAGCCTGAGAAACTTCTGCCTTTGGTTTTGGAGATGAATTATAGGATGAGGAGGCCAGATCCAGCAACAGAGGCAGCTCTTATCCATCGAATGACTTGATTTCTGAAGGTTCCCATGCCTGTGCACACACAGAGTTCATATATACACATATATTCATGTCTGCTGCACAGAACTTGATGTCTATTTTCTCTCACTCTCTAACAGAAGTTTGGGCTCCATTGTGCCTGCTTAGGAGGTGGCTCGGGGTGCTGCTGGTGACTTCCCTGGCTTGTCTTGCAGGACCAGCTCCCTCCTGCCACTGCCTCTCCCTGGTCTTGCTCATGCCAAGCCCGCAGCCCAGCTGCCACCCTGTTCCCATCCTTGGCACCTTGGCAGGGGCTGGAGCTGGCACAAGGGCAGGGCGAGCACAGGCTGGGCTGCACATGTCCCTGCTGTCCCCACACTCCCAAGAGCAGCTCTGTGGCCCTGGCCAGGACCTGGATCTGGTGCCAGACACAGGCATGCTGCAGTGTCGTTAAACCAAGGAGCCCTTGGTGGGGGAAGTGGCACAAGGAGCTGAACTCCAGCCCCAAACAAAGCGCTTTTGTGTTCCCGTGGTGAGCGAGCCGGATGGCTTCCTGCTGTCCCGCTCTGGGAGCAGCTTCCCCCTTCCTCCCTGTCCTGTCCTGCTGCTGGAGCACTGACCAGGCCAGACCCTGACCTCCAGACCTCCTCCAAACCCACACTTCTATGCAAGTGCACTGGCTGCTTCATCCCCTTTGCCTCCCCTCCTCCTCCTCCTCCTCCTCCTGCCGCACCATTAGCATCCTGCCCGTGTAAATGTTAATGAATTGTCATCAGACCAAAGTAATCACCAGTCAGCAAAACTTAATTTTACTAAAAGACAAAAAGAGGCTTCGCTCTAATTGATGGAAAATTGGTCGTTTCTTGTCAGGTTATTGTTCATTTCCCGCCTGTTAATGACTGGATCCTGCCAGCCGTGCCCAACCCGGAGCCCTGCGGAGCCCCCGGCAGCTCTTTCGCCCTGAGTTGGAGCTGTTAGGAAACCTGGGATGAAGAGGGATATTTTTATTAATAAGCTTTCAAAAGGCAATGCAATGGGAATGCCCAGAAGGAGTGAGGAAGAAGGGCTGAGATCCTGCCTGGCACCTCTGGGGAAGTGGCAGAAGCAGTGGTGGTTTCATCAGGGCAGAGAAACAAGCACCCAGTGTGGGTAAGAGAGAGAGATTAGGTATTTTTGGATGCCTTTCTGTTTTAATCACCCAAGGGGGTTGGAACTGGATGATCTTTGAGGTCCTTTCCAACCCAAATCATTGTCAGAGTCTGTGACTCCAAGATGAGAGCCAGGCAGAGGAGGCTGGAGCCCTGGTGCAAACCCGGCAGAGCCATGCTGAATTCGTGGCCTCAGACATCAGAACCGGCTTTGAATGTCCCTTTATCACAACGTTCTTGAGTTGGGGGAAAAAAAAATATCACCATTTACTTTCTCTTCAAATATTGACAGCCCACAGAAAAGCAGACCTGCTGCCTGCCATCCCAACCACGGTATCTGGGGATCCCACTGCAGCAGCACCCAGGGACCCTGCTCCGGTCCCAGCTTGATGGGTGTCACCTAAACAGGCCCGTGGGGTCCGTGGAGCTGCAGTGCAGGTGGGAGCAGCCCCCGGGCTCCCCACGCTGCTCCACGGGCTGGGTCTACACAGGCTATTACGGTAATTTGATAAGCCAGTTCTTCGTGATATGAATCTTCGCCTTCGTTAAAGGGAGGAAAAAAAAACCCATTGCATTTTGATGGCTCACAGGGACAGTTCATTAAGCAATCAACTCTTTTAATGAAATATTTCTTTGTTAAAATATTCATTGATCTGCCGCGGGTTTGCACGGAGAAGGGGAAGGACCGTGTGTCCCAAATGCTTTTCTGTTGAGTCTTCCCAAGCAGGCTCTGCAAACAGCGGGTTGTGCCCCAGCTTTGCCAACACGGAATTCCCACCACGACCCTTGGCAGGGACCCTCCAAGGAGCCCGGCCGAGCCCCTGGCCTGGAACAGGGATCTGGGGCTTTCCAGATCTGTTCCCCCACCTCTATCCCGCTGCTATGCCTAATGTTGGCTCAGGTCCCTGGGTCTGAGGCCCTCAGAGGGATGTTGGGGTGAGCTTTTGCCCCCCTTGGGCTGAGCAGGTGATGTCGTGGCCGGTGCCATGTGAGGATGCTGTGGCAGAGACAGGGGAAGGTTGGGTCAACAGTGAGTGGGAATGTGGAGTGGGCAGAGCTGTGGAGTGGGCAGAGTGGGAAAGGGGGGGGTCCCAAGGGGAGGAATGGGTTCTTCTGGCCTGGTATGGGGGAACGGGGACCACCTTGTACTGATGGGACAGTGCAGCAAAGGGCATTTTACATCCCATGGGGATTCAGCTGGATTCTCCAGCCCCGGTGTAAGACCAAGGAGGAGGGAACTCAGGGAGCCAGGACGGAGAACACTGGCAGGAGAAGAAAGAGAGGAGGGGAAAAAAAATATATCAAAGAGTGAGAAACGAACAACTGCAGACAAAGCACCGACTCTGGCCTCCCTCCTCAAACCTTACACCATGAGTAATTCCCACTCGGCACCGTGAGGGCTCAGACAAGCAGTCACCACGTGCGGGTGAGCATCTCCCCGAAGGAAACAAGGCAGACAAACACGGGGAGCAGGGAGTGCAGACGGGAGGGGTGGGGGCCGTGTCCTGCTCCAGATGAGTAACATCATTGGAAAAGCAGAGAAATGAGAAAAAAAACCCCAAAACAAAAAAACCCCACACACAAACCACAGCACATGCAGATGGGAAGAGCGGGGCCAGGTGTCCTGTGTCCATGTCTCTGTGCTGGTGGCACAGCTTGGCTTGGCACAGCTCACAGGATTCTGAGCGAGGGTCCGGCTCCGTCGGGGCTGGGGGATCTGCAGCCCCTCTGCTCGCAGCTCGCCCCTCTCCTCTCCCTGGCTGAGGCTTTGCAGGCACAGAGGGAAATTGGTGACTGTCTGGAGACCTCCCCACGCCACATCCTCCTCTCCCTGTGTGGGAGCAGCACTCCCGGGCACTGGGGGTTTCTCCTTTAGCAGTTACCTCGGGCTCCCTCACCCCACCTGAGCCCGGGCTGCCCGTGCAACGAGGGGAAACTGAGGCACGGCACAGCTGCCAGCCGGGGGGGCTGCAAAGCCCCTGCCCCGGCTCTGAGGCTGAGCCCATTCTGCTGCACCCCCGCAATATCCTCCTCATGTCCCCGCTCTTTGCGTCCCCCGGGGGCATCACCGAGGATGTCTGGCCGGGCTGCCGGGGTGCCGCTGGCCGGGGCAGCGGGAGCGGTGCCCGACCGCGGGCAGGCAGCGGCCTGTGGCTTTGCCAGGGAGCCAGGAGCCGCTCATCACTTACAGGAACTCGGTGCATCATCGCTTGGCTTTGCGCAAGAGGCGAGCGGGGTCCAAGCGCTGCGCAGCGGCCGCGGCCCCGCCGGCACGTCCGGGCAGAGCCGAATTGCTCCGTGTGCTCGGCAGCGCTGCGAGCCCGGGGCATCCTCGGGGGGCTGCGCGGGACCCCCGCGCCCCCCAGCCCGGTACCAGCAGGGCATGCCCCGCTCAGAGCTGCGGGGCTGCCCCGGGGCACGACCGGCCCCGCTCCCCGCTCCGCTCGCCCCCCGAGGGCGATGCCCGGCGAAGGGTCGGGGGTCGGTGATGCCCGGGGGAGCCCCGGGGGTCGGCGCTGGACCCCCGGCCAGGGAGGGGAGCGGGCCGAGGGCCGGGCGGTGGGCACCGCTGGGCACCGCTGGGCACCGCGGCTCCACCGGGGTGAAAAAGGCTGGGCTGATTTGGGTGGAAAAGCAGCTTTGCTGCTCATCTGTTGAAATTTCTGCCTTGGAAAGGGTGGGAATTGGAGGTTTAGCTGTGTCAACGCACAGTTGCATGCCCAAAACACCGCTCTGAAAGGGAAAAGGTAACTTTCTTCCCTTGTTCAACCTATTTTCCCACCCCAAATTCCCTTTTGTTTTCATCTTTCCACAAGCTTTTTTTCTTTATTTTGCCTTGAAAGGAGGGAAAGAATCTGAGACAAGGTGGGAAGCAGAGGAATTCAGGGGATTTGATCCCATCATCAAATACAGATTTTTCAAACAAGCATCTTCAGAGAAGTCAGATTTTGTTTCTGAAGTTGCTCATAGTTTCTATTAGAAGGAAAAAAATGAAAACCAAAGGAGATGTTCTTCACCATCCATTTGCCAGAAATGCCAAGACTGAACCTGTGGCAATGGGCTTTGGATTCGTCTTGGAGAGGACTTTCCTGGAAGGATGAGGATGCTGCCTGGTACAGAGCTGCTTTGCCCTGGATGGGATTCAGGACAAACCCAAACTGACCTTTTCCATGGAAGATTTCATCTTTCTGTCAACCTTATGGCAAACTGGGATTGTTCCCATTCCAGGCAAACATGGGATCACAATCCTTTGGTGGAAAATGTCACTTTTTAAAGGTTTTCAATATTCTGCTTACAAGATCAGACACTTTCTGGAGGATGAAAAAAAACAACTTTGTTAGAAAAAAACTATTTCCCCCAGTTCAGAGTTTGGGGATGGATCACAGAGGCACAGAGTGAGAATGAGCTGGGAAGAGGTGGGAGGTGGAAGGTGGAGTTTTCCTAGAAGAGCTCAAGGACACTGTTTGGGACTTGTCCCTCACCCCAGCCTGACTCTGCTGCTCTGGCCACGTGGCCCAGTGCTTCATATCTATGCAAAGTGTTTAATCCCAGAGCTATAAATCCTCCTGCCTCCCTTGGACCCTTTGGAAGTGATCCATGCCCGAGGCTTTGCCTGGTGCAGAACAAAAGGAAGGTTTTTTCCCCTTGCCTTTTCTCCCCTCTCTCTCTTTTGGGAGCTCAGCACTGCTGCAGGAGAACCAGCAGTCTCTCCTGGGAATCTCCTCCTGCTCCCTGCAGCATCCCTGATGTCCCCACGGGCTTTCCAGGAGCGAGGTGGTCCCTCAGAGACCAAACCCCACCAAGCAAGGAGCTGTACAAACCCTGACTGAACCTGCTCCATCCATGTCTCCTCACCCAATTTCTTCCTCCCTCCTCTGTTTTATTTCCAGACTGACACAGATGAACAAAGAGGGATCTTTGGGCCACGCTCGTTTCACAAACTCCCCTCAGTGGAAGGCTGCCCATGTCTTTTTGTGCGGATCCTTCCCGCTTAGATGGCATTTGATGTCTTCAAAGGGGCTCTTCTTATGTTGGGAAAAGAGGGCGAGCACAGGTTGGATGAAGCTCAGCACTCAAAGCTATTTTTTCACTCAGAAAAGTGCCAGTTTGGGATTAAAAACAATAATTATATATATATGTATATATATTCTGGTTTTCATAGACTGATATATCTGTTGATAACTTATAAAGGTCTTGAAGCTTCTGATGCTCCCTGCATTTGGAATGTGCCAGGAGGGATTGTGGGCTGAACTGGAAGGATCAAAACTGCTGTGCTTCCCATGTGGGAACCCCCTAAAATTGGTTTGGGGTGTCCTGTACCTCTGAATCCTGAGCACAGAAAGGATTGAGCCAAAAAGGAATGATCTGAGGGCTGGAGCCCCTCTGCTCTGGTGACAGACTGGGAGGGCTGGGGGTGTCCAGCCTGGAGAAGGGAAGGCTCCAGGGAGAACTGAGAGCCCCTTCCAGTGCCTACAGTGGCTTCAGGAGAGCTGGAGAGGGACTTGGGACATGGGATGGGGGGACAGGAAATGGCTGCTCCATCCCTGGAAGTGTTCAAGGCAAAGCTGGACAGGGCTTGGAGTAACCTGGTCTAGTGGAAGGTGTCCCAAGGGTGATGCTCTGGGATGCAGAGCCTGCCCTGCTCCACCATCCTGGCCATGGATCCAAGGGGTCAGCTGGAATGGCTGGCTAAAGAGGTTCTCGCCTGGCTTTTCATGGCAAGGGAGGGGGGAACGCTGTCGCTCCCCAAAGGAGGGTGGTGGCAGGAAGCGGAGCCTCCGCGATTCCAGGAAACGGGGCCTGGGGCGCCTCTTCCAAGAAGGTCGAGCTGCTGCCACCAGGACTTGGTTCTGCAGAAGTGGGTGCAGCAGAGACTCTCCAGTGGGAGCCCCAGAGGGGACTAAAAGCAGGCTGACTCATCCAGGAAATCCCAGACCTCCGACAGGGCTGGGTTAAGAACTGGGTTTCAGGCTCGGCACAGCCTAAGAGCCAGTCTGGTGCTTGCCCTTGTCCTGTTTGTCCCCTTGAGTGAAGATTTTTGGGGGCAAAGCCAAAGGGATCTCTGCTGGGACCACCAGTTGGGGAAAACCAGCTTTTCCATCTCACAGAAACTCTTAAATTTTTCATTCACTAAGAGATTTTTTTTAAGCAGTCTTCCTGTAAAAAAATTGAATTATAGGAGAAAAAAAAATCCAGGTGGGTTGAAATACTTTTCATTCCAATTTCACCTTTTAAAACTATTCTATCTGTCCATAAAATGGAAATTTCAAAAGAGATACTTTTGAAGTAAAAACAGGAGAACACAGAGTGGCCACACTTTGGTGCCATCGAAATGTGATTTGCTTTGGAAAACTTCATTCCACTCCTTCCACGTGGGAGGGGGACCATCCGTCCCCAGCCCACGCAGGTGCCTGGGGCAGGTGGGAATTGCTGCTCCCACAGCAGCGAGGCCGGAGCTCTGACCCCTCCTTGGCAGAGGCTCTGTCACCCTGACCCAGCACTGGGCGAGGGTTTGGGCTCAGCATTTGGGTGCTGGTTTGGGCCCAGCACCCTGTGACCCTGGGGACCCTGTCCCTGCTGTGGGTTGGGATGTCGGGGTGGCACAGAGCTGGCTGGGGCTCTTGGGGTCCCCAGCTCTGTGCCTTGCTGTGCCCATCTGTGAAATGGGATTGGTGGCTCTGTCCTGGCTCTGCCCCGTGTGTTGGAATTGGTGGTCTCTGAGGTGTTTTCCCACCTAAAGGATTCTGTGATTCCGGGTTTTGGGTGGAGGTGTGCCTCCCCTGCCCCAGCATCCTCATCATCCCCATCATCCCCAGCACCCCCAGCATCCCCATCATTCCCAGCATCCCCAGCGCCCCCATCACCTCCAGCATCCTCATCACCCCCAGTATCCCCAGCGTCCCCAGCATCCCCGTCACTCCCACCACCCCCACCACCCCCAGCATCCCCATCACTCCCAGCACTCCCAGTATCCCACTCCCTTGTGCCTCAGTTTCCCTCCGGCGAACCCCCCACCCCTCCCAGCGCTTCGCCGCGCGCCGGGTACCAAATACAGCAGAAACCAATTAGCGCCTGCATTAATGAGCAAAACGCGACGGGGCGGGCGGGGGGAGAGAATGACCCGGGGTGGGGGTGCTCCGGGCGGTGGTGACACCTCCTTCCCCTCCGAAAACACAACCCCGGGGAGGGGAGGAGGCTCGGGCCGCGCCGGGAAAGCGGCTGCACCTGCTTTAGAGGAACTATGGTAGGGCGGCCGGTGCCCGCCCCGCGCCGCCGCGCCCGCGCCGGACCTGAGCGCGGCCCCGAGCGAGGACCGGGAGCGCGCACACACA
>JAWWMO010000078.1:3841158-3861719 GCA_035047845.1 Dendrocincla fuliginosa | reverse complement strand
ACGGGGACCAGCCCTGCATCCCGACCTGATGGGGCACTGGTACCAGCCCTGCATCCCGACCTGATGGGGCACGGGCGCCAGCCCTGCATCCCGACCTGATGGGGCACGGGCGCCAGCCCTGCATCCCGACCTGATGGGACACGGGTACCAGCCCTGCATCCCGACCTGATGGGGCACAGGTACCAGCCCTGCATCCCGACCCAGCAGGATGCTCCAGCAGCACAGAGGTGATCCATGGTGGGTGCAGACCACCGGCACCCACCGAGGGGCTGCCCTGCCCGGGGTCCCCTGGGTCCCCACGTGTGGCTCCAGAGCAGCGAGGCGGGAGCCCCCCGTGCTCCACGTCACTATTTAATTAGACGTCCCTGATTAACAAAACTTGGCGTTCGGCTTCCTCCTGCCCTCATCTTTCCTGGCTCCGAATCAATGGCTTTGATATGCTAATTAGGGAGTAATTTAATTTCAAAAGGCCGCAATTAACAAGGGTGTTGTGGACATGCTGTAGTTAAGCGGCGTAATCTAATTTGCATTAGTAACAAGCAGGGACTAATTAGAAGCTTAATTAGACACTTAGACGGCTCTTGTGTTTACTTTCTTAATGAGATGGAGTGGGGCTCTTTTTTTTTTAATCTTTTCAAGAGCACAGCGAGAGGAGCCAGGATGGAGCAGGATGGAGCAGCGGCCCCGGTGCTCGGCACGTGCCCAGCTGTGTCCGGCCGGTCCCACATCTGCTCCGGGAGGGATTCTGTATTCCTCGACGCTTGGCAGGGACTGGGAGAGGTGCCAGCCAGCCAGCCACTGGTGTCCCTGGGAGTGCCCTGTGTGGGGTGGCTTGCTGGAATGGGCACCGGGATCTCCCATGGGTCTGGCTGTGGTCGGGTGCCCGGTGTGAGCTCCGGAGGGCAGAGGATGCTCCGTGGGTGGCGTGTTTTTGGAGAGGCAGGTGGGGCAGTGCCATGTCCCGCTCACACTCAGCCCTGGGGCTTACCCCCTTGGAGGTGCTCCTGCTTCCAGCTGTGCTCCAGCTCTGCCAGAGTGCTGATTCAACCCACCTTTCTGGGGAGAAGAACCTTTCTGGGGAGAAGAACCTCGCCGGGGTCGTTCTTGCTTGGTTTCTGTGGAGCAGAAAATGCTCTCTGCTGCCTGACGGTCGCCGGTGCCTGTGAGCGTGGCCGGGGTGTGACGGCACAGGTGAGGAGAGCTGGGGGGTGAAGGTGAGTGCCAGAGGTTGGCTCTTCCCAAAGAAGTTGCTGGGAGCGAGATGAAAGTGGGAGATGAAAGTGCCCAGAGGTGAGATCCCATTAAAGCAGTGCCTGGGCTTAGCCAGTCCCTGGTTCCTTAAATATCTTCTAATTTACAGTAATGCTCTAGATTCGTTTCAGCTCCCCCAGACTTTTATTTTAATCCCCTTTTCACATTTCCATGTGTTTATGTGTTAATTAAAGGGTAAAAAGCCACTCTCGGAGCAATCCCGGCTGCTGCTTCTCTTCCAGCCGAAGCCTTTTAAGATTAAGCAGCCTCTTCCTAAAGCACCAGGACGGGCAGGCTGCTCAACTTTCCGTAGCTCGGAGCAGATCCAGTGCCTGGGATTCAACCTCCCTGCGTCCTCTTCTCCCAGCTGTGCAGAGGAGCATCCCACAGACTTCCGAGGGCTTTGGGAGGGATTTCCTGGGTCTCTGCTCCTCCAGCATCTGCCAGTACCCACGGGAGCAGCTGCTGGAGGGAGAACCCTCACCTGCCCTTCGTGTCTTAGGCTGGAGCTGGGAGGAAGGGTCTGGAAAATGCACTTCTTTGCCGGGATGTGGTGGGAAGGGCAGGAATATCCTCGGGAGCATGGCAGTGCCAGGCTGTGTTGTGTCAGTGTGTGGTGTCACCTGTGCTGTCCCTTGCTGGTTTGTCACCAGGGCCTTGCTGAGCTCATGAAGATGTGGTGGGAGCATTTTCCCAGTGGTGTTTCCCATCCTTCTTCCTCATCCCTCCTTGGGTGATGGTTTTGGGTTGGTTTTGTGTCTGGGGAAACCGAGGCTGAGGGGACAGGGACAGAGGGGAGGAGGTGCCTGTGACACTGGGTCCATACATGGCCCTGGTCCCTCTGGCAGCCTGTGAAGGGCAGCCCAAAGTTATGGAGCCCCTGAGGATCTTGGTATTGAGGATAATTAAAAATAGGGAAAGCTGCTAAAATAAGTGTTTAGGCAGTTGCTTCTGAGGAGCTCGTGGTGGGGCTGTACCTGTTCCTTCGGGTCCCGGGGGCCAAGAAGTGCCCTGTAATTTTCATGTCCATGGAGCAGAATCAGGTGGAGAAGGGGCATCGCTTTGGGTGGGTCTGGGTGCCCCAAAATACCTTGGGAGCTTTTGGGGAGAAATCACTGTGAATGCTTCGTCTGCTGTTCCTGCTCCTACAGATCCACCCGTGCCCTTTGGGGCAAATATCTGTTTGGAGTCCGTTGTCTCTCTGTCCATCCTTGCCTTTCTCCTGGTGCTCCGGAAGGCTCCGTGGCCATGCCAGGCTCCGTGGCATGGCACACACATGGATGCTGCCATGGGAATCACACGCGTGTCATTCGTGTGCGGTGGGAGCCGTGTCCAACATCCCGGCAGCTGAGCCGGCTTCTCCCTCGCAAGGAAACTCTGGGCATCCATCAGCCTGTTAATTGTGCTAATTAGAGAGCGTGGAGGTGTTAATTGGAAAGCCCTGGGATCGTGCCTGTTTGCGGGAGGGATGGATGTCAATAAAATGGGATTGATGACTCGGCGTGGCACGCGCACCGCGCAGGTTAGCGGCAAGCCAGGGGATGTCACGGAAATGTTGCTGCTCAGATGAAGCAATTGTTAATTAAAAGCAACGGTAATTAATACACCCTCGTTGCCATATGGTCCTGCCAAAGGCAGGGGGATTCGTTGCTCCGTTTGTAATTCTCCGTTTCCTTTTCTTTGTCCTACAGAAGGTGCGTGGTTGAGTAAAAGGGTGGAAAAAAAAAGGCAGAGCGGTGGTTCAGTGAGGAGATTTTGAGTCTGAAATGGTAATTAATGGTAATTAATGATCCATTGGCGCAGCTTCTGTTGCTGTTGCCATTGGAGGGGGCTTCTCCCTCCCTCTCTTTTTACCTAAACCCACCCTTTCCCACTTTATCTGGGTGTTGGATCTTCCCGCTGACTGTCTGGACGAGCTCCCTGCCTTTCTGCCTGCGGGAAGGTCTGATCCTGATTAGACCCTCTGATAGCAGTGTATGGAGAATCCCTGGAATACTGGCTGTGTTTGAACTCAAACAGATGAGAGGCAGGAGCTGGGATGCCGTGGATCCCCCCTGGCCGTGTGCAGGGATGCACGTGTGCTCCGGCATCGCAGCCGCTCGGGCTGCTGAGGTTTGCTCTTCCCAGTGTAGCTTCAGTCGTCCTGCATCAGTCCTGCCTGGAAAAGTGCTCATTCCTAATTTAAATCCACTTTATAACGTTGCAGACACTGGCTTAATTTTTTTTTTTTTTTGCTTTAAGGTTTTGTGAAACTTTTATAGGAATGGAAATATTTTCATTATTATTATTATGACTTTCTTTTATGACTTCCCTTGCAGCGTTGGGATCCCAGACACTCCAGCATCCCATAGGGTTTGTGAACGGGAAGTCGAGTTTTACTAGACTTGGAGAGGGAACCCAACTGGCCCGGTGTCCCCGGCTCCGGGAATCACCCGGGCTGTGAGAATCTGCTCCAGCCTCCCACCCCTGCCAGGGGCTGGGGCTGCCGGGGCGAGCCCACAGCTCCTCCACCAGAAGAGATTTCCTCCTAATTCCCAATAGTTAAGCTTCAGTTTATGCCCGAAGCCAGGAAAGTTTTATATCCTTTCCAAAACCCTTTTTTTTTTTTTCCTTTTTTAATACTTCCTGTTGTAACTCTGGATATTCTTGTTCTCCGTATAAAAGTCAAGTCCCTGTTTGGATCCCGAGGAGTTTCTGGCCGTGGTGATGCCGTGTGAGTGCCGGACATGGGCAGAGCCCGGCACTCCCTGTGGTGCCTGGTCAAACACGGAGCAGGCGGTGCATTTCAGAAGGGAAATGGGAATAGGAACAGCAATAATGTGATATTTCTGCAGGCATTTCTTTGAAATTGAAAGGGGGGAAGGAGCAAATGTCGTTTTTAAGGAAAAAAGTGTTTTCTTTCTTCTGGATTTTTGCTCCTAATGCAGCATCCTCTGAGCATCCCATCCTTTATCGAACCTCGGGAAGCTGCTCCAACCATGCCACGCTCTCATCCTTCTCCTGTGCTTCAACCAAACCCAAATCCCAGTAATCCCGTTAACCTTGAACTGTCCCACAGCCACGGGTGTGTCACCCTGTGTGGATCCAGGAGCACTGGGACGGTGGGAGGGAACCAGCAGCTCCCCATGGGAATTAATGTCAGTCATATACCCTGCGGAAATGACTTTTGAAATGCATATAATCTCAAACATGCAAATAAGCAGCTCGCTGCACCCTGTTTAATATGAATGATCAGCCCTGAATAGCGATTATTACACGCCACATTTCAGCAATTATGTTGTTCGTGGTTTGTCTCTCTGGCTTTTGGGGTGAGGAGGGGGGAAATGGGGGAAAAAAAGAGGGGGAAAAAAAGGAAGAGACAGTATTTCTTCTCCCCATCCTCAGTCTTTATTCCCCTCTTGTTTCAAACTCTGCGAGCGCTGATCCCGTGCCAGCACCCGCCGGTGGGGATGGAGATGGATGGAATGAGAGAAAACTGTGTCCTCTGCCTTTCCACAGAGGGAAGTGTGTGCTGGAAGGAGGGAGAGACCCTCGCTCTGGCGGGGTCCCCGTGCCCCCAGTTGCTCTGTTCGTGTCTCAGGGCTGGATGTGGCCCCAGGGGTTTGGTGGATGATGCTGCTGGCGTGGCAGGAATCGATGTTGGATGTGCTGGTTCTGCTTCCTCCAGTGCCAGCCCAGATCCAGGAGTTTCTCCCAGAAAAGGGGTCCCTCAGGTTCACACCCAACAACCTGCCCACTAATCCAAGCCCACTGAGAAGGACTGGGAGGAAGGGAGGATTTTCCAGTTGATGTGCTGCCGTGCTCTCGTTGCTGCCTCCCAGCTCTGCCGAACCTTTGGGCTTCCTCAGCCTGCCAGGTGGTTTCTCCTGCCAGGTGGTTTCTCCTGCCAGGTGGTTTCTCCTGCTGGGAAGTGCTGGTTTGCTGGGAGCTGAAGCACTTTGAGGCAGTGTTTCAACTTCGTTGGGGTTTTCACAGTGAGATCCATGGCACAGGCTCCTCCTGCTCCGTGTGCAGCCTCCCTGTGGCTCCAGCTGTGCTGTCTCCAGCATCTCAAAGTGAAATATTTTGGGAATCATTGAAAATACCCGGATTCCTCAGGCCTCATGTCTTGCATCAGGGGCTGGAATCATGGGGTTTTCCGGTGGAACGGGTTTCACTTGCCGTGCCCAGGGATGTGCAGGGCTGGCAATGTGTCCATGGAAGCTTGTGCTGCTGCATGTTTATTTTTTGGGGTAAATTGAACTCAGTTAATTGGGGTAAATTGGACAGGGTTTGACATCCCACCCCTTCAGGATGTCACTGGGATGCCAGCCGGGAATCCTGGACTCCTCTCTCAGCCGCTTCTCTCTCCTCCTCCTCCTGCCCAGGTCCTGCTAGCGAGTCATGATGGTTGAATCTGCCTCGGAGACGATACGTTCCACTCCGTCCAGCCAGAACGGGGTCAGCAGCCTGAGCCAGCAGCCCGATGGTGGCGGGGGCGGCGGGGGTGGCTCGGGGGGCGGCGGGCGCGATGGAGCCACTGGTGGGGAGGCCAACGGAGAGATGAGCCCCGTGGAGCTCCTGCACTTCCAGCAGCAGCAGGTAGGATGGACACCCCATTCCTTCTCGCCGGTCTTACAGAACTGGGTCTTTCAGGGGTGTGGTTTGGGGGGTTTTACCCCTCCTCGTCCCCCAGGGTGGCCTGGGGGGTGGGTTCCACCAGGCTTGGTCAACCCTGTTCAGGCTGGGGCGCTGCCCCAAAAAGCAGGTGCCTGTCCTTGGGGTGCACTTCCCTTGGGAGATGGAGCCCATCTGTCTGTGTGGCTCCTGGTACCCCAGAGATGGCTCCGTGTTGAGGGGGGAGGTCCTGCCTGCTCTGTGCCCCATCGGTTTGGGAAAGCAGTGAGGAAGAGGAGGAATGTGAGGCCAAAGACCTTGGCTGTAACGTAAGAGCAGGTGTTCTCTGAGTCTGTATTTGGTTGTCCAGGTGGGTGAGCGGAGCTGGTCCCCCATTCCCTGCCACTCCTGGTGCCTTTAGCTGAAGAATTAACCTCACACACAAGGCCAAGAACACGTGTGACCATGACATGTGTGTGGAGCCGTCCTGTCCTTGAGCAGACATGTGTGCCCCTCGGGGAGCCCCTGGCACACGTGTCCCCTCAGGCAGCCATGGGAAGGGGGGCCCTGCCTGCAGGTTACCTTTCAAAACAAACTTTGGCAAAAACATAAATTTTCCTCCTCGGCTACTAAATAAGGCAATGATCCCTGCCTCGTACGGAGATCGCCTCCCTGAGCCATAAATTCCAGCGTGAAAGCTGTAAAAAATTGCTGTGTCTGATACTTTAGTAGTGAGTGCTGTAAATCCATTACCTGGATAACAGCCGTTTCGCACGCAGTTAAGCCCCTGTTCCCCGGATCCGAAGGGTAATCATGCGTGTAATGCTCCTGCCAGTGCCCCACCAAGGAGCTGCCCGTGCTCCCCTCCCCGAATTTCACCAGGAGCTGGGGGGGGAAAAGAAGACCCCTGATCCCACACGGCCAAAATGATGCAGATCGTGGGTGTGAAGCAGCATCTGCTCCACAAAGTCAGCGTAAAAAAGGCTTTTCCAACGCAGAGCGCTGTGCTCTTGGCTCATCCCTGGGGATGCTCCTTGGGCTCACCCAGTGAATCCTGCCCTGCCCAAAGCACAACGGATGTTTAATTTCACCCTTTTGCACTTCTGTTGGATTCCTGGTGTGGTTACCCCGAGAAGCTCATTGGCATGTGGAATTATTAAGGCAGAGGGTTTGGTAAACTTCCAAAACCAAATGGCATCTGCAGTGACGGCACCTTGGGAAGGGGGAGGACCAATCCCCAGGCCTATCAATCTTCCTGCTTCAGGGAGCAGGCTGAGCACCAGCTGGGGTCAGGAATAAATGTCCCCATATCGGGAGTTTTGGACAATTAGGTGCTTTATGAAGGCTTTGCACCATCCCCAGGAGCATGCAGCATTTGCCCCGGGTTCTCGGCCCACTGGGCTCTTCCCGACTGATCGCTCCTCCATCCCGGCTCCCGAAATGTCAGCACTCAATCCTTGTTCTTACTGATCTTTATGAAATCCCCAGGAAACATTGGGAAGCCTGGAGGGGTGGGGAGCTGCCACTCAGCCTGGGCTTGCCTGGCCTAAAGCTCTGTATCTGTGGGGATTTGTTTGGGCGATGCAGCTCCCAGGGGCTCCTGCTCTGCCCCCATTTTTGGCTGGTTTTGACCTTCTCCAGTGCCCCCAGCCTCTCTGCTTTCACCCCTTTCAAAGGGTGTGCCCAGACAGCTCTTTGCAGGGACTTTTTGGGTCAAAACTCCTCTCTGGGAGTGCTGCTGGAGGTGGGTGTCCTGGGTGGGAGCTTGAGGGGAGGGGGAGCATCACTGAGTGCTCAGGGAGCCTGTTTTGTGGCCTCTGGGGTGTCCCTAGAGCAAGAGGTCGTGGGTGTTTGGCAGCACCAGCCTGGTTTGCCAAGACAGGGGCTGCCAGCTTGGTGCCAGCTCTGCCCCACCACAAAGCACCGTGTTCCATCCCCATCCTCATCTGTCTGTCCTTCCCGATCCGTGTGACTTCAGAGCATCCCGTGGTCTGCAGAGCCTGAAGGGAGAGCAGGAGAGGAAGAGAAAGGAGAGAGACCTGAAGGGAGAGTAGGCTGGGGTGGGGAAGGGGCATCCCCCTCGCCTGCCTCGCTCTCCCCCAGCGCAGGGGCTGGTTAAATCCCTGGATTTCAATGGTGGGATTGGGCTGAAAGGCCTGAATAGCACGGCCGCTTTGTGCCGGGGCTGGCGGAGGGGAGAGGTCGGCGAGGGGCATGGGAGGGCTCGGGACCCCCCCGCTGTCGCTGTGGGAACGTGGGGGGACCTCCGGCACTGCCGGGCTCCAAAGGGCCCCGCTGGCCCCTCCTGCCATGCCAAGCCCCCAGGGAATTCCCAGTGGAGGGAGGCTGGGCAGGAGATGGGGGCAGTGGGGTGATGGGGCAGTCCCATCCCTGGGGTGGGAGGAGGGTGGGGGATCCCCTGGTTTGGGTGTCGGGAGCAGAGGAGGGACAGGGGACATCCATGGGTGGGCTTTGCACAGTCATCGAGTGCTGCTTTCCCATGATGTGGATCTCTTCAGGGTTTCCTTGAATTCCTGCAGAAAATCCCAGGTTTCCAGCTCTTACCCTGGAGCTGGAGTTTAAATCCGTGGGGTGCAGAGAGTGTGGGTCTGGAGGGTTGTTGCAAGGCTGAAAAGTGGGAGTTGCTGGAGCAGGGATGTCCTGGGGGGAGCAGGAAAATCCCTGAGCCCGGCACCGCACGGGAGCTTCTTCCAACTTCAGCCCATGGAAAAGGAGCCATCTGGGAAATCCAGCTGCTCTAGTGTTGTTTGGTGTTATTTTATTATGCAAAAAAATACATAAAAAATTGCAGTTTATTGCAGGCAGACGTCAAAGAAAGGGGGAATAATAAACAAAAATAAGGCTTGTTTTTGAAAAGAAGCAAATGGGACTTTTTTGGGAGTTGAGGAAGGGTGTGGATGGGGGGAGGCACTTTGCTGCCCTCAGAGAGATACCATTCCATAAAACATGTGATCACATCTCAAATATATTGTGTAATCTGCTATTATTAGGGTATTTAAGATAAAACGAGGCTGGAGCTCTTAAGTGAAACTCATCTCTCTATTCGCTCCCCTGATTCATATTTCATATTTTACTGAGGACAAATGCAGGAGCCTTTCTTTCCTCTTTTTTTTATTTCCTTTTTTCCCCTTTTTTTTCCGTGGGGTGGGATTGTCAGGAGTGTGTTCCTTGTGTTCTTCATTAGTGGGGATGGGTTTAACCCCTCGCCTGAGAGGATTGAGGAGGCAAGAGCAGAGAAATCAAGTCCAGGAGCATTTAGAGCAGGGGAGAACAGCTGGAGCTGGGACACAGACATGGAGCTGGGTGTAAAAGCTATTCTGTTTTTTTATTATTTCCTTGTGAAGAATTGTGTCATTTTTGTTAATTTGGATCTCTTGGAGCCATTTGGTTCTGGTTAAGCGAGGCTGGGGCTGGGCTGGTGGAAGTGCTCCTCAATATGGCATCATTTACTGTTAATATCCAGCTAAAAATATCCGTGTGTGTTGTTTTAATGGCTCTAATTCTGGAATGTGACGATGTCATTTTTATGAGGTTAGTGTAAAAAATCTTCCTTTTTCTTTTTCTGCCACTTTTTCATCCCTTCCCAACCTCTTTCCACCCTCCAACAGGATCGGAGAGAAACGGGAAGATACAAACTCCCTTACAGATTCTCTTTCCTTGCATAATTCTTAGTTTAATATCACTTTCAGGGGTTTTTCACTCATTGGAGGGTGAAATCCCATGTAAAGCTTTGATCCAGGTAGAAAATCCCTCAGCTAATTTTGGGCAGCAGTTCCCATGGTGGTGACCCTGCTCCTGGCTCCAGCATCCAGGCACTGCTGGGTGGAATTAAAAACTCTGTCCCCAACAAGTGAAATGAGTGGTAAATAAGGGAGTTTAAAATACTCCCAGCAAAATTCTTCATTGTACTCTGATCTTTTTTGGGGGGTGGTGGGTTTTTTTTTTGCTCATTTTTGGGTTTTGGTGTTCTTTTTGGGAGGCTGAGGCTTGTGCTTTTGGGAAGACCTGTGGATGTCTCCATCCCCTCCAAACTTTTTTTAACTTCTTGACCTATTTCTTCCCCATCGAGGATGGTCCAGTGAGCTGGAGGGATTTGGTGTCTGCAGGGGGAGATAAGCACCCCCTGGGAGCCCCTTCCACGGCAGAGAAACCCCTGGTGCTGTAGGAGCAGCTTCGGGCAGGTCCTGTGTGCTGGGACAGAGCCTTCACCACGCCTGGGGTTAATCCCAGCGTGGTTTATTTACTGACCCCCTCTCCATCCCAGCACACGCATTCCAGCATCTCCCATCTCTCCCTGCAATCCCTGGGTGTTCCCTGTCCCCAGCCTGGGTCACCTTCCTCTTCCTCAGCCCTGGAATGTGCTGATGCTGCTGCACTTGGGAAGGGCAAAGCCAGACCACGTCAGCTCTGGATGTGCCTGACACATTACAAACTTTTTATGGGATAATTTGCTGATCAAAGTGAGCCATCCAGGAGTTGACACAACCCATTCGTTCCCAATTATGGGTAACATGCTAATGACTGCTGCACAACACCATGCAGCAGGAGATGGGCTTTCTTTAAAAACCTCATTTTTCCTCTGGATCGCAGAGCCAAGGGGTGAAAGCCCACTCCCATGGGGAGTCTCTTCCTTCTGCTTTCCCATCTCAGCCCCAGGGAGAGCCTGTGAGTGACACCTTCCTTGCTCATCCCTACGGACAGGCTTTATCTCCAGGGCAGCACCTGGGCTGCTCCTCCTGCCCTGTGCGGGCAACAAGTGCAGATAAGGAGGGGCTCTGCATCCTGAAATTCCATCCTTGCTGCTCCCCATGCTTTGTGCAGTGGTGCAACAGGTTTTCATCCCATGTTTGCAGGCTGAGCCCAGCTTAGGCTGGAGTGGGAATCGCTGCTGGGTGGTGGGGAGGGAAGGAGGGGGCAGCTTCGGGGCACTGGCAGAGAGGCCCCTGTGTGCAATTGTAAGGCCATGTCATTTTTTTCCTGTAAATCTTGTAATTTCGTGCTTCAGAGCACAACAAAGTGAGAGAGCCAGCGGGGAGTGAATTAAATTCCCCCCTGAGAGGCAGCGTGGTGGGGCTGAGCCAGGCGGGTGCTGGGGGCTCGGTGGCACCAGCCACTGTTTGGGTTTAGAAAGAGAAATTCAGGCACAAGTCCCGTGTGACACTTTGTGCTGGGATTGTGTCCCCTCTGGTTTTCCCCTCTTTGCTGTGTTTCCTGTCCCTAGTGCACTGATTTTTGCTGGGCTGGGGCAGGGACCTGCCTTCCTACGTCACCTCTGTGAGATGGCCCTTACAAACACGACAGGAATTCCACGTGGTGCACGTGGAGGAACCAAATCCAGGCACAGCTCTGTTGAGGGACACAAGGGGAAGCAGGTAAAGCTCGGGCAGCTGGTGCTGGACACAGGATGCAGCCCCAGCCCAGCACCCATCCCGGTGGGTGACCTGGACCTGCCGCCTCTGTCTCTGAGCAGCCGCCCATTGAATTCCCCCGCCCGTGGCTTTTAACTGGAATTACTGTTTTCATTTCAAAAAGTAATTAAAATATCAGACCTTGAGCTGTCATAACTGTCACATGGTTTTTGTGTTCGCATTACCCATGCACATCTATCCCTGTTAATAACAGGGAAATAACGTGCCCGTGGAGGAACGCGCCTCGTGCTGGGGCTGCGGCAGCTCCGGGATCCGGACCAGGGGCTCGTTCCACCAGTGATTCCAGCAGTGAATTGCCATGTGTGTCCTCAGGGATTTTAGTTTTTAATCGTTTGGGTAAAGTGAGTTTGCAGGTTAGTGGCTGAGTCTCCCCCCAGGGACTCTTGGTGGCCACGGGGCAGCTCGGGGTGTGCCTGTGCTGAGCACTCCTGGTAATTTGCTGTAGGAATTTAAGATTAGGATCCCTCTGCTTTGGGAACTCCTTGGTTTTTTACTTTCTTGGGGCTGTTTGGTTCAAACGATGGTGACAAACCCAGCTGGACAGGACAGAGGGTGCCCAGTGCTGCATCTGGGTCACAGCTGTTGGGTTTGGGCCCCTTGCGATGAGATTATAATTTTTTAATGATGTAAGTAAGGCTGCCTCTGCTAAACCCCTTGCTCAGCCTCAAGATTCAGCAGCAACTTCAAACTCCTCATTTTGCAAGTGCCTGTCCACCTGGACAGAGCAGGGTGGGTGGATTTATCCACCAAAGAATAACACGGGACAGCTGGGACACCCTTTGCTTTAGATCTGCTCATAAGCTCTTCCCAAGGAACCCCTGTGCAAAGGAGCACGGGGGCACCTCAAATGGGACCTAAAATGCAGGGAATCAGTTTTTCTCCATGTGCCAGTGGATTTAGGAGGGAGGGATGGGGAGGCAGAGCACGGGCTGGGGCCTTGTTCTTTATAGCTGGAAACGCAGGAATTCCCAAGCAGCCCTTCCTGGGGTGCAGGGCTGCTCCTGGAAGCTGGGCAGGGATTTATGGGGGGTGACAGTGCCGGGCTCTGCCCCCACCCTGGCCCTAAAGCAACCCTGTCCTGCCGGCAGGGCTACAATACCCTGCTTGTTCAGAAACGGGCCCAGAAAAAACCAGAAGGAAGGAAAAGAATTCTTTAAAAGCAGAAATAAGGAGTTAACGAGGAAGCAGGTCTGGGAGCAGCGGGTTGTTTTCTTTAGAGCTTTATTCGTTCTCCTGGCTCCCAGCTCCTCAGTGAAGCTCCTTCCCTCAGCTCACACTTGCTCCTCTCTCCTCCTTGTCTCTTCACAGGATTTTCCTTCATTTCCCCTGCTTTCTCCACTGCCCACAGTGCTGTGCCCTGCTCACTTGTGCCTCTGTGTGTTTCACAACTGTAGTTTATTGATTTGTTTGTTTCTCCGTCTTTTGCCTGTCGTGTGATTCCCGGCGAAAAAGCTTCATCCCTGTAAACAGTTTAAGGAAACCCATCACATTTCGTACGCAAACACCCCTAGAAATAAACAGGTCTTGTGGTGGTTGCTTGTGTGAGTTGCTGAACTCCTCCTTCATCACCAGCTCTGTGCAGACACGTTCATGGATTGATTCAGGGTGTGATCCTGCACTTGGCCTCACCCGAGTCTGGGTGGTGACTGGAACTTTCTGGTGCTCCAGTGTAACAGTCAGATGTAAAATTAAATGTACACAGTGGCTTTAGACACGAGGGACATCAGTGGCAGCAGAACTGTGGTGGTGGCTCCGTGCAGGGATGGAATAAACCAGTCAGGAGCTGGAGCTTTGGTCAGGTGCTGGTTGTGCCAGGGCTGGAGTCTGGAAATGACCCTTGTGCCAATCTGCCAGTGGTGTGGGGATCCTGGGCCTGGTGACTGCTGAAGATGGGGCGGGGGGTTCTGGAAGAGGATGGAATTGCCCCCAGGTTCCCCTGGCCTTCCAGGGCTCTGGGGGGTAGGAGTAGTGGTGGTCTGTAATGGGGTGTACTGGTCATACTGGTGTGGCAGGAGGGAGTCAGGGAGCGCTGCCCTCCTCGTGCATCCCTCGCACCCCGTGAATCAAACCCACAGAGAACCAGTCCGGCCCCACAGGGAGCTGGAGGGGGAGTGTGCCCAGAGGAGGAGGAGGAGGAGGTGGGCAGCCTTCCTCCTGCCCACTGTGCTGTGTCTCTTTTGCAGGCTCTCCAGGTGGCACGCCAGTTCCTGCTGCAGCAGGCCACGGGGCTGAGCTCCCCCAGCAGCACTGAGGGCAAGCAGCCGGCGGTGCAGGTGAGCCCCCAGCACGTGTCCCCATCACCCCTTCTTGGGAAGGGCTCGGCTGCAGGTGTGGGACAGTCCACGTGTCACCTCCATGGCTGGGATGGCTGGGATGGCTGGAGCGCTCCAGGAGCACACAGATTTAAGTTTCTGAAATTTCTTGGGAGGTTTTTTTTGGGAGGTGTGGTCCCTGTTTTGTGCTGATGAGTTGGGAAAGGGCGATGCCAGGGAAGGGCTGGCTCCGGGATTGGGGAGGGAAGGTCACCATACCTTGGGACAGCATTTTGGGCAGGAAGGCAGAGTTTCACAGGGTTGGGGCGCCCCAGGATCAATGCTGGGTGCTGTGAGTGTGGCACAGGGGCTGGATAAGGGACAATCCTTTGGGCTGGAGCCAGGGCAGGTCCTCCCACGTGGGACAGCTGTGGGATGGGACAGAGGCCCAGCTGAGGTGGGATTTGTAGCAGTGCCAGGAAAGCGGGGCTTTGGGTGGGCGCAGCATCCTGCTCCTGTAGGGATGGGGGGACCACCCCTTTGCTCCACTGCTCTGCCAAAGGAAAGGGCCTGAAAATGGGAAGAAAAGGAGAGGAAGAGCGGTGAAATCTGGAGAGAGGGGAAGGCAGGAAGAAGCAAAGCCCAAGCGATGGAAAGTGACAATTTAAATAGCTGTGTGGAGGGGCTCTCCCTTCAGGCTAATTAAATTTATCGAAGAACAGCAGGTTACCTTATTAGAGCCACGTGGGTTTAATTAACAAAGGAAAGTAATTAGCACAAGCGCTCTCGGAGCTGGAGGTCCTGCCTGTGCCAGGCTGAGCTGTGTGGCAATGGGAGGGCAGCGGGAGCTGGGCCATCCTGGGCCATGCTGGGCTCCTGTGCTGGCCTGGAGGGCCATGGCACGTGTGAGCCAGTGGGCAGCCAGTCCTGGGGCTCGCAGGGACCCCCGGCCGCCCCCCCGGGCCGGGCAGCAGCAGCTGGGCACGGGCAGTGGGAATTAGTCAGGGCTCCTGCGGCACAAACGGGCGGCTTTTTCCAGCGGTGCTCGCAGGAAGGAAATGCAGTCACTGCATGGAAAATGTCTGCAGAGGACAAAGGCAAGCGAGGGTGAAGTCAGATTCCGGTAACCGGCGCCTCGCTCCCCTCCGTGGGTGTGTGTCCCTGCACTCCTTCTGCCTGTCCCTTGGTGCTCTCCCCACCGTATTCCAGGCTGGATACACACACTGAACATCCCATCCTCCCCTTCCCTCTGCTCTCCGGCCTCCCCTCCCTGCCCATCTGGCCAGCGGCTTTGCTGGAGAGAACTGGATCTCCTTCCTCTCCCCTCCTCCCTTTCTGTGTTGCAAAAGGACTTGTGAAAGTTGTAGACGTGAGTCAGAAATAGCTCATAACTCAGCAGCGACCGGCTCTTCCTCCCCCCGCGGCCCCGCCGGCAGCTGGAGCAGGATCTGACCGAGGGGAGATAGAGGATTAAGCAGACTCCTTTGAAAGGAAGTTTATCTAACAGCAGAGTGGTGTGGATGAGACTGGCCAGGACAGCAGGAGGAGGAGGAGGAGGAAGGCCGGGTCCCAGCGCAGCAGCCCTGGCTGGGGAGGGAGCAGGGAGCATGGCAGGCTGGGAGGGTCATGGAAGTGTTTGGGAACTGGGGTGGCCTTGGGGTGCCATCCTGGGGTCCCACGGACTTCCCCCCGAGGCTGGGGAATGGGTTTTCACACCAGCTGGGTGTTCTGAAGAGTGGGGAGAAGTTGTGTCCATGGCCTGCCCTCCGCTCTGTGCCAGCCAACTCTCAGCCCCCGTCCCAGTGCTGGCAGAGAGGGCAGGAGCCCCCACACCCCGGAGCACCACAGACCCCCCGTGCTTGCCCACACTGTGCACTCTCCCTGTCACTCTGCTGATGGGGACAGGACATTTTTGGGGCACCAAGCCAGCGGGAATATTAATGACATTCCCGACAGCGTGTGCTTAAAAACAACCAGGGAGCTGCTGGGCTCCACAGCATCTTGGGATTTAGGTTTTTTTTGGAGTATGGACCCTGTCTCCCCCCAGATGCCTGGAGGTGTGTGTGGAGAGTCTCACGCTGACATTCGAGTTACAGCTGCAGCTAAAAAATAGCAAAACGCCCCCTTCCCCACCTTTGGGTGTTTTAAAACATTTAAAAATGGGTTTATTTCTCTGCAACTTTAAAACTCTTGGAAACTTGGCAGGTGCTGACAAAGTGTTGTATTTGGGGACTTTTGGTGCTGATGGTCTGCAGGGTGTTCCCGTCCTGCGTGGGAGTGGTGGGAGCAGCAGATCCCCCCGGGGTTCCTGCCGGGGTCTGGTAAAGCCTGTGGAATGAGGTGTTTGGAAAGGCAGCACCCCGTGTTCTCAGTCTGGCTTGGAGACCCCATGGAGTCACCGTGGTGCCTTCCTTGGGGTCCCTCCCTCCCCAGGTCAGCCCTCGGAGCTGGGGGTCTCTTGCTGAAAGGGGAGAGGGGCTGAAGGGCACCAGGGGAAGGGAGAGGAGTTTGGAGCAAACTGCGGGAAATTGCTTTTCTTTTGTCTGCTGCGCGGGGAGGGCAGCGGAGCGGAAAAGTGTATTTTGTTGATTTGAAACTTGAGTGAAATGGGTAATGAAGACAGATCAATACCAGCCCTTCTGTGTTCCCTCTCCAGGAACAAACACAGCAGCCCGTCCGTCTCGGCTCGCACGGCGCTAGATTTTTCCATTTGAACTTGCAGCATCACTGTCTGTCCCTGCTCCCACCTCCTCCCGGAGCCCCTGGCTCTGCCAGCCCTGAGCCACTGCCACCAGCCTGCTCTGGGACTGGCATTTTGGATTAGCAGAGGAGCAAAGTCACTTCAGTCCCTGTAGACTGATCAGTGTGATGAGCTGTGCCAGCACCCCATGCCCATGGAGGTGGTGTGTCCCCCAGGGACCTGCCTGGGTGGTGCTGGGCTCAGGGGCTCACCGAGGAGGGGGCTGTGGGCACTCCAGCACTGTCACCTGTGCTGCCAGTGTCCCCAGCCAGCTCCTTCCAGCTTCCTGGAGCCCGGCCACGTGCCATTAGTGCCTCCCTGGTGGGAACACTGTGCTAAGGAGGATGCACTAATGAGGATGCACGTTGGGCTGAACATGCTAGGGATTGATTCCTCCTTTTCTTTACATGGAGCTGAACATCAGAGCCTGGTGTCCTCCGCTCTGGCTCCTGCTCGCCCTGTGCCCCCCTTGCCCTCCTCCTGCCAGCCCCACCCACGGCAATCAATCCTTTGGTGCTGAGGCTGTTCAGCGGGTTCATAAAACAATCCCCAGCCTCAAAAACACATGGAGCTGAGCTTAGTTTGTCCTCTGACCCTGGGTAGATTTTGGTCCATGGTCTCTGTCCCACCTGGTGAGGTTCAGACACAGTGTGGTGTGCGTGGAGGGGTGGCAGAGCAGTGTTTGGGTGGCACTGTGCCACCCTCAGGGTTTATAAACCATGGCTGGAGTCACATCAGTGTCAGTGGCATCAGTGCCTGGCCCCGGGCGCTCGGAGCTCTCGCAGACGGTCTGAGCCAGCTGGATGTTGGAGCTCACCCAGGGATGCTGAGTGCAGGAGAGGACACCTGCATGTGCCTGGGGGATGTGGTTTGCTCTTCTCCTGTGAGATGTGGGTGCTCTGGGGTGGGGATTTGTTCATCCCCTGCCCCTGAAACAGCAGAAGTCAAAGCTGCTCCTGGTGGTTGTTTCCCCTTTTCTATTCCTGACCTTCTCTGTTTGTTTCTGTTGGGTTTGGATTTGAAAAGGGTGTTTAAAATTAGGAAAAAACAGCACAAACATGTTTTCTGTTGTTTCTAATGGAGAGTTAAACTCCAAGATTAGATCAGAACAAAGATGTGCAGCCTTGGGCTCTGTGGGAAGCTCAAAGCACCCCAAGCAGCTGCTGTGCACAGGGAGAGGTGTGTTCATCCCAGTAGTCCCAGAGCCCCCCTGGGTCAGCAGGGATGGTGGGGACAAGGCCTGGGCTGTGCCTGCCCTGGCGAAGGAGCTGAGATGTGTGGTTTAGGTGTGGTTTAGGTGTGGACCAGGGGATGCTCCTTCCCGTAGCAGTGGTGACGTGCTGCCCCCGGCTCCCTGGGGACATCGTGGCTCCTGTGGTGACCTCCCGGCGTGGGTGACGGCACAGCTGGGAGGTGATGGTTGGAGCAGGGATGCTTTGAGGCTGAGCAAACCACAAGCTGACGGAGGATGTCCCCACGCCGTGCCAAGCCAGCTGTCCCTGGGGTCAGGAGGGCACCGTCCCTCTGGCAGCCCCGTGGTGCTGAGAGCCAAGAGCAGCCGTCGGGCCGTGGCTTTCCCTGCTGTGCCTCGTGCCTGGGAGTTCAATCTGTTTCCCATAAAAAAAGGAAAAAAATCCAAGCAACATTTTCTGCGAAGAGCCTCGCTCCCCATCCCGCTGCGTTCCCCCCGAGCAAACCCTGGTTCCCTCCGCCGCCTTTGGCAGTGCTGCCCTGCGCTCACGCAGCTTCCCTGCAATACCTGCCTCGTTTTCCACCCACTGCCTGCTGATCTGTGCCCGCCCCATCCTCTGGCACGCAGGGATTACAGCTGGGACCGCCTGGAAAATCAGCCCCTGGAGAAGTGGCTGGGCAGCCGGGGCAGCGCCGGGTGTTTCTGGGAGCAGCCGGAGCTGTTAGTAAGCAGTTCTTTGGCGTGGCAGCAGGCCAAGGCGTGAGTCAAACCCTTCCTGACTCGGTGTCTGGCAGATGCCAGCTCGTGACGTGCCGGCCGGGGACCAGGCACTGCTGGGACCTCCTTCCTGAGGGATGTGCCGGGTGCAAGGACGTTCCCCAGCTGCTCCCGTGCCTGGGGGTGCAGGGGATGTGGAGGGGGCAGCGGGGTGACACCCCTCATGCCACCCCTGCTGCTGCCCTTTGGCTCTCACTCACCTTGCTGATCACCGTGTCCACCTGGCTCCCAGGTTTTGAGATGATTGTTGCCCAGAGCACCCCGTTATCCAGGGATGCCACACTGGCCTCGTTTCCTGCCATGGGGAATCTTGCACACCAGTGGTCACCAAGTGCCATGTCTGCAGGGGAAGGGGTGTCCCAGGGGCCACACTGTGCCCTTGCTCTCCCCACTAGCAGATCAGTGGCTGCTGGGTGCTCCTTTGGGGCTTTTGGCCGGGTTGGGATGGACATTTCCATTCCCTTCTCATTTTGCTGGGGCAGCAGCTGTCACTGTGCCCAACAGGCAGCTGGGACTGTCACCAGAGCCCAGGGCAGAGAACCCAGCACTGGGCTTTGCTGGGCCACATTGGGGTTGAGCCAGATCAGATGGCAGCACCGAAACCTTCCAGCCCTGGCACCTGGGATGAGTGGGAGTGCAGTGGGAGCAAACCTGGCTGTGAGTGGGAATTTCCTCTTGAACTAAAGAAAGTTCCTGCTCTCCCTGGAAACCTTCAATGGGAGAGGGATGTTTTTCATGCTGTGGGGAAATTCTTCATGTGGCTTTGGCATCCCCTGGGGCTCGAGGAGGCAGCAGGGCCTGGATGACCCCTGCAAGCATCAGCACCAGTTTGCCCCATTCCCACCTCAGCCCTGCACGAAGCCACCACCATTTCCCCGTGTCAGCTCCGCATCCAAGCGCGTAAGAAAAAGCCATTTAATGCAGACAAAGGTTGTATGAAAATATAATTCTGCTTTTGTTAGCAGCCATCAAACTCTAAAAAGCGTCACTTTTGTTTTCTTGTAACATTGTGAAAACCTCGTGTCGGATCGAGAGCTGGGGCCCTCTCGACTAATCGCCTCTCCTTTGTGTTTTTAGATTATAGGGGCAATTAGTGTTGTCAAAACCTCTGGCAATTCTCTTTGCTCTTGACAGGGTGTCAGTCCGCTGGGCGAGAAATGGAAGGTGTTATAACTCTCCGGTAATTAGGATGCCTCCGATTTGAAAATGCCAGCAAACGTGTTCGAGGGGCCGCGCGGTGGGGGCGGGGAGGCCGCCCGGGTGGGGGATGCGGAGGAGCAATTAATTAGGGGCTCTCATTCCGAGCACGTTGCCAGCTGATGAATTGGCAAAGGGAAATTAGCAGGATGCTTGGCTCCCAGGAGCGGGCACACACCCCGCTCGCGCTTGTCTCGCCGTCCTCGCCAGTTCCCCTCCTTCCCAGATGTTGCCGAGGGCTTTGCACAGCTGGCTCGGAGCACCTGAGCACCCAAGCAGCAGCTCTTCACTGGTGCTGGTGCTGTGGGTGGCTTGGGGCTCTCTGGTGGGTGCCAGGGCTCTCACAGGGTGCTGTGGGTCATTCTTGAGGATGCTCCCCAGCCCCTGAGCCCTCCACGGCCAGAGCAGTGGAAGGACCCCCAGCCCTTGGGTGGGAACTCACAGCAATTAATCAATAACTCCGACACGAAGGTGACTGGAGGGGGGATCACACATGGAGCTCGATCCGTGTCTGACGCCTCCCTCCAGCAGAATGCCTGAGTAAATAGATAAGCCTTGGCAATATCCCTTGAAGGTCAGAGCGCTCCAGCCTGGCTGGACACCCACCACTGGGGCTGGGAGGGACTGCATGGGGCCACTCTGTGGTCCCATCCCCACTGCAGTGGCTGGAGAGGGAGGCAGCAGGTCCAGACTGGGCAGTCTGGGTGTCACTGGGGGTGCTGGGCAGGTGGGGCTGGGTGCTCTGAAGCCAATTGGTGTGTTTCTCTCTCCCATGGTCTTTGAGGCCCTGGAATGAGGGCATGAGGAGTGGTTTAGTGTGGACCAAAACTGGGTCTTTGGCTTGCAGCAGGAACGTGTCTGGGGCTCTGCTGCATCCCACATGCCAAGGAGTTGCCTCTTCCTGGGATCCTCTCGAGGAGCCTGTGGCTGCCAGGCAGGAGGCTGCTGGTGGCTCCTGACCAGCAGCTGTTATCTGCTTTCCAAGGAAAAGGGGGCACCCAGGAAAGGGATATTAAATTACAGCAAAGCCATGGGCTGGTGGGATCAGTGGAGGACCGTGACAAGGCAGCTCTTGGTGGCCGTGGTTGGGAAGGCAGTGTTGTTCC
>JAWWMO010000078.1:3825843-3841058 GCA_035047845.1 Dendrocincla fuliginosa | reverse complement strand
CATGGGCTGGTGGGATCAGTGGAGGACCGTGACAAGGCAGCTCTTGGTGGCCGTGGTTGGGAAGGCAGTGTTGTTCCACCTGGGCAGGATCTGGCACGGCTGGAGTCCATCACTGACACCTTCAGAGCTTTGCCGGGGGTGTGGACCCGTGTTTTGATAACCGAAGGCAGGGGCTGGCAGGTTCTCTCGGCCCTCCCTCCTCTTGGCATGGTAATTATGTGGGTTACTGGTGTCATCTGGAGGTAAAGCTTTGATGTGTCTGTGGAGAACCCGGTAACCTCTTCCTCCATGCTCTGCTTTGCAAAGGTATTTGGGTGATCAGTATCTTCCCACTTCCGTTGTGTTTCCCTTTGCTCTGCATCCTCCGGGACCCCGAGGGAAGGAGCAGTGCCCACCACCCTTCCCATGCTCACAGGAGCTCCCAGCTGCACCACGGGGCATTTCCCTGCCATTGGCATGTCCCAGCAGTGGCCTCGGTGTGCCAGGACAGACCAGGGGCCAAGGGCTTCACCTGAAGGTGACACAGGGATGGGGGACATGAAGGAGGTTCCAGGAGAGTCTGTGGGGTAGAAGACTCTTGCAGGCTGTTGGCATTTGGGGGGTGTTTCCAGGGCTGGAATGGGGAGTGGTGACATGTCCTTCCTCTCACAGGTGCCAGTGTCTGTGGCCATGATGTCCCCACAGATGATCACGCCGCAGCAGATGCAGCAGATCCTCTCTCCGCCCCAGCTCCAGGCCCTCCTGCAGCAGCAGCAGGCAATAATGCTGCAACAGGTAACGCTGCACCTGGGCTGGATCCAGCCAAGCGATTCCCGCTGGGGTCTGGGAGTGCTGGAGCTTGTTGTGGGCAGGCAGATGGGTCCTTTCCTCCCTGGGTTCCTTCGTTCTCCACATATTTCCTTGGGAATTCCCAGCACGCCCAGGGATGAAAACAGCTGCAGGTGCTGACAGTGCTGGCAAAGCCTGATGCTGCTGCCCTGAGCCAGGCTCTCAAAGCCCAGGAAATTCCCGCACAAGGTCTGGTTTGGGGCTGCCCAGCTCCCGGGGACAGCTGTGCTCGGGGTGGGTGCTCTTGGCTCGCCGCACCCACGGCTGCTGCTGCTCCTTGGGCAGGTGCCCGTGTCCAGCTCCAGACCTGAGCACGTGGGTTTGTTTCCCATGGCCTGCTTGGCTTTTCCGGAGCGTTCAGTTGGACAGGGAGGGAAGAAAAAGGAGGAGAAATAAAATAACAAACCTCAGCTCCGAAACAAAACAGGTCTGCTTGGGTAAACACCTCCCCGCCGGCAGGAGGGAGAGAGGGAGAAACCCCACAAGCATCCTCCACACCCTTCCTCCTGCCTCCAGTACCTGTTTACTCCAAACAGGCTGATAAGGATTCAAGGTTGGCCCCAGGGAAAGAACAAAGGGTAAACACTATTCTGGGTGGGTCCTTCCACAAGCCTCTTTGGAGCCGGATAAAGAAACACGTTTGACTGCAAATTAAACAACCCAGGCCGGAATAGCTCGCATTCTCCACCGGCAGAAAACCAAACATCACACCTCTCACCCCTGACCCAATGTTCCTGCCTCTGCTCGGCCCCGCTGCAGCCCTGGCTCCGGCTGGCTCGGGGGTAAACACCCAGCCCCTCCAAACCTGTTCTCCGGCAGAAACAGCGGAGTTGCTGCTGTCAGAGCTGTCAGCCCCGAGCTGATAAAGGATTCCCGGCATCCACAGGGGCATTCCTGAGCCCCTGCTCGGGTATGGGCGGCTGGGAGGGGGCTGCGTGGTCTGTCTGACCTCCCCGTGCTCTGCCCCCTCTGCACACACCAAATCCATCACCCACGGTTTATTTAGGGGCCAGGGGGAGCTGCTGTCGATGCCGGCGGGTGCCAGTGCTGCCTGTGGACACTGGGACCCTCTCTGGGGGTTCACTGGGGGGCCAGCGGGGTTGTCCTTGTTTTACTGGCCCTGCAAACCCCTCTGCTTTGACCGGGGGGCTGCGAGGGGCTGGGGTGCCCGTGGAGGGGGTGCAGGGCTGAGCCCCCAGCACTCGAAGGGTTGCACCAGCCAGACCAGGGGCTGTGGCTGCTCCTGTGCCCTTCCCAAATGGGAGCCCTCTCGCTCTCACAGCACTTGCCAAGGGTGTTTTGGGGTCCCACCGTGCTGAAAATGGGGTTTCCCCACTGCTGAAACACTGTTAGTGCCAGAGCACCCAGGCCTGCTTCTAAGGGACAGCTGGTTGGCATTAAAACCAGCAGCAGGTTTGGCACTGGTAGTGTTTGGAGATTTCACTTGCCATGGGGATACAGGACCTTTGGGAACCTGTGCCCAGGGTTATTCTGCTGCCCTGACTCCTCAGATGGGTCCTTTCACTCCCACCCTGCAGCCAGGAGCCTGCCCTGATGACACAGTGTCAGGAGCTGACGTGGCTGTGGCAAAGCCTGGTACTGGGCTTGGGGTGTTTCTGCTGCTAATCCGGTTGCTCTCTCCCCTCCCAGCTGCAGGAATACTACAAGAAGCAACAGGAGCAGCTTCACCTGCAGCTATTGACACAGCAACAAGCTGGAAAGCAGCAACCCAAAGAGGTGAGCTCACGTGGAGGGCACTGGGCCACCAGCTCTGGCAGCAAATTAAAGGTGGACCAGAGCATAACAAGGTGTGCTGGAACCCCAGCACTCTGGGCAGCGGGTTGGGAGCCAGCAGGGATGGGACGTGGGAGCATCCTGCTCTGGGGGGTGCCAGGGTGGCCAGTCCAGTGCTGGGTGTGTTCGTGGCAATCACCCCCTCCAGAAATTCAGCATTCATCTGTTCTCAGCACCAAAATCCAGCTTTTGGTGGGGAGAAAAGATTTTAAGCCCAGACAGTGCATCGGAGTGGCACAGAAGGGGACTCAGTGGCAAAAACACCAGTGGACCAGGGTGGCTGGAGTGGCTCGGGGTCGGGTTGGCACCCACTCCAGTCTCAGCAGACTCTGACCCAGCCTGTCACTGCGGGATGTCGGTGTGTTCACAGGGTCGGGTTTATCGGAGCCATCTCCAGGAGCTGGAGTAGCTGCTGGTGCTCGAGGAACAGGGGAGGCATAAATCTGAGCTTCCTCAAGGACTCTCCTCTTGGCCGTGGCAATGTTCTGTTGCAGCACTGAGAAGGGATATAATTAAGCTCTAACAAAGCACTTGCTTAGCGGGCTCCAGTTTAAAAAGCGCATGTTAACTTTTAATTAAATGGTGCAGAGGAAATGGGAAATTTATCCACTAAGAAAGAGAGGCTGGCAGGGGGAAGGGGTGTTAGATGCTTCTGGAGGGGTGTGTGTCCATCTCCTGGCTGGGAAAAGCACCGAGGGGGTCCCAGCAAGCGGATGTCAGTGTTTCCCCTCCCCAAACCCTCCAGATGGGCTTTGTGGGGTTGGTGTCACCTCAAGAATTCGGGCAGCTGCTGTTCATAAAGCCTGTGTTCAGCTTTGCCTGCCGGGAATGGCGCTGCTGTGACTGCCCTGGTGGCACAGGGAATATCTGGCATGTCTGGGATGCCACCCAGAGCTGCTCTTGGCCGGCGTTGGCTCCTTCATGGGAACCTGGGGCCGTATTTAGTTATGGCCCCACTGCAAGGTTTGTAAACCCAGCGCCTTCTGCTTCCCCTCTGCCTGATTCCCAGGGCTCGGTGGAACTGTGAGTCAGCGGCTCGGCTGTGGGATCAGCACCGGGAAGGTGCTGGGAGCAGGAGCAGCATCTCCTGGAGGAGCAGCTCAGATCTCCTCAGGAGTGGCACAGCTGGGGGTGCCCCAGCGGGGAAAAGGAGAGGGAGAACAGGAAAAGAGGATGGAAATGTGTTGGAAGTGCCTGTGGGCAGCATCGTGTCCTGGAGGATGTGTGCTCAGTGGGCTGTGGGGAGCTGTGCCACAGTGGGGGCACAAGCAAGGGGTTGAGCCAGACGCTGATCCATGGATCTGTGCATCCCACCAGGATGGGGCTGAGCTGCAGCACATCCCAGTCCTCCTGGAGCATTTCCCTGCACTGGGGTGTGATGGTGAACCCCCATCCCCCAGCAGCATCCTGTGTGTGGGGGGAACAAGAGACTGGGAAGGGCTGGGATGCTCCAGGCAGCCCCTCACCCTCGTATCTGCCATCCTGCTCTTCCCTGAACACTTGGCTTCTCCAAGCCCAGTGTTGCAAGGGGCATCCAGGTGCAGAGACCCCAATATCCCCTGAGGGTGAGCCCAGAGGCTCTCTGTGTGCCCCCAAAGCTGCCAGGGGCAGGGGCTTGTCCCTCACCCGAGGCAGCCGTGTTTGGGGAGGGGGTGGTGCGGGGGGGCTGCTGGCACCTCACCCCAGTGTCAGCTTAATGAACTGCTCCTGTCAGTCCCGCGTGTCACGGCGAAACTCCTCCTGATGTGCTCATAAATCAAAGTGACAGTGGCTCTTACCCCGGTAGCTGCACCCAGTCAGCTGCATCTAATGCACGGGGAGCCCCTGCGCTGGGCTGGGAGCTGGGAACGGGCTGGGGGGGCCGAGGGCAGGATTTGGCCCTGGCACGGAGCCTGCTCCTCCAGTGGGTGCTGAGGGTCCCCTCTGGGAGGGACTCGGGTGGCTTTTCCGAGGGGAGCAGCTTGTGGGGTGATGCCTGTAGTGCTGGGGCTGTAATCCAGGCTCTCCACACCCTGCCTTCTCCAAAGGCTTGGGGTTGGAGCCTGCAGGCTGGCAGATGCCTGTGCAGGTGGGTGCACCTCTTCACCCTTCAGAGCCTTTAGAGGTCTGTGGTGCCGCAGTTGTTCCCCAGTGATGGCAAATGGGCTTACCCAGAGGGACGTGGTCCTTGGTTTGTCTCAGAGCAGCACCAGGATTCGTATTCCTGGGGCTGGTCCCTGCATTTTTGGTCTGGTGAAGCTGGGGGGATGCACATGTGGATTTGAAGCATGTGAAGGTCCAGGTTCAACCCGGACAACATCATCCCTGCCAGAACCACGTGTGGGTCAGGGCTGCCTGGGCACTTGGGGGCTGACTCCACTGGCCACAGCTCTGGTCAGGTCGGGAAAGCCCAGCTGGGTTGTGGGGCTCAGGGACGTGCCCAGGGATCTTCATGACTTCATCCACTCCCAGTTCCTCCTGCTCCACAGCCTGGAAGTGACATGAATGAGGCTGTGCTGGAGCAGAGCTCAGGCTTGCCCCAGGCCCCCGGGGAGGGCGGTGGCAGGAGTCGGGAAGAGGAGGAGAATCCCATCCCGCCCCATCCCATCCCAGCTGCTGTTCCAAACCACAGTGAGGACACGTGTGTACATCCCACATGGTGGCAGAGCTTCCCCTCACCAGGAGGGGTCACCGTGGGGGACAGAGCTGCCTCTGTTGAAGCCCTCAAGCTGCAGCCTGGTCCTGCCTGTTTTCCTCTATCCTGCTGATCCCGTGGCCTGAAGCCCTCCTGGCTCAGGAGCGAGGGTGAGCGCAGGGATTTCTCTTCACCGAGCAGAAATCACTTTGATTTGTGCCTTAATCTTTAAGCCTCAGAGGTGCAGGGTTGAGGCAGAGCCAGGGAGGATCCAGACCCGACTGTGGGAGGACAATTCTGCCATGGCCAAGAGGTGAACAGGACAGGGAGAGTCTGCACATCCCTCTAAGGCTGAGAAATCGGAATTAAACTGTCTGTGTGCCCTGGGTGGGACTCGAGGTTGTGCCTGAATTTGCAGAGTGCAGAGGTTTGCAGGGCAGTGTCTGGATCCTGTCCTCCCCCTTTGGTTCACAAAGACACAGCTGAGCATCCCGTGGGCCCGGAGTGCTGCCCTGGGTACAGCAGCAAGTGCTGATTCCAAACTCAGTCATGGACTGGAATTGCTGTGCAGAGTCTGTCTGCTGTTCCCTGTTGATGCAGCCTGGGGGATCATCAGGAGATGTGCCAGGTCCCTGGGAGTCCCAGTGTGTCGGGGCATGAATCCCTACAATACTCAGAAAAGACAGGGACACCTCTATTGCAAAGCTCTTGTGTGTTCAACAGTGAGGACATAGACATGGAACTACTTCTTTGGGGGGCTGCAAAGTGCCCCCACTCCCGACTGCAGTGATGGGGGGATGTGCCCCAGCATGGGCTTGGCTGGTGCTCTCCGACTTCTCTCTCCCTGCCGGCCCCATCTGCCCAAACAGGGGGGTTTGGGGGGTTCATGGGGTCACGGAGCCGCCTGCCCCGCTAATGAGGCCGGGCAGCCCCGGGGCAGCTCCCCTCTCCTGCCCGGCTCGGATTAGCAGCTGCCTGTCCCCAGCCCTAATTGAATTCTCTCCCCTTCACTTAATTCTCATGGATTTCTCGGCGCCTCCCCAGGGACCAGTCCTGCCTAACTAGTTTAGGGCCAGCAATGCTGGTCAGAGCACGGCTGGCTCCTGGGGACGGGGGGAGAGTCCCCTGCCTGGCGGTGCCTGTGCCTTTGGCAGGGGCACCAGTACTGGAGCTGGGCACCCCTCCCCTGCAGGCAGTTGATTTCAGCCCCTCACCAAGAAGGGGCTCATAATGATCATTTTTGGCAAATAAGGAATCATTTTCTGGCTTAAAAGAGGGTCCTGTGCATCGAGGCTGCCTGTTGGGTGCTGGGACCCCCTTTTTTTATGGCGACCTTGCAGCTGAGCCTCCCCCCTGGGACCCCACGGCTGGGGTTCACACCCACCTCCCAGCACAGCTGCTTCTTCGCTCTGAGCAGCTCCCAGCTCCGCTCACTCCCTCTCTTTCCAGTGCTTTATTTTTCCCTTCCCCTTTTCCTTTCCTTCCCCTCCTCTTCCGATAGATCAAAGGCTCCGTCCGGCTCAGCCACGAGCTGAGCAGGCCCCGCAGCAGGATGGGGGCACAGGGGGCTGTGGTGCCACCCCTGGCTGTCAGCCCCCCTCACCGTGGCCTCCAGCCCCTGCCTGCCCTGCCAGGCTGGCAGTAAGGCGCCTGGATTTGTCCCTTTTGTCTCGGCAGCCGTTGGGGAACAAGCAGCTGGCCTTCCAGCAGCAGCTCCTGCAGATGCAGCAGCTCCAGCAGCAGCACCTGTTAAACCTGCAGCGCCAGGGCCTGGTGAGCCTCCCACCAGGGCAGGGCACGGTGCCCCTGCAGACCCTGCCCCAAGGTAAGGACCCTCGCATGGGGGGGGGCCAGGGCTGCGGATTCCCCTGCTCTGGGTGATGGGGACTGGGAGGGGCTGTGGTGTTGCTTTTCCTAATGCCCCCGAAGTTTGGGGTCTGATGGCATCGGCGGCCAGAGCTGTGCAGGGTTGGGCTCCTGAGTTCCTTTGGCAAAGGGGGGCAGGACTGGGGCACCTCCTCCTCTGGCATGGGGGTGCCAAGGGGTGGGGAGACGGGGTCTCCTCCCTTCTGGGAACAGCTTTGTGTGGCTCCCTGGGTGCTGAGAGCGCCTTGTCTTGGACTCTCTGATGGGGCCGTGCAGGCTCCCCTTGCCACTGTGCCCAGCTTTAGGTGATGGTCTCCCAGTGCCGGGCGAGGTCTGGGCAGCCGAGCTGTGCCAGGGGGCAGGGAAGGAGCCTGTGGTTGCCACGGGTTCTGCCCATGCCCCCTCTGACACCGGGCACTCTCTCCCACACCACAGCCGTGTGCCCCTCGGACCTCCAGCAGCTCTGGAAGGAGGTCACGGCCGCCCAGCCTGTCGAGGACAGCATTAAGCAAGAAGGTCTTGACCTCACCACCAACACCTCCAACTCTACCTCGTTTTCGGCCGCCAAGGTCTCGCCTCCCATTTCCCATCACCCTCTGCCCAATGGGCAGAGCACCATGCACACGCCGAGAAGGGACAGGTAGAGCCGGGTCGGGCCCTGGCACTTTGTGTTTTTATTCCTGGAGAGGTGGAAGGGGCTGGGATCTGTTGGCTGTGGGGTTGGCAGCGGGGCTGGGAGGAGTGGAGGGATTTCTGCCCGCCCCATAAACAAGTCCTGTTGCTGTTTTGTTGCACCCCTGGGGGACAGTGAGCCGTCACTGTGGAATCTCCTGTGGGTGCCTGAGGGCTGTCGCCCCACACGGGAACTCTGGAGCATCACGGCTGCTCTGTCTGATGGCCCCTTTCCCCCTTCTGCAGCTCTTCCCACGAAGAGACCCCCGGCTCCCACCCACTCTATGGCCACGGAGAGTGCAAGTGGCCTGGCTGCGAAACCCTCTGTGAGGACTTGGGACAGTTTGTCAAGTAAGTGTCCCCTTTTTGGGGGAGGTTTTCTTAGACAGGGAAACAACCCACACTCTGAGGCTGGGATGGAAAGTTGCTCGCAGAGGGGAAGACCCTGGAAGTAGGTCCAGACACCCCAAAATGTCTGCCCAGAGCTGGGAGACCCCATGCAGAAGGAGAAAGCACACCAGGGGTTGCTGCTGGAGTTGCTCCATCCATGGAAGTGTCCAAGGCTGGGTTGGACAGTGCTTGGAGCAACCTGCTCTATGGAACGTGCCCCTGCCCATGGCAAGAGGTGGAACTGGATGAGCTTTACGATGCCTTCCAACCCAAACCATTTGACGAGTCGGTGATTGCAGAGAAGGAGGGAGCCCGTGCAGGAGGCAGGCGCTGGCAGCAGGCGCGGGGGGCTCCCAGCTCCCTCCTGGGGGTGCAGGGGAAGCAGATGGCAGCACGGGAGCCCCGCTGACACCGCTTGTGGGCTCCGGCGCTGACTGATTAACTCTGCTGTCGGAGAGCCCTCTGCCAGCGTCAGGGTCAAACAAATTGTTTTCACGCTTCGTCAGAGGTTTACTTAATTAGTTCATTTGCAATTAGATCTCTTTGTAGCCAGGATTTTTAGCAAAGACATCAGAAGGAACTGACGGGCTTTCTCGCTCCTTCCCCCGCCTCCCCGGCTGTCTGCTCGGCCGAGGTGCCGGGTGTGTGCCGTGCTCTCCATCAGCCAGATTTTGGGGTTTCACAGGCTGATCCTGCCCTCTGCCACGCTCTCGGGGCTGGCTCTGCTGGCAGCATCCCTCGGACCACACCAGCCTCGTCATTCGCAGGGAAGGAGCTGGGCAGAGGCCTTAGACAGGGGGATGAGGAGGGGCAAAGGCAGCCTGGGGAGGTTGGAGTGGTGATTGAGTGAGTGATTCAGGCTCCTGTGTCCTCCTTCCTCTGCCTCTGACTCACGGGGTGAACCCAGATAAGGCATCTCCTCCCACTTTGCAGGACATGTTTGAATGGCACAGGGTAGATGAGCAAGCTCCGGTTTGGAAGCTGGAGCTGGAGTTGGCAGGGGGTGGCCTGGGCTGGGTCACGGTGTGAGGAGAGCTGTGCTGTGCCAGCCAGGGCTATGGGATCCCTGAATCCCACCTGCCTGTCCCCCTTTGCACAAGCTTTCCAAGGGGCAGCCTCCCAAAAACACCAGTGAAGGGTTTCTGTCCCCTCTGTATGAATGTGGGGATGTGTCAGGGTGTGAGACAGGCAGATAGAAAACTTCCAGCTCCCAAACCCGAGCCCAGCTGGAGAGCGGACCTGCCCTTAAGTTTGGGAACCAGCTTTGAGGCTCCTCTGAGCATCACCTTCGTGAAGCAGCTCAGAGAGCCTCAGTACTGGAGTGGAAAGGGGCAGCCTGGCCTTTGAGCAGTGATTTATAAGGGTGAGGGTCAGTGGGAGATGTCTCCATCCCTGCTTGGCACAGCCTAGGCTCTGATAGCCATTTCCCTGGAGAAGCAGCTGTGCCCGTGGTCTGCCATGCAGGGAGAGGAGCTGGGCTGAGCCACTGGGGGGGTTTGCTCACACAGGGGCTTGGCAGCTGGTCCCAGTTATCTGACTTGTTTGTGCAAGTTGGGGCTGGAAGGCTCTCACAAACAGCCGGGTGAGACTCCTGCCATCTTCCGCATCCGGACTGAGGGTGGAGAGGTGCTCCTGAGGCGCCTTCTCCTGGGATCTCTCAGCAGAAATATCTCAGTCTTGATCTGGAGAGCATTTGGCCTGTGGCCCCCAGGACACTGCAGCATCAGATGCCACCTTTCGTGGTGTTCCAGGGGTGGCATCTGCCCAGCATCCCCTCTCCAACCCATCCCACCCTCCAGTGAGGATCCCCCCATGTTTGCATCCTGGGAATTGGGTGCATCCCCAGGCTGCTCTTTGCTGGGTTTGGGGGTGAGGACCCCCACGAGGTGATGCTGGGATGTCCCTGCAGTTAGTGACATCCCCATCACCAGTTCCAGGAGTCCTTCCCCTCCCCAAGGAGGGAAAACAGTGAGAACCAAAGGTCCTTGTGCTTTATAAACATAAAGCACCTCATAAACACGAGGTACAAAAGTGGTAGGATGAGGAACACCCTGGAAATGCCACCTTCTGCCTTCGGGGGTTTCCTTAGAGGGTGTAAGTCAACCTCCATAATGCTGCCTTTGTCCTGGAAACCTGCTCCTCAGGTCCTCCTGGCACCTCCTGCCAGCAGCCTTCTCCAGGAAAATCCACGGGCTTTCCATCAGCCAGTGGCTGCTCCTGAACACCGTGGGGCTGCCACAGGCAGGCTGGGTGGGTATGGCCACCCTCCAGCCCAGGTTCGGGGAGGTGCCACAACCTGGTTTGCTTGGTCTCCTTTGTGCCTGCTTCCATTCTGCTCATCCTGCTTTGGGCACCAGTGCCAGAGCATCCCTGAACGGTTTACAGGTCAGGGCTCATCCCAGGTGTGGCCCCAGTGGAGGGGGAGCATTTTGGACATGTCCAGGCAAAACCCTCCGTGTTCTCCTCCCCAGACACCTCAACACAGAACATGCACTTGATGACCGAAGCACGGCCCAGTGTCGAGTCCAGATGCAAGTGGTACAGCAGCTGGAGATACAGGTGGGTGCTGCCCCTGCCTCCATGGACACGGTGTCAGAAGCCATCTCCTTCCCACTCTGTGCTCTGTCCCTTGGCTGCTCTCCTCAGGAGGCAGTAGTGAGATTGGGGACCGCAACCACCACCTGGAGACGTGTTTTAAACATCCATCCCAAGCAGAAATGCTTGCCCTGGGCTGTATCTGGGTGGAAATCAAGGCCTGAGGAAATCTCAAACTGGTTCCCCCCATAGCAGCATCCCTATATGACTGTGATGGGGCTGAAGGAAAGCCATCCCTCCTGTCCAAAGTGTCCCTGTGGGTACAAGGAGATGCCACAGATGAGGAAGGCACGTGCTGCCAGGAGGGTTTGTGCCCACAGGTGGGACATGAGCTGTGCCCCCTCCATGGGAGCCGCTGGGGTCCTTGGAAATCAGGCCACTTATTTTGGTGGCTGAAACTGGTCTGTGGAGCCCAACTTCGGGGTGCTATTTTTGGAAAGGCAGTTCTTTAAATAGAGCCTCTTGCAGCAACTCTGGCTCCCTGACACGCTGTGCATAATTTGGTTAACAGAGAAGGGAGGGGGGGAAATGGGGAGTTTTCATCTCAGGACTTGAAAGCGGGACAGGGCAGGGGTCTGTCAGGGAGTCAGTCCCCAAGACCCCCATGGTGTGACAGTGCCTGGGTGCCCGGCTGGGGCTGGCAGGAGCTCAGAGCAGTGTGTGTGTGACATCACAGGGTACCCCGGCCCAGGGGACAGTGGGATGTGGTGTGGGGCACCCTTGGGAGCCTCCACCCTGAGTCAGAGCAGCTCAGGGGGGACTGAGGGTCGGGGGGGACACAGCCAAACCTTCCTGGGTGGGGAAGTTGCAGCCTCCTGGGTGATCCCTGCGATCCGTCCTGCTCCCCAGCCCTTGCCAAAGCGAGAGGTTGAAAGCAATTACTGGGGCTTAAAGAGGAGAGGGAAAGGAAGGGGGGAAAGAAAAGCTGAAGGGCGAGCAGAGCTGTGTGTGCAGAGAGGAACCTGCCACGGAGCCACCAATTATAAAGTTTTGAGCGCGGAGCTCCCGCTGTGCCGGCGCGGAGCGTCTGCATCACGAGGGGAGACCTGTCAGCTCTAATGAGCACCACGACAGCGCCAAAGCATCTGAGCTGCTCCAAACTTGCAGCAAACTCTGCTCTGGCTCCTGCCTTTAACTCCTTCCTCGCCCGGCCCCAGCGCCTGCCCGGGGACAGGGCTTGGCTGGTGGGAGCGCATGGGGAGGTGGCCGAGCCCCGAGCTTTGAGGGGTCATGGTGGAAAGGGAAGGTGACGGGAAGAGAGCGGGTGTCACATCCCATCGCCTCCGCCGGGCTCAAAATCTCTCCTGGTGCCACAGTGGATATTTCACCCTTCTCCGCACTCTGGGGAGTAAACAGACGGGCGGGCACAATTAGAGCGATGTTGGGCGTCAGGGTGGATGGATGGAGGGGTGGGTGGGTGGATGGAGGGGTGGGTGGGTGGACTGGGAGCTGCTGGGGAGCAGGAGGAGGGCAAAGGGGACGGCAGGCACTAGGGCACAGGGATGAGAACACCCAGGAGGGACCGTGAAGGCTGTGGTGGGTCGCTGTGCTGGTGAATTGGAGCATGGAGGGATGGGAAATGGCTCCATTTCACCATAGATCTTTCATCAAACTGCACACATGGAGCTGGAACAGTCCCCGTGCCCCTCGCAGAGGGTGCTGCATCCCCCACAGAGCCACGGCCCCACTGGGGCTCTCAGGAACCAGCATCAGGCAGGGGGTGGCACATGGGGGGACACAGAGGGTACTGCCTGCCCAGGCCAGGGCTGGGGGCTCATTGGCAGCTCCTCCAGGCCATGGGCACCTCCATGGTGAGTTTGACACTGCCTGACCATCTCCCTCCTGCTTCTTTCCTCCCACAGCTGGCCAAGGAGAGTGAACGTCTCCAAGCAATGATGGCTCATCTTCACATGAGACCTTCAGAGCCAAAGCCTTTCAGCCAGCCTGTAAGCGTGAGTCCCCTTCCTGCCCTCTATGTCCCCACAGCTGCCCCCTCTCCTCCCCTTCCCCCTCGCCACTGGCTGCTGTCCTCTCCCTGCCCTGAGCATGGTCACCACTGCATGGGCTCCATGGGATGGGCGTTCTCCATCACACCCAGCCTGGTCCCTTGTGCTGGTGCACAACAGGCAGGAGGGAAATCCAGCCTGTGTCAGGGTGTCGTGCTGCTCCTCTGGCTCTGGCATGGAGTGGATGCACCCAGTCCTACAGGTGCCTCCCATCCTGTTGTTGGATCCTCTCCTGCAGTTGCATCCCCATCCCTTGGTTGCATCCCATCCCTGCCAAGCCAAACAAGTGTCCCCCCTGCGAGCCCCTCCCTGCCTGCCTTGGGGCATGAGCCAGCTCAGCTCTCCCAAGCTCCCGGTGTTCCAGGGGCTCTCCCAGACCCTGCCTTCCCAACCACCCGTCCTCCCTCCCCACTGTCTGTGCAGCTGAACCTGGTCTCCAGTGGCAGCCTCTCCAAGAGCACTTCCGACACGTTTCCCGATGGTTTACCTCATCCCCCCACCTCTGCCACGGCGCCCATCACCCCCCTGCGGCAGGGCCCCTCCGTCATCAGCTCTTCCACTTTACACAACGTGGGGCCCATCCGCAGGAGGAACTCGGAGAAGTTCTGCACCCCAATATCTTCAGGTGAGCTCCGGGATGGGGCTCAGCACCCTCCACGGTGCAGTTCTCAGGTCCCAGAGTGGGTCTGTTCACCCCTTGCCCTCCCCTTTCTTGTTGCCCTGCAGAGCTTGCACAGAATCACGAGTTTTACAAGAACGCCGATGTCCGGCCGCCCTTCACGTACGCCTCGCTCATCCGGCAGGTCAGTGGCTCCACGTGCTGTGGGGTCCAGCCCTGCACCCCGAGACCTCCCTGTGGGACACCTTGGGCAGAACTGTGCTCTCCCCTACTCTCGTGGTCCTGGGGGAGCCCCCATAGCCACTGAACCCCCAGTCCTGCCCTCCTGCCTCACTGTGGGACGGGTGTCAAACCCCACTGGGGCATTGTGAGTGATGCCCTTGTCCTCTCTCTGGTTGCTCAGGCCATCCTGGAGACCCCCGACAGGCAGCTAACGTTGAATGAAATCTATAACTGGTTCACGCGGATGTTTGCCTACTTCCGGAGGAACACGGCCACCTGGAAGGTGAGAGCAGCCCTGCTTGGCACCGTGGAGTCACCCCATCCCACCCGGGCTCACCCCATCCCACCCGGGCTCACCCCATCCCACCCGGGCTCACCCCATCCCACCTGGACTCACCCCATCCCACCCGGGCTCACCCCATCCCACCCGGGCTCACCCCATCCCACGTGGGACTGCCTGCTGCAGAAGGTGCTCCAGCTCATTTGGGCACCTCTGGTAAAGAATCAGTTCGTTACACAGCTCTGAGATGGTGCAGGAAATGATTTTGTGGATAAATCCCCATTTTCCTTCCCCAAAATGGGCTCCCTGGTCTGTGGGAACACATCATCCCTGTGCTGTAAAATCCTGGGCTTTTCCATGATGCTGAGGCTGGAGGAGAAGGGCAGAGATGAGAGAGACACCTGAAACAGCAAATAAGGTTAATGATAACCTGGGGGCAGGTGACACTGCCGGGCTGAGACGTGGTGGCTGGGCCTCAGTGGTGGCCAGGGGTGCAGGTGCTGGTCCAAAGGGATGGACAGAGAGTGGGGCTGGCATAGAAACCATCGGCAAGGGGGACCCCTCTGCCAGACCCCAAGCAGGTGCCTGTGCCCATCAGGTCCCCCTGCCTGGTGCACGGTGTTGGACAGGCAGGTACTGACAGTTTCTGTCACTGAGGAGCCCTTTGTCATCAGCCTGGGCTGATGGAGGTGAATTTTGGGGCAGCACATGGGTGCTGGGGCTGCTTCCCCCTTGGTTATTTAGTAATTGAGAGCTGAGAAAACACATCTCAGAGGAGCAGGTGGTTGTGGAACGAGCAGTTCTGTGATTCTGTGATTCAGTTATTGCCTCAACCAGGGAAGATTTATTTATTTACTGTTTCCTGCTGCACGTATTTACTGAGGCACAGCTCAGCTCCCTCCTGCTCTGGGCAGCAAGAAGTGAAGTGGCAGAGGGAAATGGGTTAGTTTAAAATAAAAATAATTGGAATCAGCGAGGTGCCAAGTGAGGTGGAGCATTTTGAGAGGGTTGAGGAGGAGGAATCGGTTCTCCTGGAGCCCAGGGATGTGTCACTGTGGCAGATCCAAGCTGGGATCTGCAGAAAACTTTTGGGTGAATAACAGGCATTTTGGCTCCCCAGCACTCTGGGTGGCCCCTGAGTTCAGCACGGCCATCCAGAGTATCGAGGCACTCGGGGGGGGAGGAGGGCAGTGGGCTGGAGCTGGGCAGGAGCAGAGGGACTGGGGCAGTTTTGGGGCTGGCCATGGGCTGTGTCGGTCTGGAGTGCCCCTCGCTGCACAAGAGCAGCACTGCAAGTGCACCACGAGCATCGCTGGCCACTGCCACCAC
>JAWWMO010000078.1:3810992-3823040 GCA_035047845.1 Dendrocincla fuliginosa | reverse complement strand
GTGCTGATGGGGTGAGGGAGCGCTCACAGCAGCCTTGGGTGGCTTTGGGGACCATTAGGGTGGCCAGGACAACCCAGTGTGGACCTGCAGGGGCTGGGTGAGGAGGATGGTGAGGAAGAGGAGGGTCTGGGCGGTGGGACGAGGTTCATGCCCTCTCTGCCCACAGAACGCTGTCCGCCACAACCTGAGCCTGCACAAGTGCTTCGTGCGCGTGGAGAACGTCAAGGGAGCCGTGTGGACCGTGGACGAGCACGAGTACCAAAAGCGAAGGCCACCAAAGATGACAGGGTGGGTGCTCCTTTGCTGTGGGACACGGCCCAGGAGCTGTGCTCACACCTGTCCCCAGGCCAGGAGAGCTCAGCCCTGCATCCTTCTGCTTTCTCTCTTCCTGCAGGAGTCCAACCTTAGTCAAAAATATGATTTCAGGACTCGGTTACGGAGCACTTAATGCAAGTTACCAGGTAAGGCCTCCATCCTGTCCCTGACAGGGACACAGAGGCACTAAACCCCTCGTCAGTTCCATTCATTGGTCTTGCATTTCATCAGGAACTGTAGTGAGGGTCAAGGGGAATGGATTCAAACTGAAAGAGGGGAAATCTGGGTTGGAGATACGGAAGTTCTTCCCTGTGGGGGTGGGCAGGCCCTGACACAGGTTGCCCAGAGCAGCTGTGGCTGCCCCATCCCTGGAAGTGTCCAAGGCTGGGTTGGACAGGGCTTGGAGCAGGTTGGTCTAGTGGAAGATGTCCCTGCCCATGGCAGGGGGTGGAACGAGATGATCTTTAAGGTCCCTTCCAGCCCAAACCATTCTGATTCTACGACCCCCCGTGCTCCCTGTTGCAGGCTGCGCTGGCAGAGAGCAGCTTCCCACTGCTCAACAGCCCCACCATGATCAACACCAGCTCGGCCAGTGCCATGCTGCACGTGGGCCACGACGATGTCAGCAGCACCGTGGAGCAGGTCAACAGCAATGGCAGCAACAGCCCGCGCCTGTCCCCGCAGCAGTACAGGTCAGCCTGGGCCAGGGGCAGGGATGGGGCTGGCGGGGGGTGCTGGCTGCTGGAGGGTTTGGAGCTAAAGGACGGTGATGTTTTGGGCAGTGGGAGCTGCTCGTTGCCTCCCATGGCTCCTGTAGCCTGGGTGAGGGTTTTGGGCCAAGAGCTTTGTGGGGTTGTGGGTGGTGGGACCGGCCCCCCAAAGCTGAAGGCTTCTCCCCCCACAGCCACCCAGTGCACGTGAAGGAGGAACCAGCCGAGGCGGAGGACGACAGCAGACCTGTGTCGCTGATGGCCACCACCAACCAGAATGTGACGATTCCCGATGACAGGGACCTGGAGGAGGAGCTGCCAGTGGAAGACTTGTCCTAAGGACTCCTTCCTCCTCCCCACCAAGGGGCAAACCCTTCCCACCCTCCCAGCCGGAGACCAAGCGACGCTCCCACCTCCCCAAGGTGACCTTCGGCGTTAACCTGTTCTTTAAAGGCACTTCCACAAAGCAAAAGGGTTTCCTTGGGCCAACAACCTGTTGCTGCCGGCGCGTCCCTCACGCTCCCACTGCCCCGCGCCGGTGACCGACCGACCCGCCGCAGGGAGGTCCCGTGGCACGAGAAGCAGAAACCCAAGAGCTGGACTTGTTCTCCCCTCCTCCCTTGGTTAGTGACTGGTGAACGAGGATGGTAGGTTGTTTCTGTCCGAAATGGTCCCTCCTTCCCTGCCTGTGTGCAGTGGGCACAGGGAAGGCACCTCCGTCCCCTCTTCCCTTGGTGCTCGGCTGCCCGGCAGGGCTCGAGCCCCCGAGGGAGCGATGGCAGGAGCCCACTGTCGTCTCTCCGTCCCCCGGGGGGTTTTGCACTAGGAGGGACCGTGGACCCTGCCCACGTGCTGCCTCCACCCAGCTTTGGGGGAAGAAACAGCAGAAACGGGGCCGAGTCCTCTGCCGTGCTCTGGATGTGGGGCTTGCACTGTTGTCTCGAAGCTGGGGAAGGACAAGGACCGGCTGGTGGTGGGACGGTGTCCCCTTTGCCTTGTCACCTCTGGCCAGTGGCCAAACTGCCTGGCTAGCAGAGTGGCCTCCCCAGGTTCCCACCGTCCCCGAGCCCCACAGGCTGGTGGTGGCTCCTGGCACCCAGCAGTGCTGGCCGTCCCCCCACCTGCCAGCGCCAGCAGCGAGGACACGGCTCCCCCCTTCCTGCGTGACATCGGCGGGTGACACCTCCCAGCCCACACGGGCATGGCCAGTGGCCCCACTTCGACTCCAGGGAAAGGCCCCCGGCCCCCTGCACACCCTGTTCCACCTCCACAGCTGGGGCAGGGTCTCCGTGGAGCAGGAGAGCAGCACCCCCAACACGGAGCCTCCTGCTGGGGCACCTGCAGAGGAGCTGAGGGTCATCCCATCGTGCTGGGAGCAAAGCTGACCCCGATGGATCCCCGTGGTGGCCAAACCTGGCCGTGGCCCCCAAACCGAGCCTGTTGGGGGGAGTGGGGGGCTCCTGCTTTCATCTTTTCTTTTCCTTATCCTTTTGTGTGCGTCCAGATGGGAAGATACCAAAAGATTTCTAGAGACAGAAGGTCCGTAGTTCAGGTGAACAGATGGTATTAATGCCAAAAAAAAATGAAATATTAATAATAACGAGAACAACACAACCAAACACCCCTCTTTTCCCTGCTCTTTCTTTCTGGGGTGGTGATGTGGGTACCCAGTGCCAGGCTCCTCCCAGTGGGCGGGGTGGCATCCCTGGTGCCCTGTGCTGACTTCAGGGAGCATCACTTCCCTTGAGGAGCATCACCTTCCTTGGGGAGCAGCACTTTCCCTGGCACAGCCGGGCTGGCACTGGCTGTCCTGGCACACAGTGGGGTCTTGAGGGACTTGCTGCGATGGGTGTGGAGCTGCTCTCGTTTTTGAGCCCAACTCCAGGCTCTCCCAAAGTGATCCTGAGGGCTGCTCCATCCCTCCCTGTCCCTCATCTGCCGGGGTGAGACATGTCACCACCCCAGGACATGGGGCTGGCACCCTGGGAGCAGCACTGAAAATGCAACACACAGCTGTGGGTCGGGGGGGGTTGTGCTTGCCTGTCCCCACGTGTCCCCTCCGTGAGCTCCCCAAGGTGCTGTGGGGTGTCTCCAGGGTGAGCCCCTACCCCACTCTCCCTTTTTGGAGCATCCTCGGTACCCAGGGGGATGCGGAGAGGAGGGTCCCTGGCTCCCCGTCCAGCCGGGGTGAGGCTGAGCAGAACCCCCCCAAGCCGTGTTCCCCTGTGCCACCACCCCTGTGCCACCACCCCCTGTGCCACCACCCCCTGTGCCACCACCCCCTGTGCCACCCCAGCACCACCCGGGGGTGCCGAGCCGGAGCAGCGCCCACCCACCCGTGGGGTGACCCAGCCCGGTGGGGCTGGCACGGGGGTCCCGGGCATCCCCCCGGCTGGGGCTGCAGAGGGGCCTTTTGCCATTCCCAGATCCCGGTGCTCTCCCTGCCCTCCGTCCCGCGGGTCCCCGACACCCCTGTAGGTGTCACCCGCGCCGCGCCTGGAGCGCTGGGACAGCCCCTTCCTCTCTGCCCCTTCTTCTCTGCCCCTTCCCGGCCCCCCTCGGGCTCCGCCGGACACCAAAGACCCTGCCCGGGCCGGGGGGCACCGCCCGACCCCCCTTTTGCAGTGCCCAGCCCTGTCCCCCGTCCTGCCAAAGGAGCTGTGGGGCTGGAGGCACCGCGGGTTTGCCCCACCTACTTTATTTTAGCCTCTCTTTTCCCTTTTTCCCTTTCTCCCTTTTCCCCCTTCTTTTCGTTTTCCTTTTTTCTTTGTTCCTTTTCCTTTTTTTCCTTTTCTTTTTTTCGTCCTTTTTCCTTATTCCTCTCCTCCCCCCTTTTTCCTTTTTCCCCTTTTTTAATTTTTCCCCTTTTCCCCCTTTTATTTTTCCCTTCCCCCTTTTATTTTTCCCTTTTTCCCCTTTTCCTTTTTCTTTTTTTCCCCCCAGTTTTAATTTTAACTTATTGTAGTAACAAGTTTACAGCTGGCTGGGGGGGTGATGTCACCCATTGCTGCTTTACTCGTAGGAAGGAGCGGGGAGGGATGGACAGGCTGGACCTTGGGGTGCAGCCCTGACCCCCTCACTGCTGCTCAGCCCTGGTTCACCCTCCGCAGGGAATGACCTGCCTCCCTCCAGGTTTTGGGGATTTTGGGTTGGCATCTCCCCATCGGGGGTTTTGTGCCACCACCCAGTGTTCAGACCCCCTCACTGCCTGGAGGAGGTTTCAGTAGCTGATCCTCTTTTTTGCCCTTCCTGGTCCTTTTCCCTCACCTTCCTCCTGCTTTTTAGTTTTTTGGCAGCTTTGCACCCTGGATTCTGCATAAATCCAAGGTGGCCTTGGCACCCCAGCATTGCTGAGCCCTCCAGGGCTTCTTTCTTGGGGTGTGATTATTTTTTTTAAGCTTTTCCAGAGGTACAGACACCCCTGAGATGCCTCCCAGGGCTTCCAGATCCCCACAAATTCAGCCAAAATCCCTGTGTGCCATCATCACCCCCAGGCCCCATGAGGAACACCTGGCACCTTCCCCTCTGTGCTGAGTATTCCCAGAGGTTTCCAACTGCCATCCCGGCTCCCAAGAGCACTCTATATATATTATATATATATATAAATAAATATATAAATATAAAGGAGTTTTTTTTCTTTAAACACGTGCACAGGTTTGGAAAGCCCTGTGGCTCCAGGTGATGCCTCTTCCCCGGGAATCCTGGTGGGTGATTTCAGGGGAAACATGCCCGGTTTGATACTCAGGGGTAAATTTAATTCATTCTCTTACCCCCACCCAGCCCGGCTGCCTCTGCAGGTCCCACCTGAACCAGGTACTGTGTCCCCCCCACCTCGCTGCCCCCACCCCTCTCACCCCTCTGGTTTGTTTTTTGCTGGTTTGAATTTTCCTGAATTCTGTGTGTCTTACCTCAAACACACGCCGGAGGCCGGGGGGGAGGGAGGATCAAGGACCAAACACAACGTGTGGCAGAATTGTATGTCTGTATATATTGAGATATATATATTCTGGGTTTAAACCTACCAACACAAATTGTTCTTTTTGGATTTTTCTGTATTTTTGTGTTTTATTTCCTGGTTTTGCCCAGCCCAGGGCACTTCTACGAGGGGAAGCTGTGGGCACCTCTCTGTATGTAAAGGCATTTTTCTGGTATCTCCCACTGAAGGAATTACTAATTTTTCCATGTGTTTGTTTGTTGGGGTTTTTTTTCAATGATTTCTTCCCCCAAATAGCTCAAATAGGTACCCAGGGGAGGGGGTCAGAAACCAGTGCTCCAGGGGAGGGGGTGCTGGTGGCACTGGGGGCTGCTGGGGAGGCTGGTGGAGGCGAAGGGAGAGCAGCAGCTGAACCTGCATTAAACCAAAGGGTTTCTTTGCTTTGTTTACACCCCTGGCCAGCCTCGCGCCCCGGAGCTTCTCCCTGGATCTAGGTTTTTGTCCTGGAAGTGTTGGGGAGGGTCGGGACAGGCCAGAGCCAGGGGCTGGGGGACCCTCCACCCCCGAGGTGCCCGTGATGGCCCTGGGGGAGCCCGTGGCTTGGGGACATCCCACCCTTTGGCTGCTCCGGGAAGCGCCAGCCCTGCCACAACCTTTTCCTGTTTTTCCCCATTTTTTCCCATCCTCTTTGGCGCTGGGTGGGAAGGTGATGCTGGGGAGGTGGGACGAGGTCCGAGGGGGCCGGAGGGTGGAGGGGAGGGCGGATGTGTATAAAGTGACCCCTTCCCTCCCTCCCTCCTGCCACATCCTCGTGCTGTATAAAGGAAATAGCCTCGCTGTGTATTTGTACTCTGAGCTCCGTGTGTCTGCGTTGGCAGACGGTAAACCCTTGTACAGTAGGTCTAGCTGCATGTAATCTGTATGGACAATGGCATTATAAAATGCAATAAAATAAATTACCTATCGTGCTGCTGTGCTGGCTGCTTTCTTAGGGTTATTGGGTTAAAAAATGTGCATTTTTACACTATCATTGAGGTCGGGAAAGACCTCCAAGGTCATCAAGTCCAACCTGTGACCAGTCACCACCTGAGCACTGAGTGCCACAATCAGTCATTTCACCTCCAGGGATTGTGACTTCACCACCTTCCTGCACAGCCCCTTCCAGTGCCTGAAGAAATTCTCCCAGCAGCGAGGGAGGCAGAGGGGAGAGAAGTGACCTCGTCTGTTCTGTCAGTGGTGGGGTAGTTTGGGGGGCTACAACAGCCCCAGGCATTTGGGTCCCTAAATTTTCCCAGCCTGCTCCTTTGAGCACCACCACATGAACTGGGGGAACGGGTGGAAATTCTGTTTCTCTGATGGACTCCCCAGCTGGGATTGGATGGGATGGGAAGCAGGGACCCTGGAAAAGCCAAACAGCAGCTCAGCCAGGAGTGCCCCTCTTCCTCAGCAGACAGCCCCTGTTTTATCCTGCAGGGATGGGAAGGGCTTTCCTAAAGGCTGGAGCAAAGGTGAGCTGCTGGAGTTCCTGCAGCAGGAGGCCTGCCTGTACAAATCAAAGATAACAATTACTGTTGTTAATTATTATTAATGTGTTTAACACATCCACGTCCATGTTCTTCAGAGGCCCCTTAACCAGTCCAGCAGCAGGTCCCCACCAGCCACCCACAGCCGAGCACTGGAGGTTCATTTGAAATCACTCAGTGCTTGCTGGGGCTCCAAAGGCAGGGCCAGGTTTGCAGCCTCAATATCTGCCCCTTAAAAACAAAAAGAAAAGTGATGCTTTGGCACTTCCCTCAGGGAATCAACTTCCCAGGACATGGAGGCTTCACCATTGGAGACTTTGGGTCATTACCTTGTTTTTGTCCTGAATATCCTCACTCTGAGTCCCAGCCAGAGCTGCAGCAGCAAAGAGGGGATGGGAATGAGGTTCCAGCTCCTCAGAGCCCCCCGAAATGGCTGCTCCCATCTGGGTGCAGACCCTGCCAATATTAACAGACTGTCACATCCCCTTTCCCTCCGCCGCTCCCTCCCAGCCAAACTCACTTAATCTTTTTTCCAGTGGCCCTTTTCCAGGGCTCTGAGCTGTGTCCAGCTCACTGGTGGCTTCCTGGGGTGTGCTGAACACACCTCTGCAGCCCCTCACCACCCACCCGGGGGGCTGAGCCAGCGCCCATGGGTGCCCCAGCATGAGGGGGGCCCATGTCCCCGTCCCCCCCCAGTGTCCTTGTCCTCCACCAGCTCCCCAGCTCCCTGGGGAGGATGCAGGAGCATCACTGGGGGGAGCATCTGGCTCTGATCGATTTAACACTTGGAGCTTTTAACTTTTAAACTAGAAACTTTTTTCCTTTTTTTTCTTTTTTCTTTTTTCCTGAGATGAAAGCTTTGCTGGTTTGATTGCTAAACCAGTATGTGGAGGGGGGGAGAGCCTGGGGCCAGTCAACCCCTCCCCTCCGCTCCTGGCACAGAGCAACTCCATGCACCCAGAAAATGCTGGCAGGAAGCACCCACCCTTCTCCTCCTCTTCCCTCCTGGTGCTCCAGAGCTGCATCCACATGGATACCACCCTGTTCTCCAGCCAGCTCCATGCTTTGCTCCAAATCCATGGGATTTTCACACACCCCTGACGCACAGCTTGGGGGTGTTGGGGGGAGTCTCTGCCTTGAATGCACAGCCAGCACAGCTTCCAAATAGCTCAGAAGAGCCAAAAAAGGAGAGAGAGTTCGGGTTGCTTGTTTTCAGTTTTTAAATGAGCATTAAGCAATTGGAATATTGGGTACAAGAGGGAAGTGGCCAAAGGGTTATTGCTCTGATGTCTCAGGGGTCACTGGTCTGTGTGGCTGTGTCAGGGCCGAGAAGGGGTCCCCAAACACAGTGGCCACCTGCCCCAGGCCACCAGGGGGTTTGCTGTGAATCCTCTGCACAGAGGGCTCACAGAGCGTTGGGAAGAATGGCTGTGGCTTTAGTGAGTGGGAAGGAAAAGAGCAGGAATGGGGGGAGAGGGCACTGGATGGGTGTAGCACCCCCTTTGGCCACCCCAGCCTCTCCAAAAGCCTCAACTTGTGCCCATCTGTGCAGAAACCTGGGCTGTCAACTCCAAGCCTGCAGGTCCAGGGCGGGATGGAGGACAAAGGGGACCTTGTTGGTGGGTGTGAGTGCACCATGTCCTGCCTGTGGCCGGATCCGGCTGCCTGCGGTGCTTGGGGGGTGTTGGGGAGCCCAGAATGGCTCCAGCCAGGGGGGCTTTGCTGACCCTGCCCAGGAACACACCCAGTGTGAGCCCCAAGGCACCCGAGGGGCAACTCCCCATCCCTGGCTGCACCAAACCCTCCTCAATGTGCCTCTTCCCACCTCAGCCCTTTCCCTGCAAAGGGCTGCAGGGATGCTCCGTCCCTGGCAGGGACATGGCCCTGTCACCCCACAGCACCAGGGAGCAGTGAGACCCCAGGCTGTGGTCCCCGGTGGTCCCCAGGGTGAGTGGCAGTGGGGGAGCTGCCCCAGTGTGCACATCATCCATTCACACTGTGCCTCAGACCCCCATTCCATCATCTGCCCACGGCCCTCCAGGACAGAGCATGGCACAGAGGGCATGGAGGAAGTCTTTAATTTTTCCATCTTCCAAAGATGAATGTACATGGGGCCCCATTTTAAAAATTTTTATTAAATGTCCATTTCCTTCTTTTTCTTTTTTCTTTTTTTTTTTTTTTATTATTTACAGAAATAGCTCGTGACTCATCAAAATCTTTCAGCAGCAAATGTAAAACAGTGGGGTCATTCACTGCGAACCCAGCGAGGCAGGCAGAGCTTCCTCCCCCCACCGAAGGGTTGGAGAAGGTTATTTTGTTTAGAGACTTTGTGTGTGCACAGGGCCGGGTAATTCTGCTCCGCAGATGAGGGGGAGATGGCTCGGACCCCAGGCAAACACAGCCCAGCTCTGTGCCGGGACCAGCCCCGGCCACGGCGGGTTAACCGCACGCCGCGGCTCGACGGGTGTTTCGGTCCTTGTTTTCGGATCACACGCATTTTCTCTTATTTATTTATTTTATTTTCAAAGGGTTCGCCAAGGGATAGATGCCGGGAATGTTGCAAAACCCTCTTTGAACTGGAAAGTCGAGGCTTTAGGGCTAAATCCTCGCCGGAGACGGGAAGGTCAAGGAGGTTTAAATCTCCACCGCCTCCCAGTCTGGGGCACGGGGAGCTCCGGGGTGCTGGGGGACCCACAGACTGGGGGTGATGGGACACGGACTGGGGGCGATGGGACACGGACTGGGGGCGATGGGGTGCACACCCCACTCCCCCCGAGGCGCAGCCGGGAGCTGGGAGGGCTCGAGTGGATTTATTTTGGCAGCGCCAGAGCCGGGAGCAGAGTTGGAAGCCAGAGTTTGTGAATGTGGGTCAGTGCAGTCACACACCTACAGAAATCGCCTTGTTTTCCAAAATGCAGCCAGCTCCCACAGCGCTCCTCGCAGCGCAGCCGTCCCGGGTGTAGCACACGATTAGTCTGGGTGTAATCACGGTGGGATTAAGTTGGACACTGCAGGGTGCCCCCAGCCCCTCTCCCACCCAGCCCCAGCCCCCTGCTCCAGCTGTTTGAGGGGAATTTTCTTTAGAGGGGACGATACTTTGGGGCCAAAAATATTTTTGGTTTTGTGGAAAACACTCCTCAGGGTTACAGCAGCAAAAAGCTGTTGGCATCATCACGCTGTGCCGAGCTGGGTGGTGAGTGAAAGGAGGGTGCAGACTAGTTTTGCAAGGTTGGATCCTGCCCTTGACTTTGCTGTGATCCCTCCAGCTGGGAAGGGGAGCGTTGCTGCAGCGCTGGGGCTGGCACATCCCCACTTGGGTAGGGGAGGCTCAGCAGACCCACGGGGGACACAGCACCATCGCCCCTGTGTTCTGTGGGTGAAGACCGGCAGCTCTCTGGCCCCAAAAACCCTACGAATAACTTTCTTGCACGGCACAGCTCCCACTGTGCCGGGGTCTGCCAGCCTGAGGAGCCCTGTTGGCCCCCAAAGCCAGGGCTGCGCAGGGCGGGGATCCTGGACCACCAAATTGTGACTCAGTTTCCCAATTACTCTTTCATTTTTTTCTGGGTTATCAGGCGGAGCTGTGAGTGCAGAGGAAGAGGGATGCTGATTCCCACCCAGCCGTGCAGCCTCATGGCCTGAGCTGCGCTAGTGGCACTTGCACTCCCAGTTCTGTCCCTCCCCTGCCCCGGCACTCATCTTCCACCTCCCCCCAGTTCCAGCAATCCCTCACTCATCCTCCACCTCCCCCCAGTTCCAGGCAATCCCCCGGCTCCCGGGCCCTTCTCGCTTCAAACCCCTTTGTCCGACAGGGCCCCGTCCCTCGGGGCTGCCCGGAGGAGCGAGGGTGTGTCTGCCCCGGGATGTCTGGGCAGGTAAACAGGGAGGAATGTGCGACGGCAGCGCGTGGGGCTGGTGTGATGCCGGTGTGATCCCGGCGTGACTCAGCCACTGCCTCAGCAGCCGGCGATGCCGGCACACCCCACGGCCCTGCGTGCCACCAGCAGCATGGCCAGCTCCGTCAGGAGCGCTCTGGAAAGCTGGCAGGGTCCTGCTGGAAGCGGTGTCAGAGGAGGGGGGTGATCCAGCCCCAGCTCCCGGTGGGATGACCCGTGCTGGGGTGTTTTTCCCAGGGTTGGGGAGTCACAGTGTCACTCGATGCTTCACCCGCAGTGACAAGAGCACACAGAGAAGGCTCTCTGCCTTCAGGATGGAGCTTTCGGAAAGATTCTGAGCAGTCAGATCCCTCCAGTCCTGCTTCATGCCCCAGGCTGCTTCATTCCCACTTCCCAACCCATTTCCTTTCCATGTGGCCGCAGTGCTGATGCCTCAGCACCTTCCCCTTATCCCTCACCCCATTAAGTGTTGCACCAGAGCATTGGTGACAGCCCTGATGGCAGCAGGGTTGTGGCACCACAGGGCAGGAGGGAAACGGGATGTGAGGGGTCACCAGGGCTGTCCCCTGGGTTCAGCCCTGCTCTGGGAACCCGGGGCTGAAGCTCTGGATTGCAAAATCCACTTACTGCCCAGACTCGAGAGTGTCCGGGAAGGGGTGGCCGAGGGCAGGGCTGGCTGGCAGCGGCCCCTGGCCCGGCACTGCAGGGAGGGCAGGGGGGCAGCCCCCTGTGCTGCCGGCTGCTCCAGCTCCAGGATCATGCCCCAGGCTCCAGCCTAGCCCCCGGCTATCCGGCGTCTCCCTGTTGTGCTTTGCAATGCTGGGCTTTTAAACACAGGAAAACACAGCAGTGGGATAGAAAAACAACTTTGCAAACGTCCTGCAGGGTCCTACATGACGCTGAGCACGGGGACGAAGCCTCGTGGGGCCCTGCAGGGACACGGTACGGGAGCAAACTGTGACCTCTGGGTTGGCTCTCTTGGGATTTGCTGCTGCTGCTTGAACTTGGGTTTCGCACCAGTCTCGGGGCAGTGACGGCGTCACCTCCAACCCCAGCAGCTCCAGGCATTGCCCCGAGGAGCCGAACCTCATTTTCCAGCTGGGCAAACTGAGGCAGAGAGGAGCGGGGGAGGCAGAGGCGTTCCCTGGACATGCCGTGGAATCAGGGACAGAAACTTCCTCTTTGCTTTCCTGCCTGGGCGAAAGTGGACAAGCTGGAGCCCCCATCCAAGGGACCTGAGCCCCCATCCAAGGGACCTGAGCCCCCGTCCAAGGGACCTGAGCACCCACCCGAGGGGCCCGAGCACAGCTAAACCCCGCTACTCCCTCTCACAGCTTTTTGGGGGGACCCAGCGCTGAGCCGAGAGCGCAGCACAGCTGTGAAATCCCAAATCCAAGGCTGGCCCGGGGAGCCACCACCTCTGCCAGCCCCGCGCCTCTCCCCTCCAGCCTCCAGCAGAAGCTCCCGGAGCGCTGCGGGCTCGGCCGGCCGCGCGTTTGCGCTCCCAGCTTTTTGGGTTTTTTTGTTTAGTTTTCAAGGGGTTTTTTTTAAGGAATTGGGACAGAAAAAAAAAGAAAAAAGCAGCAGCCAGAAGCCCAGCCCAGAGGCAGCCCCGCGTCCCGGCCGGCCCATCGCGGGGCCGGGGGATGCGGGGAGATCGGAAGAGCGTC
>JAWWMO010000078.1:3791298-3810892 GCA_035047845.1 Dendrocincla fuliginosa | reverse complement strand
CCGAGCCCGCACCGAGCCCGCACCGAGCCCCGCGTGGAGCCCGCAAGGAGCCCCGCACTGATCCCGCACCGCCCGCCCCGATGTCCCGGCCCGACAGCCCCCGGCAGAGCCGCCCGGAGCCGCCCCGCACCGAGCCGGCCCCGCCGCCAGGTACGGGGGGTCCCGTCCGGGGAAGGGAACTGGGGGGAGAGGGGCTGGGGGGACACGGGTGGGGGAGTGGGGGGCGCGGGGGGAGAGGGGCGGTGTGTGAGGCGGTGTGTGCGGGTGGGGGGCTGTGGTTTCACGGTGGGGCGGTGGGTTTGTGCGGGAATGGGGGCTGTGGGTTCGCGGTGTGGTGTGTGGTTGTGCACGAGTGCGGGTGTGAGTTGGCGGGGAGAGGAGGTGTGTGCGGGGCTCCGGGGTACACGGCTGGGGGGTGTGTAAATATGAATATGTGTGTGTGTGTTGTGTGCAGGGCGAGGGGCTGCGGGATCACGGCTGGGGCTGGGTCTGCACAGCACCGGGGTGTGTGGCTGGGGGTGTATGTATGGGGAGGTGTGCGATTTTGGGGGGGTGTGCAAGGTTTGGGGGGTGTGCGGCCGGCTGTGGGGTGCCCAGGGAGGGGATGCACGGCTGGAGATGGTGCGTGTGCACGGAAGAGGGGAGGGGGTGTGTGCGTGGCTGGGGGGCTGTGGGTGGGTATAGCAGTGAGTTGTGTGTCTGGGGGGTGTATAGGCACTTTTGGGGGGGCAGGATGCGTGGCCGAGTGTATGTGGGAGTGTGCACGGTTGTGCAGAGCTGAGGGTGTGCTGGTGCCCCCACAATGTGCTCCTGTGCGAGGCTGGGCGAGCGCAGCAGCTGCCGGGACCCCGCGGGGACTCCGCAGCACAAACTCTCCAGCAGTTGCTGTAGCGGGGCCAAGAGCACGGAGCGAGTCAAAACCCCTCCGAGGGATGGGTGGAGGGGCTGGGGGCTGCTCTGCCGCGGTGGGATGCAGGGAGGCAGGGTCGGGCCACGGAGAAGCGGATGGAAAATTTTGGAGAAGGCTCGCTTCTTCCGTGGGGCAGAGCGGAGCCCCCCGGAGCCCCTCGGAGCGGTGCGGGGGCTCTGCCTGGGGCAGCGTCCTGGGGTGCTCAGTCCCTGCCAAGGTTCACGTGCCGAAACGGCGCCCAAAGTCCCAGGGAGAGACAGAAAAACGCCAAAGCAGGAGGCTGGTGGTGATGGTGGGACACACCGTGGCGTGTCTGTCAGGCCAGACACAAAAGGGGCCACATCCGTGCCGGGACAGGGTCCCCCGTGCCCCGGACGGCGGAGCGGGGCCGTGGGAGCACCGGCCACGGCGATGCACAGGATCCAGCACAGCTGGATCAGTGTTGGCTTTGGCCGGGAGCACGGCTGGGCCCAAGTTTTGGAGAATACATCCTCTTGTTCTCTTCCCCCCTGCTCTTCCAGCTGGATGCCGCAGGCTCCGCTTCCCGGCTGGGCTCTTACGCCGCTCTGCAGCCGCGTCCCGGGGCCCAGGCAGCTGCAGGGGCTCTGTGGGACCGATTTCCCTGGATTTCCTTCCTTTCACTTCCCTTTCCAAGTGGGAAATGGGGAGCTGTTAGTGCGCAGACCTAGTGCAAAAAGGTTTTGCACAGGAACTTGCCCCCAGCTGGGTGGGGAGGAGTGCTGTGCACACCTACTGTACCATCCACGGGGGGCTGTTCTAAAAAGTAGTTTAAAAATCTGTTAAATGTACTGGGAAAATGGCTTGGGAGTCTTTCTGCGTTCCCTCTGGCTGCACAGGAGTGGTGTGTGGGTAGAGCACAGCTCCCAGTTGTACTGGTGTCCTGGGCAGGAGCAGTGGAGCTCAGCTGAGTGCCTGGGGGCATCCCTGAGTGCCTGAGTTAGTGTGCCCATGTCGGAGGGGCATCACCTCCACCCCAGACCAGCCCTTAACCCACCGTCCTCTTCCTCAGCTCCTCTGGAGAGGAGTGTGAAGCCGGTGTGTGAACTCGAGCAGAGCTGGACCAACTTTGCCTCTTTTAGATCCTGGTTTTGCAGCGTGGGAAGGGCAAGGGGGTCTCCAGGATGCCCTTGATTTCCATCTGCCCACTCTCCAAGGGCTAAATTTCATCCCAAGAGAGTAACCCTGTCCTGCCTCGGAGAGCAGCTCTGTGGTTGCATATCTTGAATCCTTTCTCCCACTACTCCTTTCTTTCTCTCTCTGTTTTTTTTGGGGGCTGAGTGGCCAGGCCAGTTTGCTGCCTGTGCTGGTTGGCCCTGTGACATTGGGGTGCAGAGCCCTGATCCCTTGGGCAGCAGCCAGAGGCTTTGTCATGCACCGCTGAGCCTGGGAATTTTCCCTCCATTCCCTTTCCGAAGCTTTGCAAACCCGACCAGCTCACCATCAAGGCTCTGGAGGAAACAGGGAAACTGAGGTGCCTTGAGCAGTTTGGCCCAAGTTAGTGCGTGATGGGCAGGTTGGGTTGGTTTTGCCACGCTTGGTGCTATTTCCCAGCCTGAGAAGAAGCTTATTTCCCGAAGTTTGTTCCTTGGCATCTCTGGAGATGGGCTGGGTGCCATCCCAGCCTCCTCCCGCCCAGGAGGGATGGGGACATGGCAAACCAAAGCCTCAAAATAGCCACAGGTAGTTTGCAGGGGAGCCGGGAGAGAAGAGGCGACTGTCTGCCTGGAGGGGATGCAGGGCAACTATTTTACAGAGGAATTAGCAGAAAACAGGAGACAAACAGAAAGATTTTTTGCTTACGAGATTATCTTTATCTTTCCTTCATGGGGAGGAAGAGGAGGCAGAGCAGGAGCAGCAGGAGAGGGTCTTTTCTCATGGGGAACAAACCCATGTAAAGACGGTCAAGACAAATCCATCTCCAGAAGCAAAACCTGTGCCTTGGATTTGACTCTGCTCATTCCCACTTCCCTTCCTTCCCTTCCCAGTGGGACATTTGCTGTGTGGGGCCACCACCCTGCCCTTCCATGTGCCCCCTTCATGTCCCCCCTTCGTGCCTGTGTCCCAGCTTGGCTGCTGGCAGCTCTGTGTGCCTTTGCTCAGAGCCAGGCAGGGATAGGACGCTCACACGCACTTCTTTTCCTTTAATTCTTTCTGCCTGTTCCCAAGGATTTTGCCCCGAGGTGTAACAGGAGGCTGAAAGCTGTTCAGTGCTCAGACCTAACAACGCAGCATTCAGCCCCAAAATACCAGGCTGTGGGTACTGGGACTGGCCTGCACTGGGACCGGGCTAGGAACAAGAGGAACCCCCTCCAAGATCAGAATAAAAGGGTCTTTTCTTGTTTTTTTTTTACCCCAGACCTTTTGCACCAAAAGATCAATTTCTCTGTTTCTTTCAAAGTTTCTTGTCAGCTGCTGCAAATGATTTGTTGGTGTTTTTAATTTGAACAGCAGCGAAACTTAACAAAACAAATAAAACAAAAACAAAAAAAAAACGAAAACAAAAAACCCCAAACACCAAACAAAACCAAAAAAAGGGGCAGATTCCTGGCTTTTTTCAGTGTTTCTGGGTTTGAACAAAACAAAGGCGGGCTGGGGCTGTGCCGCCCCAGTGTCCTGCTGCCGCTCCAGCTCCTGATTGAACCGCCTTGGAAAGCGCCTGCTCAAGCCGAGGAGTCGCAGAAATCCCCGCTCCCCTCTGGGTGTTTGCTGCAGTTGTGATGATTTTCCCCAAAACTCCGCCGTGCCAGGCACAGCTTCCCATGGGACGGGCACCAGCAGCCCCTGGGATGAGCCACATCAGTCCCTCCCCACATTGTACCGGTGGAAATCAGCTTTAACATTGCAGCAGCAATGGGACAACTGGGATTTTTCCCCCAAAAATCCCGGAATTCAGGCTTTGGGAAAGGTTTTCACCCCAGTCCCACCCTGTCTGGGGGTGGGTGCACAGCAGCTCCAGCTCCTTCCCACAGGGCAGGACCATGCCCACCCGCGTTTGGGTGCTGACCTTGGCAGAAGGGCTTGTTTCCACCTCATCCCGGCCTTTGGAAGCTGCTTTGGGGTCTGTGCCTTGGAGAAATCCCAACACGGGGAGCATGGACACCTGTGGGAAGGTGAGCACCAGGGCTGTGAAGTTTTGGGCCCCATCTCCATGGGATGTTTCCTTGGGCAAACCCCCTTTCTGTGCCTCAGTTTCCCACCAGGCTGAGCAGTGCACAGGTTGTTTCCCAGCAGCTCAGAGCTGGAAAATACCTGGAGCTCAGGTAAGGCGTGATGGGTCCTGGATTAGAGGCAGGGATGAAAGGGGCTGCAGAAGTGCAAATTATTATCCTTGTTAATAATGATGTCCACCAGCTCCCGTTGATCTGCTGCTCAATTAACTTCCTTTAAGGACCCTTAGCAGGTTGGAAAGACACAAATTTTCCCTGGCAGGACCTGTGCTGGTTTAACCCCGTAAGGTTACACAATTACTGGACTGGCTTGGTCCTTAATTACTCTCTCCCTAATTTTCCCCTGCACAACTCCTTGCTCTGTAATTCCCAGAATCTCCTTGACTGTGATAGGCATCGCCTCAGCTGCTTTCCAGGCTTCAGGGATAATTGGTTTTCCTTAAGGACACCCAGGATGTTGCAGGACTTCCTCCTGCATCCTTCCTCCATGCCAGGCTCCCCTTTGAGGGGTTATCCTGCCCCAGGGACCACTGAGCCACAGTGCTCCTCAAGCTCAATGCAAGCTGACTCAATCCCAGGCTCTTGGGTTTTGTTTTCCCATCATTTTCCATCCCTCCTTTGCCCCACGGTGATTTGGGGTTGCTCTTTGGATGAGGCAGAGCCCAGGCCTGATGCTGGGAGAAGAAAAGAAAAAAGAAACCTGGTCCTGCTGGTCTGGTTTGTGCCCTGGGAAGTTGTGTTGTCCCTGGTCTCCAGTTCAGGCTTAGAGATTCCTTCTTCCCTTGCAGCTCCAGTCCTAAATGGTGCCTTAATATATATAAAATACATATATTAAATCTATTCTTGCTGCATAAGGAATAGTTCCTTCCCATTGCTGCAATGACAAAGGTGCTTCTTGCTGTGATTTTAGTTTTTATTTTCCCTGAAATCCCTTTGTGAGGGTCACCCTCACCATCAGCTCTTGAGTAGGAGCAATTCTTCCATGAGTTTGGTTTTTTCCTCATTGGCAGGAGCTGGTTGGAGCACCAAGGACCTTTGGGTGATGGAATTTGTAGAGACACCTTGGCACAGGGTCTGGGCCCCAAAACTGGAGTCTGGATTTTGTCACCAGGGTCAAACTCCGAACACAGATGGGCTGGATGGACACTGGTCCTGGCCTGTCTGGCCCAAAATTCCTCCCTTCCTACCCACCCAGAGGCTTTAAATAACAAATAACAACAACTCCGAGGCTGCTGAGCTATTTGGGGTTTTGTGGGTTATTTTGCTTTGTTTTGCTTTTTTGCATTTAGGAAGTGACTTTTCATAGAAACCACTATTTTGTATTTTTTTTGACCGAATTTCTTATTGTCCCAGAACTGAACTGTTTATCCAGAGCATTGCCCAGGTGAGCAGAGAGACACTGGGGCAAAGGCTTTCTGGGAAGGGAGAAAGGAAAGACGTGCTGGGTCTGTCCCAGCTGTGCTCCAGTGCTCTGGGCATCTCTCCTCCTTTCCCTCCTACCCTCCTTTTCCTTTCCCTGAATATCAGAGGATCTGAGAATGCTTCAGTGCATTAATTTCAGACTGAATGTAAATAAGCCATTTGGATTTTTCCCAGTTGAGCAAACTTTCAAACCAGAATTTTGCTTTCCTCTCCTCCAGCCTGGCTCATGGGATTGGAAGGATTTGCTTCAGTGCTGTCTCTTCTGCACTTGAAACCACTTAATCAGGCTCTAAAATATCCCTGGAATAGGTCAGACAGGCACCTGATTGGGCCAGGCAGCGCGCACGGAAAACCAAGAGAGATTACACGCTCATTTTATCTGCATAAAAAAGATTAGGAAGCTCCCAAACCAAATACTGCTGCATGTTGTTCATGGCAAATGCCTCCCTGGACCATCTCAGTCTGTGTCTCCATCCAGCATTACCTGGTCCCTGTCCAGCCATTCCCAAGGGATTAGAGGGAGAGGGAAGGGGGCACAGGAGACTCTCCTGAGCATCTCCATTCTGGCAGGAATTGCATCCCGTGGCATTAAATCTGGATGTTCCTCAAGCGCTCAGATGTGGATCCAGATGTGCTGAGACCCTTTTGGTTGACACCACCTAAGGCAAACCCCTGCCCTGCCAAAGAGGTGGGATTTGCATCCAGGATCCCCAGCCTGTTTTTAGGTCTGTGTGTTGGAGGCATTTTCATTGCCGTGCTGTGTCTCTGGCACTGGGCATGGGGAAGGTGCCACGCTGGGGACGGGTCCATCCATCTCCTGCTGCCAAACCTCTTCCCTTGGAGCCAAAGGCACTTGGGAGGAAGAGGGACAGATAACTGAGGTCCCAGGAGCTGGACAGATCATCAGCTACAGCTCAGCAACACCAAGCCATGGGACAACCTGGGTGGGTTTGACCCAAACCCACGGCTCCAGCTTTGTGTCTTCCCACATCCTCTGAGCCTTCTCAGCTCCGTTTGGGAGCCACAGCCAGCTGGGAGAAGGGGATCCACGGGTCCCTGGGAGCTGCAGGATGCTGTGGCAGCGCTGCCTGTGGCGTGGCTCCTGTTTGCTCTGCCCTATCCTGGCTCCCACCAGCTGCTGACACAATGCAGTTATCTTTTGTTTGTCTGGCTCTTTGGGAAGGGTTACCTCAGTCCTGCAAGCTCATCGGGAACTCAGTGGGCTTCCTACTCGAAGCACAAAGCACTTTTCCCCCCAGTCAGAACCACAGGGGTGGCCCCAGAAGCTCCTGCAAACACTGGTCATGTGGAGCAGGTCCTTCCTTCAGCCCTGGCTCCCAGAGGGATGTTTGTACTTTGCACTTTGCAGGAGTGTTACAAGATACTCACTTACAGCAATGAGACCTTCCTTTACATCCTTCCTGTCCTCCCTGCTCTTTTCTCACCCTCTCGATGGACTTTGGAGCTCATTGATGTCTCGGGGCTTTCACAACGGGTGGATTTGGACTTTGGAAATGGGGACAATATTTAGAAAACCAGATCTGTGTGCATGTCCTGGGCTTGGCAACCAGGAGGTGAAGAAAGTAGTTCCATGTCTATCACTTTCCTAATCTTTTGCACCTTGGGGCAGCGCTGTGACTTATTGAAGCTGGGCTTATTATTTTTAAGTGCCTTATTACCTCTGTTCCCATGAACAAGACACCTCCAGGTCTCCCTTGTGTTGTTCAAAAGGTGAGACTCAGACTCTCATCTTGGGCTGTGCTGAGCATTTACCCCACTCAGGAAGGGTCTGGGGGTGCAGCTGCTTCGGGGGTGCAGACGAGGAAAGGGATGGATGTCCCATCCCAAGGGCCATCTCTCCTTAGGGTTTTGCCCAGGCTTGTGGATGGTTTTAAACCTGATGTATTTAGATCATGCCTGGTCTTGTTCTGGTGGCAACAGGGGAAGGAAGGAGCCAGTCCCTGCCCTGTTGGCAGCAGTGAGGAGACCTCAGGGGCTCCTGGATCAGGGGCTGCGGGGATTTATAGGAGGAGGGGAAGCCAGGAGCTGTGAGATGACCCTGTGCCAGTGTTCAGGGTCTGTCTGTCCCTGGGCCATCAGAGGTGATGCCTCTTCTTGGGTGCATTTTGGCAGACTTGGCTGAGGGTTGCTGCTCACCCAGTGCACAAGCATTTCCCTGTTCATTCCCTCTGCATTTCCCCATGGATCAGGGGGCACAGGGAGCTGTGGGCAGGACCCTGCGGGGCCTGTGCTGAACCCACTCGTGCCCAGCTGCCCCAGCCCTGCCCCGGGGTCAGGCTGTGACCATGAGGACAGACAGAGCCCTTACCCCTCTCCCTCCCAGGGCATGCTGTGCACTTGGGGGTCAGCCCCCTCCCCACGCTCCCCACGGAGCTGCAGCAGCAGGGATGTGAGTCTGTGCCAGGCAGGGAAGGACCAGCTTACCCAAATTTCTTTCCTGTCTATTTTTGTCTCTCTCCTGGTCAGCTTGTTCCCGTGGGAGTTAATTTAATTGCCACCTTCCTCCCTGCATGGCTGTGGTTGTGTGTGAGACCTTGTGCAGGGTAATTACATGTGTGAAGTGGACACAGCAGAAACGAGCCCTGTCTCCATCACCGTCAGAGCAGCACTCTGGGCATCCACAGGGATCCACACAGCCAGTGCTGTTGCATTCCCACAGACCTCGGTGTCTCAACAGACTGTCCTTGTCCTCAGCCCCTTGGCACCTGGCTCAGAAAGGGCAAGGGATGTAATGGAGGCAGCACAGGGTGGCCACGGCAGGGGCAGGGATCAGCTGGACCTGCCCCTGTACCAGCCCTTCTCCTGCTGCAGCACCTGATTTTCCAGCTTTTTTTCTCAGGGTAAATCCCTGACCAACAAGGAAGGGGATCTGGTGGCGATGGGGCTGCTCTGGGCAGCCCCAGAGTCTGGGCTGTGGGTTTTTAAGCCCTGGGCATCTCACAGCAGAACCCAGAGCAGCTCAGACCCCTTCCCAGGGACCTCCATGCTCTGCACCAGGCACCTCTGGCTCAGGTTTCATCCCGAGCTCCTCAGCCATTGGGATTCCGTGTCTGCCTTTAGCAGGCGTTGGATCAGGTCTGACTCAGGCCAGTCCGGGTTGGGCTATGACAGAGCCTGTGGATGCAGCAGCGTGTGGGAATTATTCACCCCACATCACACCTACACACTTGTGAGCAGAGGGCAGCCTGCTCTCTTCACCTCTCTGTTTTGCCCTGGGCTTTCCAGAGGCAGGGGAATGTCTTTGCTCCTGTCTGGGACTCGTGTGCTCACACTCTGCTCGGGATTTGGAGCCAACCCTGCCATGTGAAATGACCTGTGCAAGGTCTGCCCGCCTTCCTCCCCGTGTAGGACTCCAGCTATACTGGAGGAGAATGAAGTGGCCCAGGTCCCTCTCCCCCTGCCCCCCGCCCTTGCCTGCCTGCGTGTGGGACCTCTTGTTATAGCCAGGGAAATTATGGGTCTCTGCTCTCCCTCCCTTCGCCCAGCCTATAATTTAGTTTTATATAAAGTGCGGTCCAGCCCCTGTTGTGCAAGAGGTTGCTATTCCAGGGGGATGGGGAGAGGGATGGGGACAGGGATGGGGCAGTGGTGGGTGGGGAGTGTAACATCACACTGAGACCCCCGACACACCCCACATTTCCCCTGGACACCCCATGGAAACCCACCATGGGGGTGCACTCAGCTCCCAGCCTGCAGAGCTGGCTCTGCTGAAGGTGGTTGTGCCTTCTGGGGTGTCTGGCACCAGAATTTATCCCATGGGGAATGGCTCGTCTCCTTTTGGGTTTGACTTGCCCCATCGAGGGGTCCTGCGGTGGCTGCTCCTGTCCCAGAGGGCAGGAGGATGAGGGGAGGTGGTAGCTGGCTCCTGGAGGGAAGACAGTGGCCCTTTCATGGGAAGGGGGATGAAAAATCCGGCTTGAACCACTGAGTGTAACCAGATCCCTTGGCTTTTTGGAGAAGGAATGTGGGACCTCAGGAGAGTTTTTGGAATGGTGCTGTCGAGCCGCTGGCGCTGCAGAGGGGCGAGCAGCTGTGCAGTGGTGTGCAGCCCTGATGCCCATGCTGAACAGCCCCAAATCCTTTGTGGTTCCCCACTCCTTCCCCACACTGAGCACAACAGGGGCGGCTGGATTTGGCTTGGGAATCAGAGCCCGAATGCCCTGAGTGGTGCTGACTGCAGTGTGTGGGCTGTGCTGTGGGTCACTGTGGTTTGGGTGACCCCGGGGGGCTCAGCTCCAGTCCTGTTTCTCTTGCAGAGGCCGATGAGCCCTCACACCCTCTGCTGAGGCAGATTCCAGCAGCTCCATCAGCAGAGCCCCATCCACCCGCCAGACCCGCGGTGCCGAAGAAGGAGAAACCCCTGGAAGATGAGGAGTCCCCAGAAGTCCTGACGAAGGGTCCCCAGGCTGAGCTCGCAGGTGCTCCCAAAGCTGTGACATGTGAGTGTTTCCCATGCAGCTCTGGCCACCGCCAGGTGCCCCTGCCTTGGGCTGCTGCCTTCTCATCAGGAGCAGGGCCCCTTAAAAAGGAGGGCAGAGGTGGGAACCTGTCTCCTCCTTGCTTTGTTCCTCCCCACATCAAAGCAAGAGCCATAAAACTGAGCGTGAGTCACCTGGAGTGGGGAAAGTGAAGGGCGGCATCCCGGATGGCTCCGGCTCTCCTGCCTTTGTGCCCAGCTGGAGGCAGAGGGGCAGGAGGGTGGGCAGCTGGAGATGCTCTCGGTGGTGCTGGGGTCCTTAGGATGGTGGGAAAAGAGATCAGTCCCCAGGGGAAGGTGCTGGCTGCTGGGTGGAGCACACCCCAAAGCCCCAGAGGGACCCCCAGGACAGAACAGCTCCACGGGCACAGCCGTCTGCTGGAGCAAAGGGAGATGCCTCCCACTGGGACGGCTCTTGCCTTGGTGAGTCCAGGGCAAGGGTGAGGCTGGTGCAAGGCCCGGGCGAGCCGGGCTGTCTGCACGGAGGAGCTGGTTTTGCTGGAGGAGGTTGGTAAAGCCGGGCAGCACGTCCCCAAATCTGCTGCCACAGCCCTGACGGTGCCCCCGCCGTGAGAAACACCCCCAGAGGTGGGGGCTGACATGCCCTGGAGCCATTTGCCATTGCAGGGGTGGGAGAGCAGAGCTGGCAGAGGTGGGAGCCCAGGGGCTGGGCTCTCCTGGAGTCCTGCTCTCCATCCTCCTCCTGCATCCCAGGGTTTCGCTCCCAGGCTGCCCCATATGCGCAGCCAGTCCCCTTTTGTTGGATGCCAGAGAGCAGCTTTCCCTTCCAAGGGGTGTAAAGCAGCTGGATGCTTCCCAGCGGGATGAGGGAGGGTGGGAAGGAGGTCGCACGCTCCAAGGAGCGGGCAGGCGGGGTGGGAAGGGGAGAAGGCGGCCGGATCCGGGGGCTCCTGCCGGCTACGTGGAGCGAGGAGAGCGCACGTTTCCTGCAGCAGAGCCCGAGCTTTGCGCAGCATCTGCAGCTGGGCCGGCTGCCCACAGACATTCTGCACGGCTGAGTCACGCCACAGCCGCTGCACCCTGCGGGCCCACGCAGCCCCCTGCCCAGCCCACCCCCACGGGGCTGGGAGGGACATGGCCACGCTCATCCTGGGTGCAGGGAGCCCCCTCCTTCCCCTCCCCTCCCTGGGAAAGGAGGTGCAGCTCCCTGCGGAGCGTTGCCTCTGCTATATCCCTCCTACTCCTCGCAGTGTTGCTGCTGTTGTGGGGGCTCAGCATCACCTGGGGGGGCCATTCCCCCTTTGGCAGTACCTCGGAGCACAGGTAGACCCCTCCATGGGAAGGTGAGGGGGGTGATGGAGGCATTCCTGTGCCAGTGAGGGGGGGTCAGGCAGAAGGGGCTGTCAGGTGCAGCAGGGCCGTGTCCTCGGCCAGCAGAGCCAAGGCAGTTCAGAATGGTGGGACTGGGGGTTTGGAGCTCTGGGGGTTTGAGTTTCAGGCGAGAGCAGAAAACCCAGCTGGCCACGACATTCTGGTTTGTCCAAGCCCTGTTAGTGCCTGGGGGAGGGTCACAGCAGGGTGACCCACTGTGGGCTGAGCATCACCCCCGTGATGCTGCCACAGGGGAACCTGAGCTGGGCCAGGAGCATCACCTCAGTGGAAAACCCAAAGTGAGCATCCAGGAGGGGTTTGGTCATTGAAGAGCCACAGGCAGGCTCTTTCCCCCAAACTCCTGGTTTCCCACGCTGGTGCTGGTGGGTGGGAGCAGTGGGGGCTGTCAGGTGGGCTGGTCCCCCCCACTCCCCCACCTCCACCTGCGTGGCTGTGGAGCACTGCACTGATTAGCTCGTGTTCAAAGTGCCTCTTTTAGAAGAGCTTTGGGCTCCTGTGAATTGAAGGCTCTCCTTAAAAAATGGAAGCTATTTTCTCTAACTCAGAGGGGGGGATTCCTGGCTCCCTTTGGCTGCCACTCTCCAGAGCCAGAGCGTGATTTTGATTTACAAACAGTTTAATCTGAGGAATGCAGTGAAATGGGGAGCGCCAAGAGCGAGCACGTTGCATCCTGCTGCCATCCCAGAGAACTCAGCTGCTGTCGGACACTGCTGCTGCTGCTGCTGCTGCTGCTGCTGCTGCTGCTGCTGCTGCTGCTGCTGCTGCTGCTGCTGCTGCTGCTGGGTCCCTCCTGGCTCAGTCCCCGCCTGTCACAGCTCTGGGCAGCCCCAGGCACTGTGGTCATCCTTGGTGCCAGTTCAGTGCATGCACCAGGGCACAGGCAGGTGAGGGCACTGGAGAAGGGTGCGTGGCAAGTCAGTGCTCTCTGAGGGTTTTTAGGGAGAGGACACAACTCTCGTTTTATCCAAGACCTGTTTTCCATTTCTCCAGTCTGCCCTTCTCCCATCTCTTCTGCTTCCAGCCCACTCTTCCCGCTCAGCCCTGGTTATTTTAAGTTCCCTTCCCAGTGTGTGTCAAAGAACAAGCCCCCCAGTTCGACCTCCCTCTGCTGCCCAAGCCTGGCTCAGCCTTGCTGAGCCACGCACCAGGACCATCCTTGTGTTTTTCTCCTCCATCTGTTTTATTTCTGTGGGTGCAGGGCAGGGACCGTCTGTGCCCACTCCACCCCTGCATCCCCCCGTGCCCTGCACAGAAAGCAGCTCCTGTTCCCCAGTGCCAGAGGTGCCTTTGCCCTCGAGCCTCTCGCCTGAATCATCCCTTGTTTACTGCCACGGGAGAGGAAAAGCAAAGTTTGGACAAAGTAGCATCAGACAGGACTTTATTTGTGGCGTCCATTGGCATTACCGTAGGGGATGATGGATGCTGGAACCCTCTCCCTTGTGCTGGTTCCCTGTCCTCTCCCACAGATGTGTGGGGACAGGGCATGGCACTGTGCAGGAGCAAAGGGCTGAGCCACACAGCTGACTCTGGGAGCATCCCAGCAGGACACAGGGCACTGGCTCTGGAGCATCCCAGCAGGACAAGGGGCCGCTGGCCACTCATGGCTGCAGCATGCAAGGCTGGAGGGAGGCACAGACAGAGTTATTTTCCTCCTTCTGCAGAGAAGTTCAGCCAGAGGTTGGGGAGACCTTTAATGAAGTGGCCAGTTCCTGCAGCCCCGGAGAGATGAGCACTCCGGCTCTCCAGTGGTGCTTCATCTCCTCTGGCTTTGCAGAGGATGAAGGGGACAGCCAGGAGCTCCATCTGGCAGCCCCAGTGGCTCATCCCTCCTGCCTGTGCTGGCAGCTCTGGGATCCCAGGAGACCATCTCCTCCTCTGGGTTCTCTGCTGAGTTTCAGCAGTTGCAGCACATCTTTCACACAAAAAAAATAATCTCTATTTCTTGCTCTTTTTTCATCCGTTCCTCTCTCTGGAGCTTTTGCCTCCTTCCCTCCAGCCATCTCTTCTTCTCCACCTCCTTTTCCACCTCCACCCTCTTCAACCATCCACCTGTTGGCATCACTTCCCAGCCACGCTGTGTCCAGCTGGGGACCAGGTTCCTGTGCAGGGACAGGGGAGCAGGCACGTGTTTGGTGGAGTTTGGGGGGTAAAACGTGCTGCTCTCCCCTCCAGGCCAGCCCCAGGTGCGACCATCCCCGCCGCCCCCCGGGCCCTGCACCCACCTGCTGCAGAACGGAGCGGGGCGGGGGCCGGACCCCGGCGGTGCCAACGGGGATGCGGGGAACGGGCTCTGCCGCCCCCTGCCCAGCGCACAGAAACCTCACCGAAAGCTGCAGCCGCACCACTCAATCAACAGCCAGAGCAGCAAGAAGAGCAAGGGCAGCCCCAAGTCGGCCTCTTCCCACATCCCTATTGAGGCGCAAGAAGGTACCAGCTCCCCCTGGGGGGTCTCTTTCCAGCTGTTTTCCAGCCCTGCATCCCTTGGGGTCTCTCATGGAGCATCCTTCCAGCCCACTGGGGACCCTGGGGCTGGGAACCAGGCAAGCACCCCTCCTGGCAGCCTCTGTAGTGGTGTGCCCTCAGAGTGCCCTCTGTGGTGGGCAGGCCCACCTCCTGTCCTCCAAAATTGGTCTGTCTGGGCACATCCTTGGGTGTTGAGGGAGGACCCTGAAGTAATGCCTGGCTCTCAGACCCACTTCCCATCCCTTCCATTAACTCCTGAGGGCGGATTTCCACCCTCAAGGTACTCCCCGAGCATCCATCTGTGCCAGGTGCTGTCTCACCCAGCCATACCATCCCCTCACCCCCTCTCGGGCCGTTCCTCCCCAGATTGCTGTGTCCACTGCATCCTCTCCTGCCTCTTCTGCGAGTTCCTGACCCTCTGCAACATCGTGCTGGACTGTGCCACCTGCGGCTCCTGCACCTCCGAGGACTCCTGCATCTGCTGCTGCTGCTGCAACTCCGGCGAGTGCGCCGACTGCGACCTGCCCTGCGACATGGACTGCGGCATCATCGACGCCTGCTGCGAGTCTGCCGACTGCCTGGAGATCTGCATGGAGTGCTGCGGGCTCTGCTTCTCCTCCTGAGGGGTCAGCAGGGCGGGGGGACCTGGAGCGGGACCCCTCCAAAGCTCTGCAGCAGCGGGTGAGGGTCCAGCATGTCCCTGAGCTGCTGGGAAACGCTGAAAGACAGAGCCTGGTGAAGGAGGAGAGCACATCCCCCCTTGCAAACCTCATCCTTGGAGCTGGTGAGCTGGACCCGGATCCTGCCTGGGGAAGGGTGAAGCCGTGGGGCCATGGGGACTGCAGGGATGGTGACATCCTGTCATGCTCTACCTCTTCCCCACGCCGGGCTGGTTCGCCAAGGATCCTCCTGCCACCTGAGCCGAGAGCAGGAGCGCCCACCCTGCAGAGCCTGCAGGTGCCACCCCAGGTCCTGGAGCTGGGCACAGCCTGTCCCGCTGCCACCGTCCAGGGCTGCCCCGGGACGGTGCTCTGGGTGCTTGGGGTGGCACAGAGCATCCCCCCAGGACACCTCCGAGGCTGGGTGCTGCACAGAGCCCTGCTCCCCACCCAGACCCCCGGGAGATGCTGGAGCCTCCAGCCAGGCTGCGGAGTCCCGTGCTGGGGGACACATCCTGCCCGTCCCCCCCCTCGGTGCTGAGTCCGGCAGCCAAGTGCAATACACGCAGCCTGTCCCCTTCCTGGGAAGAAGCTTTACCTTCACCAGTACCTGCAGTGGGATCTTAACCAGGGCTGGGGGGGACCCTGGAGCTGTGCCGAGCTGTTCCTGACCCCTGTGTGTCCCAGGGGTGGTGGGGATGGTGGGGCAGGGTGGCTTGGTTGGTGCCCAATGACCCCCAGCAGTTGTTGGCCCCATCCCACCATCCCAGGGACAGGGATCTTGGCTGGGTGGAGGTGCAGACACCTCACTGAAGGGCTGGGGAAACACGGAGGGAACTGTCACGGTATTTTATATTTTTGTCCTTTTCATTTGTTACTGTAAATAAAGGTCTTTCTTCATTTCTGACCGACGGTTTTCCCATCTCGTGCTCCACAGGACACTCCCTGGGGACAGCTCTGTGTCCCAAGTCCCCTGTCCCTGTGCCCCATCCTGCTCCCAGCTGCAGGGGAGCCTTTGGCCTTGGGGACATGGGACAGGTCAGTGACAGTCCCAGTGTGCTCCTGTTGGGAGGGAAAACGTGAGATAACTCTCTCTCATTCACTCCAGGGAACAGGTTGAGGTCCTGGAATGCCCCACCTCCCCTGGGACAAACCCTGGCCCTGTTGTCCCACTGCTGCTCCTTCCCTGCTCCTCTCAGGCTCCTGAGCTGCTTCACCAAATCCAGGGCACAAATTCCCTAAAGGAGAAAAATTATGTGAATTCCCGGTGGAAAGACTGAGGCTGCCCAGGGTTGGCATGAGGCTGTGGGAGCTGGCAGCCCTTGGAATCTGGGAGGCTTTGGCCACTCCTGCTCCCACCCAGCGCCTCCCAGCCCGGTGTGAGATCAGGAACCACGCCGTGCTGGGCCATGCTGGGCCATGTGGGTCAGGGACCACAGCTCCACACGGGGGTCTCGCTGCCCCTCGGGGGGCTCAGCCATCCCGGCTCAGCTGCTGCCTGGGCTGAAGTTGGATGAGGAGGGAAAAATGCTTAAAAACCGAGGCCAAATGGGTCAGTTGGTCACGGTGACATGGGCTGGTTTGGGATCTGGGCTTTCTGCCCTCCAGCGCTGCCGCGCAGCCGGGAAACCTATTTTTAGTGGTGAGCAAAAGGCGGTCGCAGCCGGCACGGTGCAAGTGCACAGAGGGGAAGAGGATGGTGCAGGCAGCCTTCCTCCACCCACACATCCCCGGGAGGGCTCAGGGTGGGGGATTGGGGCTCCAGCCCTCGCTAAAGGAGTGGGGGGCCGGGGTGTGGGATGCACGTCACTGTCCACCCTGGGATGGACAGGACCGGGGCCCCATCCAGCACTCTCGGGGTCGGTGGGAGCTTTTCCACAGGCTCTGGCTGAGACTCTGCTCCAAACAGTTTGCATCCTTGGCAAGGAGGGACGAGGTGCTGGCCTTCCCCAGCCTGGCCTCACTTGTGCTGCTAATGAGGGAGGTTGGAGCTGGCAGGGCTGCTCCCACCAGCCGCGGCACTGCCGGAGTCTCTTAATGGGGACCAGATTCCCCTGTGCAGGAGGGCCCTGCAGCTTGGCCGTGCCCTACATCCCTGTGTCCAGCATGGGGTGGGGGTCTCACACCCTCCATGTACTCCAAGCACTCAGCTGCCCCCCACTGCTCCCCCTCATTCCCCCAGCCCTTCTGATGCTGCTCCCAAGGGACCAGGTCCCCGTCCCAAGCAGGGGATGGGGGCAGAGCCGGGCCCCTTGCAGAGTGTGATGTTCTGCTCAATGGATGTGATGCTCACGCCTATGAATGTACTTTAGTGACAAATAAAACAGTAGTAAGCAGTGCAGGGCTACCCAAAAGCCCTGCTCAGCCCTGCAGTGCTGCTCTGCACACCCACCCTCTGAGAGGTCCCACCTTCTCCATCAGCTCTTCAGGACTGGATGTTGGAAGGGGCAAAGACAGATTTACTTCAGCCCTGACCCCAAGTGTGAGGCACATTCACTGTCCTGAGCGCTGCTGGCTGCTCTGCTCATGTCCCACGTGCTCCTGAAAATCACAGCAATGGTTCTGGGATGTGGGAAGGATGGATCAGGGCAGGGAATGGTGAACCAGAGCAGGGAATGATGAACCAGAGGAACTCAAGTCCCTGAAAGGGCTCGAAAAGGCAAGTTGAAGCCTTCCTTTAATGCAAATTGACTTTGGCAATCCAGGTTGCAAACCACCAGGGAAGGCAAGAGTTAAACTCTCCTGCCTGGGAATTAATTAACAACAGATGTGCTCAGTTTTAACTAATTACTCTCCTGCCAGCACTTGGATTTTATGGCTCTCTCAGAGCTGGAACACCATGCCCATGCAGCTGCTGGCCCTGCAGGCTGGGTTTCCCTGGGCACCCTGGGGTTCCCTGCCTGCCTTCCCCAGCCCAGCTGGCCCCCGTGTTTGCTGCCTGAAGTGGAACAACTCAGTGGAATGGGCTAAAATCCCTTAAAAGACCCAGTCACCTCAGTCAGCCTTGCTGTGCTGCTGCTGGTTTTAGGCACTCTGTGCAGGATCCCCCTGGTGCCACACGGCTGCTCCCTGGGATGGGCAGAGCTTGGTCCCAGCAGGCCAGCAGTGGTTTTTTTCCCTGTATTCCCCTGCTGGAGATTCCTTATGGATGGCACACTGGGGGTGTTAATGATGGGAGCTCATTGTCTAACTGCTGATGGTTCCAGGGTGCGCGGCCTCGCTGAGCGCGTGGAGGTGCAGCCAGTGCAGAGCAAGATGTGCAACACGAGCCCTGGAAACTCCACAGGAGCCGTGGCAGGCAGGTGAGGAACCCTCGGTGCCAGGGCTGGCTCTCCCCTCTGCCAGCAGCTTTCTGGGCACCGCATTTCTCTGTGAGCTGCAGGAGCTGGAAGATGCTGCACGGGGCGAGCCCCACATCCAACAGCTGGCTGCTCCTGCAGTGGGGATGGCTTTCAGCAGCCCGGGCTATTTCTGTCCTCAATCACAATCAATAAAGCGAGAGAGGATTTTTATTTTCCACTCCAAATACTTTCTTCATCCTGTTTCCTCCCAGTTCACACGGCAGACTGGGGTGTGCTCCAGCAAGGAGGCCCACAAAGCCATTTCCTCCTCCTCCTTCTCCTTCTCCTCCTTCTCCTTCTCCTCCTCCTCCTCCTCCTCCTCCTCCTCCTCCTCCCCCGCCAGTGCAGCCCCCACTTCTGCTCCCACTCCCACTCCTGCCCCATCCCTGCGCAGCCCCCTCTAATTCCCTGCCGTCCAAGGGGCAGGTTTAGCTGGAAGATGAGGGGAAGGCATCACACACGTGCGTGCACACACACCCGCCCTCACACACGAAAGAAAACATTTCCAGAGCCAAAGGGAAAAAAGCAAAACTGGGACTTTGGAAGCCAGAGCAGCTCATGTAATCCCAGGTTCTGCTGGGCTGGGGGACGGCCGAGGGGAGACGACTGCAGTCTATTAAACTTCCTTTGAGAACCTGCCAGACTGACAACAGCTGGAAGGAATTAACATTTCAGGTCCACCAGCTCCTCTCCTCGCTTTCACCCTTCCCCAAAAACCAGCTTGAGGCCAGAGGCCCAGCAGCATCACTTTTTCCCACTCCTTGGTGTCCCACAGTCTCTGGCCAGAGCTGATTTCTTTAATCCTGAACCTGCCAGAAGCGTGAGCATCCACTGAATGAAAAATCCAGTGCCTTTTCTGGCACAAGCCCTCAGTCTGGATCCCGCGTGTCTGCAGGGCTGGGACTGAGGTGTGGTGTCACAACAGCTCTGCAAGGTGGCTTTGAGCCATCTGGCACCTCTGAGCCTCCTGCACGAGGGCAGCACTGCCAAGGAAGGGCGAAATACCGAGGTAGGGGAGGGAAGGGGCAGGAAAGGGTTTACTGGCCCCTGTTTGCTGTCACTTTGTGGTGGGGGCAGCCGGGTGGGACAGCTCCGGGCTGCTGTCGCCAGCAGAGATTACCCAGAGCTGTGGAGTCTCGAGGGGAGGGGGTGCAGGAGCAGCAGAGGGGCTGAAGCAGTGCAGGGTTGGCACATGACGGGAGGTTTGGCTTCCAAACAGCAATTTGCCTGGAAGCTCCTGCAGCCAGGCTGAAAGGCTGGGACCCCAGCGGAGCCCAGAGATCCCCACGGGCTGCCTTGCTACCAAGTTGGAGAAGGGAAATGCAGGAGTGCTCGTGTTAACCCTCTCCTGGTGCCTGGAGAGGAAGTGGGGAGAAACCCAGCGAGCCCCTCGCCCTTGGACACCGCCAGAGAGCCGGGCAATGAGGGCAGGAGAGGGGTTTGCCTGCAGAGCACACCCAAGGGACAAAGTCGGAATGCGTATATGAATATATGAATAGGCACAGGTACCCAGGGACCCCCCTTGATTTAATGCCACCTCCTGCCCAAAGGGAGGTGGAATCCCAGGTGTAGGAGAGCTGGGCAGACACACAGACCCCATCCTGCTCTGGTGGCATTGCCCTCGCCCAAGCCCACCCTGGAGCTCAGCACCACCCTGGGCTCAGCCAGGGGGGCTCTGGGCAGAGGGAGCAGGTCAAAGGGGTGGTGAAGGGAGCAGGTCAAAGGGGTGGTGAAGGGAGCAGGTCAAAGGGGTGGTGAAG